>JAIFHY010000036.1:600000-1018319 GCA_022264835.1 Melampsora americana
TTGCGATATTGAGTAGAGATCTGTAGTACATGAAATGAGAAGTTTTTCTGCTGATTGGGTAGTTCTTGAAACTAACCTACCAGTGTGTTTCTTAAGAGACTTCAGAAACTTTAAAAAAGGATAGATGGCAATGGGATTCAAATTAAAAAAAGGATTTATTGCCAAAAACTTCACGATGAGGAACAAGAACATAAATTTTTACACGATCATGACAATCATGAACTGATGAAAATGAAAAGGGAACAACAATTCATAAAGAATAGAGTAATGCATGCAAAGTGATTGTATGTATTGTTATTTTAAGCTTATGTTGGCAATGAAACGTACAAAGAACAAGATGCGACAGAAGCAAGGGAAACCACTCAATCATATTCAAACCACCATTGGAATATTTACTTCATCATTGTCCCCTGTCCGCGTGTCTTCTTCCACCTCTGATGAAAACCGTTTTCGTTTCTTTTTTGCACCCACCTTATACTTGTCAACAAAGCCCGGAATAGGGATCAAGTTGATGGGGTTAGCATGGAGATCTTTATTCACTCTTCGAGCCTTCACTTCTGTTAGACCTGAGCTCGCGTGCGTAATCCATGATCTGTACAGACTATCGGATGGTTCGTAATGTAATGTGAAGCCTTGATCTTTCAGTCGATCTTCGCAATTTGTCCATTTCCAAGTTTCTTGTGAGTTGTTGGTAGCTTTTCCTGTAATCAAAGAACGCAGATTGAGCCACAAAACACACAACCAACAACCAATCTAGTACATACGGATTATCTCATTCAAAGTGGATTTTAATTTGTCCACTTCTACCGAAGAGCTTTCTGGAGATGAGCCGCACAATGAGGTATTGTCAGTAATAAAGTAGTGAGATAATGAAGTTCACAGAACTCACTTGATCGCTTTCGCGGCACAAGGTCTGCAACACTCTTACCTGTCACATACGCTTGCATCTTCGAAGGGGTACTTTCAAGCGTTGCTGATGAATTGAGGTCATACTCAGCCCAATCCCACAAGCCAGGTGTTGTGGCCATGTATTGAAAACAATGCTTGGAAAGGTGAGTCGACACCGCTGTGATGCTGAATTGTACCGGATGAACACGGGACATGTTGTTTGCCTAGAAAGAACAAGAACAAGATAGAGATAGTGAGGTCAATTGTGTGATGCACGAAAGGGAAAAAAACAAAGCACAAACCTTCTGAATAAATTCGGCTACAAACTGTTCGCATTTAGATCGTGACCGCGCTAAGTCGCGACCAGATCCACGAAAGCTATCCTTTCGGGTGACCTCGTCATTTGCTGCGCGAAGCAAGGTGACGGCACCTATCTTAGTGGGTCGATTGTCAGGTATTTCCTGAGGATTAACATCATAACTGTTGTCAACGTCCTCATCAAGGTCGACTGATGTGTTGATATCGGTGTTGATATCGGGCTCTGTGGGAAGAAACGCATTCTTCTCTTCGTCTGAAAGGCTGTCATAAAGCGCCTTCACCTTTGCCTCTGCTACAGCATTTGCTGCTCCGCCATCTATAAAGATCAAAACCAATCAATATTCATGGATATCAATGAATATACATACAGTTTATCAACCATCCGAGCTTGTACTCACTTGATCGGTAGATATCCTTCACTTCCTTGCTTGCCTTGAAGTAGTCGTATCTACCTAGAGCTCGGCGAGTGGCTAATTTTCCACTGTGTTAAAAAAAGGAAGTCAGGACGCAAATGATAAAAAAGTATCGCGAGACGCTCACATTTCTGTTGCTACAACATCTTGTGATATGCCGAGATGTATACACAAAATCGCAAGGAGCTTCTCGGTGGAGTTATGAAAGGCGCGGACGGCTTGTTTTTTAACTTGTGAAAACCCACCTTTCCCCTTACTATTCCTGTCAGCCATCACCCTAAGTTCCACCGCATCAAATCTATCATATAGTTGGTCCGCGGTAAGATTATTAGGTAGCTTTAGATCGTTCGGTAAGCGGAACGCAGGAGTTAGAAAGTGCTCGACAGCAGCCTTAGCACTCTTGGTCGCCGTGGTTGAATTCTCTACACGCGTATGTTGGTTTGCCTGAGAATATCGGATGTTGCTGGACTGATCATTGCTTTCATCTTGAGCCTTCTTGGCTCGAGATGATGGCTTCTTTGTTTGAGATGCTGGGACGTGGTTTGTACGTAGTGAAGGCTGTGTCGATTGATTGGATGCCTGCGAGGTGCGTGCGACGTTTGACTGGGGAAAGCGTCCGTTTTGGGATTCTAAACCCCTCGCTTCAAGAGAGGTTATGTTGATAGATACAGGTGCACGTTGAGGTTTTGGGACCGAAAGATGCTGATTATTCTGGTTGGGGTTGGTGTTCAAGGTCTGGTCTTGACTTGTACTGTTCAGATGATCTTTGTGCATTGATGACACATTAGGTTGATTGATATCAATACAATTAAGATTGGTGGTATCATGATGTAAACTGCTACCAGCAGTTTGATTATGATTGAAACTGGTTGGATGATGTGGGTTGATAGAGAAAGAATCTTGTTGATTGATAGCGATGAAATCATTTTGATTGAGACTCATTGCATGATTTTGATGAGGATGAAGAGGTGGATTTTGCGGCATAGCAGGAAGATTCATATTGAAGGGATGATCTGGAGTTATCAAACGGTGATTGATGTCTATTTGATTTATATTGATAAGATTATGATTGGTGATATCATTGGTATGATGTGATTGTGGCACCGGTGGAAGTTGTTCATTTCGAGAAAACTTTGAGCTGTTGGTATCTGTAGAGCGTGTTTCGAACGTCTGCTGGAAGTCAGCGTTGTGATTTACTGAGTATGATTGGCTGTAGTCCATTGAGCTTGATTTGAGGATTGAAAGACTGATGATATCGTGGTGAAGGCCTTGTATGCGGGTGATTATAGTAATGCACTCCACAGATGATTAAGGTTGGTGGCGCGCTAGAATTGGCGCAATCCGGGTGGTGGTCACTACACTTTAAATTTCTGCCCAATTTGAAATATTTCGAGTAAAATCTAATAAAAACCAGTGAAAATTTAATCACAATATTAGTCACCATCAGTGTTGACCACATGTGCTGACACCAGTTATGGAAGTTCTTTTGCATTATTCTACTCTAGGTAAAAGGTGAAGCTCAATTTTAAGCTGTGAAATACCCCAAAACACAAAATGACATGCACCACCACTGATCACCAAGACATGAGGAACATTGTTGCACAAGCGGGAAGTAAATATGATACTGATTGGTAAACACATATGTGGTTATGGAGAGGCCCATACATGTCAGAGAATATTTATGGTGATATATTCTGAAAGCTAAAGCTTTGACAAAAAAAATGGGCTTTTACTGGAGATATTTGAACCACAGAAAAGAAAGTGGCAATCACATCTTTGCCAGTCAGCATGCTGGACGGGAAAGACATGTGGGTCAATGGAGGTTTCAGCACATCTCAGAGGTGTGTTGTGATTGTATATTAGCTTGATCCCTAAATGATGCAGAGTTTAAATGAGATTTCATTGAAGGATTTTGGACAGACACAAAGTGAAAGTGTTATGGAACATCTCGTCATAGTGGCTTTTGTACCCCTATATGTGCAGGGCTGCGGAAGCACGCCCGATAAGTAAAACTTTTGCAGTTTTTGTACAAATCCAAAAGTTGAAGCTGGGTTGGATTCTTGGAGGTTGGGTCTATTGCATTGTTGACTTGTATACAGAATTATACCACTTGAGGTGCCACTTATGGCTCTTCGAGTGGCTTTTGTACCCCTATATGTGCAGGGCTGCGGAAGCACACCCGATAAGTAAAACTTTTGCAGTTTTTGTACAAATCCAAAAGTTGAAGCTGGGTTGGATTTTTGGAGGTTGGGTCTATTGAATTGTTGACTTGTATACAGAATTATACCACTTGAGGTGCCACTTATGGCTCTTCGAGTGGCTTTTGTACCCCTATATGTGCAGGGCTGCGGAAGCACACCCGATAAGTAAAACTTTTGCAGTTTTTGTACAAATCCAAAAGTTGAAGCTGGGTTGGATTTTTGGAGGTTGGGTCTATTGAATTGTTGACTTGTATACAGAATTATACCACTTGAGGTGCCACTTATGGCTCTTCGAGTGGCTTTTGTACCCCTATATGTGCAGGGCTGCGGAAGCACACCCGATAAGTAAAACTTTTGCAGTTTTTGTACAAATCCAAAAGTTGAAGCTGGGTTGGATCTCTGTAGGATTGGGCCATAAATATGAACCATTGTGAACACCTGGACACCACTCAAAGAACCTCTTATAGCCTTATTAATGATATTTGAGGTGCTTTTTTTCTGCACGGAGTATAAGGAAAACTTTTTTGTTTTTTGAGATAAAGCAAAAAAAAAAAGTGCTCTCTTTATCTCACATGGAACTATGAAAAAACCTAAAAATCTCAACTTTTTTTTTTTTTTGGTCCCCTCACCCAAAATTGTGCCTAGATATCTCCATAACAGATCTCATGGTCATTGCCACAAACTACACAACAACACAGTGGTAAAATCATAATATCACTTATAAAAACCATTCAGCTCTCTTATTTTGATGAGTTAATATAATTACTCACACATATAAACTGACAAAGAGTGCTGATATATCATACTTATTTCTTGTTCAGCACTATTCTGCTGTTTTGACTACAAGGAAACTAATATTGATACCTTTTTCATTTATAACTCAAATTTCTTGAAAGTGGCCTCATTTTTTCCGGCAATGATGGGCCTTTATGTATATGTTATCAGACCATATCTTTGATCTGTGAGAGAATCCCCTTAGTCCCACAAGTCTTTCCTGTCCAGCATGCTGTTCGGCATAGACGTGATTGCTGATAACTTTTTTTCCTGTGTTTCAAATGGCTCCAGTAAAAGCTCATTTATTTTGTCAATGCTATAGCTTTCAGAATGTATCACCATAAATAATCTCTGACATGTGCGGGCCTCTCCATAACCACATATGTGTTCACCAATCAGTATCATATTTACCAATCAGCCCCCCATTTGTATATAACATTGGATAAAAAGTGTGTGTGAACATTAAAAGTGTATTTATTTGATAATATAGCTCTTGCTACTTGAGCCATTCTACTATGTGTCCCACACACCACTCATTATATACATATATGCTCCGCACTGGCCTTACTCAACCTCCAACAAACCTTTAAATTACACTCAAAAAGAAGATGGCTCAATCTTAATCATTTGTTTGATTTTTGCTGTTCTTGCAGTTTCTTACCTGCACAACCAATTGTCACAAGACCTAGTTTTCAATCAAATATACTGAAGCAAAATGATTGATTTCCTTCTTCCCAACTTGAATCACACACTTGTACCCTCAAATAACAGACATTTGAGGGGTTAGAGATCTGACAATACAATACCCAGTATTTGGAGATCTTTTTTTTAGCTATCATCTAGATGTTTTGTTCAATCAGAGGGATATCTCTTCTCTTATCTGAAGTGCTTTGCTATTTGATCATCAACATAAATAACTGATCTTTGAATGACACTTACAATTGGTCACTTTTTTTTCAGTATGAGAAAAGGGAAAGGGCTACTTAATTCATTTCATCAAGCATAAAGAATTTATGAAGTATTACAAGCATTATAAGTCATTACATCATTGCTTCATTGATATCCTCCCATTCATTATCTGCATCTTCATCACTCGAGGCATCAGTTGAATCACCATCAGTATTGGTGATCCCCTCGCTGTCACCGCCAAGATCCATAGGTGCTTGTTCATCAATGTTGATAGCATCTTCTACCCCCTGCAAGATAGTTACAACACCTGGGTTCAATGAAATCCTTTCCTTTGAGTACATATACTGAATTTTTTGAATTTGATTGCGCCATGTTCTCTTGAGATCATTATCGCCCTCTTGTGATGGTGTGCAATGAAGAACCTCGCCCAGAGACGAATTCCAGTCTGCTTGTAAATTGTATATACGCACGAGCTTTTGATTAATGATAACTCTTGCGGCTGATATCTTACCAGGACCACCAAGGAAGCTCAAAGCGGGATGATTCGTCAACGGTAGATCGGTTGGATGGAAATCTTCGGCGAGAATGTGGGTTTGAAGCTGATAAAGATGAGTTGAAAGCGACCTGTGGGAAGTGATAGCCCACCGCATCACTCTTCTAACTTCCCAACCCAGGCGGCGGATTTCTTCGATGGCTCGATCGTGATAGGCGATCTGGCGCATTCCGTGCTGTGTATCAGCATCAATCGCCCAGGGTTCGCGTCCGTTGGTGAAGAGACCGTCATTCCAGAAGGGGTGATCGAAGTCAATTTCAAGAAGATCCAGGTAATTGATGCTTGTTGGTTGTGTTCGATGGGGAGAAGTGGTCGAATACGTCGATAACAACCTGTGATATATCTCCAGTTTGTTTTTCAACTTAGTGGTGGCGTCGCGAAGTGACTTAAGTAGGTATGTTTTGTCGTTGTAACCTGTGCAAGTGCAAGTGTAAATATCAATTAATTGGAAAGTTACAAAGGCATTGAAAAAGAGGAATTCACTTACCAATACTAGAATTCTTCCCATCCTGTCGGCTTACATCCAAAGGGCGCTTCTGCTCACGTACGGCCACAAACTGGTTACGCACTTCTTGCTTAGCAAACCATATTTTTAGTATTTGATCCTGTTCTAATACTAAAGTCCACACAGACTGGTAAGTAAGACTGTTAATCATTTGATGGCAGAAAGTGTAAAATACCATTCAAGTCATTTAAAATTGTCTCCGACCCTATCTTTGCGCGTTGCTTTTCAATCTTTTTCTGAATTTGGTTGTGCTCGGTCAACCTGGCAGTGGCCTCTTCAATGTTATCTGCATCTTTAGCCCTTTGATAATTGCAGTTGAATATGAGCATTATGTTTGATGAAACTAAATTGAACTTGTGAAACTAACCAGACCGTACAAGCCGTCTCTTCTAGCAATAGTAATCGTCCAAGTTCGATTTTTTGCTGTTCCTGAACATGAGATCGTTTTTCTTGAGATTGACGCTCGACCTTCCATTGTAGGCGCAGGAATTCGTGAGTGTAGCGAATGGCGGGGAACAAAGAGCTCCTCTTGCTCGATAAGCTAGCAAGAGCACTACTGGATTCTTGTAATACAGCTTTGGCCTTTTGTAGCCTGCGAATAAGCCATTTGGCTATGTCAAATGGCCATCAGCTTTCAGATAAAGAAAAAAAATCACAAATACCATGCACCTACCTGTCGAGTTTAAAGTAATCTCCACAAAGTAATCAGTTCTCCAATTGATTGATAACAGTCGATGAAGCCGTGTCGATATTCGATTGACCGCGACCAACAATGACAAAAAGGACCAAAAGCGTTCGAGTCCCTCACCATCGGTCAATCCCCAAAATTCGTTGAATCGAGGATTGTAAAGAACTTGACAGGCCCAGTTGTGCACATAGGCATGGAAAACTGATGTTCCAAAGCTGAGCCGATGCGCAATACCTTCCAAAAACTTTCGCTGTTGATATGATTTTAGTGTCAATCTTCAAAGCTGCATTATAATCCAAGACCACTAACCTTGATAATATGTGCTTCAAGCTGACAACCAATGTCATATAGCACTCCAATTCGAATATCGGGTAGATCTAGCAACAGCTGCTCAAGAATACTCAATGGGTAGTACAGCCTGTATAAAATTATTAAATGATGGTGAGTTACTTGTGATTCTTTCTCAAGTCAGGTTGGAATGCTTACTTTTCACCAGTCTGGTAAATATTGGCCAGTTTAAGAGGCACATCGTGCCTACATGTACATCCAAAGAGGCCTGTGTCGTCACTCCTTTTCCATGAAGTCGAGTTCCTCACATCGTTTGCCGCAGTATGAGAGTCAGAACAAGGGTTCTGCATTAAACATAAGTTAGTTTTGTCAATTAGGTACAAAGATATGGAATATTATGCCACCTACTTTGATGCTCTTGGATTGAGCTTCAGTCAAGTTTTGGATAACTTCGTGCTTTTTCATACTTGACGGTTTGACAAACACATCGGGATACTCCTCCTCGGTAGGATTATCTTTGCTTGATCGGGTGTAGTGCCTATGTTGAAAATTCCCATCTAAAGCTACGATCACATGTGGCTCTTGAGGTGACGGTCGTTCTTCATTGATTGCCGGGCCGAAACAGCGGCCACACCGGTCCGCCAATAATTCAGCGTTCGAAAGATTCATACCTTCATTGTAAATCTTTTTAATACAAAGTATCATTGATCGATACATGTTGACTGACCCAGAGAATTGTCTACGAAGATCCCGATCGTGAATGAGGGATCTGTATCGATAAGAGCAAGGTTTCAGGTTGCTGTTACTTCGTAAATTCAGGAAGGACATCAATCCGTTGACAAATCCAGTACTTGATGTGACAGTTGTATTCCAAAGTTGATGATGGAATTGAAGGAGTCGTATTGAAAATGCTGTCTGTGGAGATTGAGGCGAGCTTGAGATGAATCCATAGTGTAGAAGCCGTACAGGTTTGGGCATGCACGAACAGAAGATGATATGGTGCTTGCTGTTAAATCCTAAGATATCGATAAGGTCCACAGCTTGCATTATGAGTTGAGAGTCCGGGCATTGACATTCAACATCCAGATCGAGGTACGAGGCTTCGGAAGTCCAATTCCTTGTTCGATGCTGAAGTTCAAGATACGTAGCAGTCATCTGAAATTCAATTTCTTTCCACTGATTTTTTTGATTTATTCGAGCCTGCTCATTCCAGTAATCACGACTTTCTTGAGCAAAATGATGGGCGGCGTCGGGGATCGGAGAAGCAGGGGCTTCTGGTTGATTAAGCAAAGGCATGAATTGATCCAATATAGGATCATCGAGATCGTCGAGAGGGTTTTGAGCGTGTTCATTGGAAGAAGGACCAGGATGATTGGTGATGCCGAGAGACGCCGATATCGATTGGGCTTTTCGAGCGGTGATTTTTGGGGGTGAAGTTTTTCGATTCCGTTGTGACCTCAGGCCCATGTTGCCTAAAACATTCTTTGGCTTGTTCTTCTGGCCCATTTCGGTGAGGTGGATATAAGATGAAGGAGGTTCGACGATAATAATGAGAAGAATTGAAGGAAATGGGTTGTGGTAATGGTGGTAAACTGTAGACTCGCCGTTTGTGGCCCGGGGTTTAGACTTTGGTGCCACGGTCACCGGGCTACAACAGCCAGTGGTACCGTAGAGCTGCTTAAGCGGGATTTGGCCAAATTCGGGTCTGAAATTTGAAAAAATTTCTGGCCCTAGTTCTGGGCCTATATCGGGGCCAAATCTCAGGCGTTCTCTGAGAAACGCTGTGAGCGGGGGATGTTGACAACGAGTCGCTATACAGGCTTCTCTCGTTGCGACTCGTTGTCGGCGAATACAGTGTTCCGCGGTGCGCGAAAGTTCTTTTGATTCCATTTTTATCAATGATCATAATGCATAAATCTATGCACTATAGCCATAATGCATAGAGCTATGCACTATAACCATAATGCATAGATTTATGCATTATCAGAAAACCTGCAAAAATGAATAAAAGGTCAAAATGCATAGAAAAACCCGTCCCCCCAACTTATGCATTTGCGCAGGTTTGACTGTACATCATAGACCTAACCACGCGAGCTGTAAACAACTTGATGAGTTTCTGTGTGTGTGTGTAAGGTAGTGGCGTCATCACGTCGATCGCAGTTTAGGAATCCAATCAACCGTATAATATCATTCCCTCTATTATCAATTATCAACAAGAACCTCAATTTAAAAAATGGCACGAAGATATGACTCTCGTGTGTTTCACTTATTTCAAACTGATTCAACCTGATTGCTAACATGGTACGGTTTCAGGAACTACCATCTTTTCACCCGAAGGTCGATTGTACCAGGTTGAATACGCTATGGAAGCTATCAACCATGCCGGTACAGTGATCGGCATCCTCGCCTCTTGTAGCCCACCCTCATCCGAAGAGACTAAGACCAGTAGCGGCTCAGAGGATGTAGCAATGACAGACGTAACTCAGACAAAAGAAGAAACCGGTTCCAAGAAAGGAAAGAGAAGGACAGGTGTCGTTTTAGCTGCGGAAAAAAAAGTGACAAGCAAGCTTCTGGAGAAAGAGCAAGGATCAAGTGAAAAGATCTTCTTGATCAACAAGTTGGTCATATCGTCATTTCAATCTACATTCTTTTCGATTTGAAATCGCGCAATAGCTTGTTGACCATCTCTTTGGTCTTTACCCGATCACCCATCAAGCAATCTGGTGTCTGGTGTAGCTGGGTACACAGCCGATGCCAACTCCCTCGTCAACTATTCACGATCCGTCGCTCAGGTTAGCTTCTCGATCTGTATATTGTTTAATCTATACAACAGGCCAGTTGATGCTTGAAATTCTTTTACTTTTCGCAATACAGAGTCATCTAGTGTCATTCGATCAAGATATGCCTGTAGAACAGATGGTCAAAAGAGTTTGTGATTTGAAACAAGGTTACACTCAATTTGGAGGTTCGTACGACTTGAAGTACTAGATGGGGCATATCATGCCGAGAGTAATGGCAGAATTCCGCCTTTATAAACAAAATGCTCTTCTTTACATCACAGGTCAACGTCCATTCGGAGTCTCCTTTTTATTCGCTGGTCACGACCCACATC
Source organism: Melampsora americana (assembly GCA_022264835.1). Classification (NCBI taxonomy): domain Eukaryota; kingdom Fungi; phylum Basidiomycota; class Pucciniomycetes; order Pucciniales; family Melampsoraceae; genus Melampsora; species Melampsora americana. Next base: position 610,650 of record JAIFHY010000036.1, read on the forward strand.
ATCAATTTCAGGTATAATACAGACACTCATTCCTGCTGCCTTGAATGTAGACTCAGTCTTGCCTTGCTTCATTTTTGACTCTAGCTGTATTCGACTGATCCATCAGGAAATTATGCCGCTTGGAAAGCCACATGTATTGGCAGTGGTAATTCAACCGCTACTTCGCTACTCAGACAAGATTACAAAGATACAATGGACTTGGACGAGGCGATTGTCTTGGCCCTGAAAGTCTTGAGCAAAACTATGGATGCCACCACACTTAGCTCTGATCGGGGTGAATTATCAATGTACTATCTGTTCGTCCATACGATACCAATGCTTATTTGATTTTTGCTTTCTCTAGTCGAGTTCTCCGTCATATCCCTAGATGAAGAAACTGGAGCTCCTCATGTTCATATCTACAGGCCAGAAGAAGTGGACGCTTTGTTGAAAGAGCAGGGGTTGACCAAGGTATGTGATTAACCACCTCTTCAATCTTTCCTCATTGGGGCTATTCTCCCAATGTCCTTTATCATCCTAGCATTGGGACGGTTGCATCTGCTCACAATAGCTGGAAAGTGTACAACAATGCGGTCAAGACCTTGAATTTGACTGACATGCCTCGCTTCCTCTGACACTTGTACCATCTATTCATCTTCTCTCTGATCTTCCTACACGCTATGGCGGCCCTTAGGTCAGTGATACGGACACTGCCATGGCATCTTGATAATCTAAAAATCAGCAGATTTTCGTAAGGTGTGCCCTTCTTTGGTGCAATATTTCTAAAGACATAAACATGTTCCACTTGACGAGATATTTGCAAGATAGCTTGGATTCCAAGACGCAAAAACTGTGATGGTTCAAATGTAAATTAGGGTAATATGTGAATCAATAAGGGAGTGGAGCCAAGTGTTGGCTTTGTGAATGACTCCAAGACTCCAGAAAATCTATTATTGTATCACACTTCTGTGAGCACAGTAAGCCGGATGGATGTGTATGGAATAGGTACAAGTAGGGACGCAAAATACATGAGAAGTGCATATGAAGGGCAGCCTCATGGGTATTTGAAACTGAGGGGGCTCAGGTCAAAACTTTTATGATGTTTCCTTAAAAAATTGAGGAAATCTTTTTATGGTACTGTGCTGCAAAGAGTTTTCCCAATTCTTAAATTGAGAAGGTCAACAGCAGTCAACAACAATTGATAGCTTCTTGAAAGCCATCAATCCATGATTTGTTTTCCTCTGTCAGTCTTTTCTGATTGTCATGTCAGTCCTAACACGTTTCCTTGCTTACTAACCTCACACTGTTTGTGTACTTTGTTTTGTGTTGTAGTCATTTTGGTTTTCTTGTTGCTGTAAGTTTGCGTAAATTTGCTGCTCAAAAAATTTGGGATGTCTTAAACCTTTTCCCAATTTTATAAACTTTTGCGTATGATTTATGAAATTAGGAAAAGTGTTTTACGGTCTAAGCAGCAAAACATTTTGACCTGAGCCCCCTAATGTTACATGTTATTTTGGAATTGAGCAGAGCAAACTTTCACTGATGTGTCATACAAGATCATCTTAGACAACTGAGTCATTATGTTAATCATCTATTGATTTTTCAGTGGAAGTGATACATCAGGAGATTTCTCCATCAGGTGGCATGACCATCATTCTGCAGGACAGAGGTAGTCATCAAGCCTTGTACCTGGAAATGTGCATCCTTTATTTGATACATCTTCATATGCTTTCAGAGCTTGTTTGACTGCCGTTTAATGCATTAAGGCACATTAAGCCGCTGTTCATTTTGTCGTTGCAAAATGTGATAATCTAATTTTTTCCTTGTTTTCACTTTTTTGTAATCAATGTACCTGAAAATGTAAAAAGTGTTTGGCAATGAAGTTGATTGAAATTGACCAAATTCAATTGTCAAACTTTGATCATCACAGTTCTTGTTGACCATTTGATATTAATCAACTTCATTTATCCATTTTGATCATCACAGTTCTTGTTGACCGTTCAATCTTAATCATGCCAGACAACATCAACACTTCTGCCAATGAATATTAATAGACTTCTACCTCTTCATCATTGTAGTCATCATTGGACAGTGATGAAACAACTTAGAAGGTAGGCATATAAGCCAACATAAGACAGAGGTTGTGAGGTGGAATGCATGGTAGATAAGACCTTTCCCGAGGCTTGGACTAGATCTACAGCCAGTTCTTGTTGGAGGCCAATGCAAGGCATAATGGGAAAGATATGGTCAAAGTATGCAGGGTCCTCAAAGCTACCCGGTTGGCAAAAACATACTTTAAAAAAAATCCCCGCCAAAAAAGAAAAGTAGGTTTTAGGTTTCAAAGTAGTCAGAAATGACCTAGTTACTTTGAGTACCGTTATTAAATTAAAATTTTAATGTAATTTTCAGTTTAAGGTACATTTTTTTAAAAATCTTAGAGTGCTTTTGATTTCACATATTGCACTGACTATCTATGTGTGTTTAATGTAGTACTACACCACAAAGCGACCTTGAAACAGGACCACATGGAATGGAACCAAGGTATCCTCACACCAAGTGGTTGTGGTAAATAGGTGACAGCAGTTTGAGTGTGGCTGCATGGCCTTTACCTATGTTTGTCACCTATTTTACACGTGGCCAGCAAACTCATGTTAGTGTAACATGATCTGATATCAGCACAATAATATTTGTACCTGTATCCTAATTCTAATTCTTTATTTTATTTTTATTTTTACAGCCGTTGTAAAATCAAATGGCAGTTTTTCGAAAATTTGTGTCGTCACGGTACTTTTCTTCGAAGGCAAAAACTCGAAAAAAAGTTCAATTTCAGATTGAACTTACTTGCATCCATTCTAAAATGGACACGAAAGTTAACGTTTTCTCTTCGCAATCTCATTTCCATCTCTTTCACTTCCGGCTATCTGGGTTTCAAAGGCAAATAGCCGGAACAACCCTTCTGCAACGAGTTATGGCGACATTGACGTACGTATCTCACTTTTCTGAAAAAATTTTCACTTTTCATGCTTGGTTTTCCCCACCAAAATCGATTTTTCTAGCGTTTTCTGATCCATGTGAGTCGTATTCAATTGTCTTCATCCAATCAAATCTCTCATTTTCTTTTTTTTTGGTCAGTTTACCAAATGGCCAATCCTTCTTCAACTCCACCGGCCGATATTGATTTCACTGCCCCCATAAATAACCGTGAGTATGAGTTCCCCCTGTTTTTTTCCCACACGTTTTTCAGTTTCAACTTGCTGACTCTTCATTATCAGTGTTAGAATCGCCGGACAAACGTGTGGGAGATGACCAGGGCGCCATCAGCATTCGGCAAAACCCGTTATATCGTCCGGGAACTCCTGCGCGCATCGAATTCGATGCGAAGAAACAGATGACGATCGAAGTAAGATTCAAGATCTACACTCCAACGGCGGTCAATTTCAACATTCCAAGTCAGAGCCCTGATAAAGTTGGGGCTGGTAAGAAACCACCAAAGTCGATGAAACTCAATTTAATTAATTCCAAGAAAATTAAGGGAAAATATTTAGAATTCAAGAGTTGTTTGATTGGCAAGAGTCTAAATGAATTCAAGACTCTAGTGGCTGACGCTTGTGAAGGCTATTCGGCTGGTATGAAGACGATTGTTCTCAATCGTAATTTCTTGCCCGAGCTCAAATGGAAGACCACTGTCGGGCGCTCCAAGCAAGATCTCAACTCTGTGGTCCAATGGCAAGCGTTTGTTGGAGCTCTTGAGAAGTCCATCAAAAAGCAAGGGTTGGTGGTTATCGAAAACGAGAACGTGGATGTTCAATCTGTCGAGGAAAATAGAGTGAGTTTTTTTTTCATTTGTCTTCCTCCATCTCACTTGTTTAGACAATAACACTGATATGGTTCACATACCAGGAATCGGCCACCATACAACTCATTGAGCAGACTAATGGCGGTGGCCCCAACAGCCAAGTTGCGGAGGTTAGTTTCTTTATATATGAACTCGGAATTTAAGTTGATCAAATACTTTAAACAGGAAAGGAGTAAGGATGCCGACTTACACATCTTGGCCAACGAAATATTTAGCCAAGCGGGCATCAGCGGTTATGCTGGTGGAGAGGGGACTGTGCTTAGCGTTCCATGGAATCCGGCGTTTCGATATAGATTGACTTATACGGCGGCGTGGATTTGGGCTAAAGGAGTGGTAAGTTCTCAGGTTATATTTGCATATAACCTGAGAATCCCTGTCACTAACTTTTCCGCATTGTAGCAGGCGAACATTGCGACTCAACACCTACCTCCGAATACGCGTGAGTTTAATCGCAAAATCAAAAGAAGCGAATGGCAACACCCCAACATGGGTGTTGACGATCGAGTTCGCATGTGATTACAAGGCCACCCTCGAAAGTTGAAAGCCGTCCAGGGTACATCCACTTCCAAAGGCGGTAAAGTCCGCCAATCAAGTTTGTTCAGCGAGTCCAAACCCGACTTGAAATACCTCGACCGAAAACCGTTCATCGATTTAACGAACCAAATCAATTCCAAACCGGATGTGAAGCCCTTCAAAAACAAAAGGGTCATCGATTTGACTGAACCTATCAATACCAAGCCTGATTTGAAGAAGGCCGCAAATTGGACCGAGCTGATTGATATCAAGCCCGACGTTAAGAACTTTACATTCAAGAATCGTGAGTCATTCTTGCGCCATGTGTCACTACCAATCACTGACCTACTTTCTTCTATGTTGTCCGTATGATCCAGAACCTGGCCAATCGATCAATGACCCGATAACGCTTTTGAGTGACATTGCAAGCGACTGCGGTGATTGCAACACAGAAGACAGCGAGGCCCAAGATTTCTCGAACGAAACCACCCGAGGTCATCCAATCGAGCTCGATGACACCGACGAAAACGCAAGCGAAAGTGACATTGAGATACCCACCTCTCAACACTCCGTCCAAATGGAGTTTTTCCTGGCTGACTGTAAGGTTCCATATGAGGACGAGCAAACCCGGCGTCTTCTGAAAGAAGCTGGTATCATATCTTGGACTGATTTGATACCGAGCGTTCAAATGACGGAATCGACCTTGACGACGAAAGGTATCGATCGTCAAATCGCCTCACGCCTTATGGCTGAAGCTAAAGCTCGTTATCTCACCTATGGTAAGTTTCCACATCTTTTCCCATCTTCGCAATCATACCGTGATCAACTAACTCGATAACCATTTCTTTTTGGTAAACCAGAAGACAATAGTGATTGAATTCAAACACTCAAATGGCGAGTTAAATATATATATATGTTTTATTGACTTAGTTCAAACTGCCTCACATTATCTCTTATTGTTGATCACTTGTTATCCTTTCCCCAAAAAATTTTGTGTCCTAACCGTAACGGCCTGGCTATCTATCTTCTTAAACAAACAAGTTATTTACCTGCCAAGAAAGTTAGATGTGTGCGCAATAACTATGTTATCAAAGATTGACTGACGGAACTATTTCAATAGTTCCGACAGGTTTATTTGCTTAAATACTTGACCACCTGTGCAATGTGAAAGAATCAGTTATATTTTCCATAGGCAAAGTGGAAATTATTTGAGCTTGACCAAAGTCCTTGGACACAGTTGAGATGAGAGATGTTTAATTGAAACATGTCAACTTAATTAGTTATGATTCACTACACCTCAAGGCGATCAACCTCACCACATGAGATAGATTCATGTATCTTATAATGAATCTCATTCGCACCTTTTGTTTTTAAACTGTGTCCATGTCCCACAGGTTTACTGGGGAAACAGTGGCCCACTTTTAACTGATAACATTCACTTTCTCATAATCAAATATCAAAGCACAAGATAATTTTCAAATTTCTTCATATACAAGAGATCCAATTTGGATAAGTCTGGATAAGGATAAATATATCCTTATAATACCATCACAAAAGAAGAATGAAAAATGAAAACAAGCATAAAAGGCAATCTCACAGGTATTGACAACTCTTAAATATTTTGTAACAATATGAATCAGTAAATAATTCCATGCAGGCTACAAAAATTGATCCCATCTCTCCTGCTGGATTGATTGCGCGTTGAAGCGCCTGAGACCTTCTCAATCGTGACTTAAGCGGCGAAAACCCCAATTCAATTGGGTTGTAATCTGGGGAATACGCTGGGAGGTAGATTAGTCGGATTCCTCGGGCCGCACAAAGTTCAATTACCCTACCACCGTGATGAATTGGCGCATTGTCCATCACCAGGACACTGTTCCTGGCTGGCCAACGATTCATCGCTGGCAACTATATGATACAATAGGAAAAATGTTAACGATGATGACATAAGTCCAAATAAGCAAATAACTTACTAATGAATGTTCCAAAAAACCTTCAAAATCCACTCTTGAGTACCCACCAGGCTGGATTGACAAGCTCACAATACCACTTAACGATATCGCCGGTAAGACAGACCACCTCTGAGAGCGAGTAGGTCTTGGTAGTCGCACACTGCGTTGGCCTGCGGGTGCACGCGCATATACACGGTAGAGATGCCTTTTGTTGATGGCGGTCTCATCTAATGAACAACAATATAACATTCGAAAGTGAAGACACATTTGTCAGTATCAGATAGCGGCAAAAGGAAGCAATAAGAGGAAGATCTCACCAGTAAACACAAGGCATTGCGGGTCGATACCAAAGATCTGGGCAATATATGCCCCGCGCGCCTCCTTGGATTGGTTCGGATGGACCGTGCGAGCCTTCTTTCTCGTCCATCCGAGTCGCACACGCAGCTCGTTTGACAGTGTTTTGAGAGAAAGAACCATACCGAATCTCTCCGTAAGCTTTTGTTGGAGCTCATCTAGATATAGGGTGGGATTGTGTTGCAGGGTTTCCAGAATGAAAGAACGTTGGGCTGGCCCCAGGATGAGGCGAGCACCTCAATTCATGTGGTCCTCCGGATTCGTAATGACCGCGCGAGTGGTTTGGTAGAGCTTGAACCACCGCCGGACCGACGTGAGCGAAACATCGACTCCAAGAGTCAATATGATATCGTGGAACCGCATGCCACGCAACACCATCCGAATGACCACCATCTTGATGTCCGCGGGATAGGTGTTGTGGGCCATCTGTGTTATGGGTGCGATGAACTTGATCAATATCGGCAGCTAGCTGATGAAATTGGAATTGATCGACTTACAAAAAACAGAGGAGCCAGTGGATAATAGCCAAAGAAACGGACCAGAAGTGAGTGGAAGGATAAAAGATGAGACGGATGGAGTGGGAAAGATTGGATTGACGATAACCGGTAAACAGAGAATCATGTTTCTCAATCAAGCGGGTTTATGCATGGGACCAGGAAGGAGGGAGGGGAATATACAGAGAGAGAAAAAGGGTTACTTACATGTCAATCCGCAAAACGGTTCAACAAAGTTCAATCTGAAATTGAACTTTTTTCGAGTTTTGGACTTTGAGGATAAATTCCTTGATGATTTCCGGAGGAGGAACGACGAAGGTGGACAAGGTCCACGTGTCGAGTAAGACGTTGTAAAGTACATTAAATTATAATCCACTTAGTTATATGCCTTGCAATTCATAAGTAGTTTATGAGAAATGCCCCTGGCCTAGGCGATTTGGCGGAGCCCTATCCAGTTGCTAAAGTTGAGCCAGGACAGTCCCTGATAGATCCTCACAAGAAAAACTACGTGAAGTGGATTATATAGTAGAGATGGGAAAGAGGTTGCTCGTATCCCTTACCCATCTTCTACTTTGAATCATTCAACCTTTTTATCTAAGAAAATCATAACATACATCGTTAAGACATTTATAAGATCATCATCGTATAATTAACTTGATATCATAATTATAATTGTCTAAAAATTATCAAAGACAATATATCTAAATTTGTCTAAGATAATTTTATCGATTTTCTAACAAATAGAAATTTAATTTGATTGATTTCAATTTATTTCCCCTTTTTTCTTTATCGCGTAAAATTCTGTCTCAAAATTTTTTACTTCAATTCTATCAATCAAATCAGAATGACTTCCAATTTGATCGCCAACGTAACGGCTGCACTCTCCAGTAGAACATCCGGGAACCCAGGAAGCGGGTTGAATGGTCAAAATGAAGATACTAGCCCACCGCAATTATCCGGAAACAATAGCGGAGGCTCAGCCTTTGGCAAATATAATAAACAGATGCTGATATCAAGTTACCTGAATAGGGGCAAGGGTGCGCAATGTTTTGCCACCAAGATATCAGAATGACACGATTTTTTTGTCAAAAATTTGTGATCAAAGAAGAGAAAAAGCTTACCATGTTTGGTTCTCTTTTTCAAATTACTTCTAGATACGGGATCCAACTCCTTAGACCCGAGAGCGCCGACAAAGAACGCCAATAGCGGCGAAGTCGAAGCACCCAGCACAAGCTCAACAACGGATGTCGAACCCAACTCGAATCCAGGTGATTCAGGGACGAATGTGGACGGGCGTAGCGGAGGTTCCCAAGCTACGCTAGAAGCCGAATTTCGAAACATGTTTGGTGCTTCGAAGAACCTACCTCGAATCTCGAAAATATCAAAAGATGAGATTGCGTTCATACCAGGTGTAGGAAACATCTCACCTGCCCAAGCCCTAGAACTTTTAAAGAAGATTTCTTCAAGCGGAAAGGAGAGCAATAAATCAGTGGTAGATTTAACGAAAGAAAGTGACACTCCATTGATTAATAAGACTCACAGTTTCACCAACAGTTTCAAGCTGCAAGAGTCGACCTTTTCTGAAGGAGGAATAGACTTTGATTTCGGTATAACTCCAGATGCAAAGTCACAATCTCTTCCTTTGTTCTTTCATAGGAACATGCAACAATTACAGGGACAGCTACCCCTGACGATTTTCAATCATGCCTGGCAACAAACCGCAAGTGATAACCATGTTGATTATAAGAAATCAGACAAAGAGGTGGATAAATACCGTGGTCACCCCTTCCCAGGGGAATGGTCCCAGTCACGTTTCGAGTGGGGAGAAAACATGGATTGTTTCATCTCTAGTTTAAGGGAGGATTACGGTTTCTCTGGTTTTGCAGATGCCATGGAAGTACACAAAAAGAATGTGTTAAGAATCTTCAAAGAACAACGGTCGTGGGTCATAGCTTTCAAGTATGACCTAACTATTCGAAAATCAGTCTTTGCCGTGAGGAATCCAGATCAACGCGTACCCAACCCAGCTCTCGAACCCGTAGGGTTGGTTAATGAGATCTTCTATAATGCAAGGGCCCAAGACGACCTCAATACTCACGATAACCCATATATGAGAGGCGGGGACAAGCATGGCAGGAACCCTTACTCTGATTTATTGACAGATTGCAACGGGTCATCCAATCCATCGCCTCAAAGATCAGCACAAGCCCCCATAAGAAGCAACTTCGAAAGAAAAGAGAAGGTTTTCAAATCTAGCGGTCCTTATGGAAACTACAGAGGGAGAAATTTCAACCCCAATTTCAAAAGGAGTGTCCAGCAGAAAGGGAAAGAAAAAGAGAAGACAGAAACGTAGGTTCATCTACCAGTTCTTTCCTCAGGTGTCGAGAATTTTATCCTCTCAAACCAATTGTCTTTTCTTTTTTGTGATGTGAGCTGTGATTAATGTATGATACTAAACAATTTGGTTACGTTTCTCTTGCAATGTTAAAAATATTTTCAATTCTTGGGTGCTGTATCCGACAATAGAAAGTTGCGTATCAAGGATAATGGAAACAAGACATCCGACCCACAAACCGTGATATGGCCGGAAGGAATATCTTGTGAGATGAATATCCCGAAATGGAAAGAAGCTTTGAAAAATTCAAATCTGTTAGAAGAATATGGTGACATCTTGATAGGTTTTGAATCAGGTTTTGATCAGGGGATACCCCACCATTTCCTCATTGATTGTAAATGGTACACACCCGCCAACCACCAGTCCTCAGAGTTAGCTAAGGAGAAGATAAAGTCCAATATGCAAAAAGAGAAACTTGCCGGGAGGATCTTCGGCCCGTATACTCACGAAGACGTCTACAGGAGGGTAGGATTCTTCAGGACAAACCCTTTGGGTGCGGTAGTGAACGGAGATGGGTCTATAAGACCAATAAATGATTTGTCCTTTCCTAGGAACGACCCAGATATTCCGTCGGTCAACTCCTTTGTCAACGCCGAAGACTTCAAGACTACTTGGGATGACTTCTCAGTAGTATCTTCATTTTTTAGGAAATCAGAATCCCCCCTCCTCCTAGCTATCTTTGATTGGGAAAAAGCATACCGCCAAATCCCAACCAAAAGAGACCAACAGCCTTATACGATGATCATGGACGCAGACGGGAATATCTGGTGGGATACCAGAATCGGTTTCGGAGGCGTAGCTGGATGCGGATCATTCGGCAGACCAGCGGACGCATGGAAGGGAATCATGAAACACGAATTTGACTTGGTTGAAATATTCAGGTGGGTCAATGATGCACTCTTTGTAAAGTCTAATGATTCAAAATTGGTCATGGGAGACATAGTTAAGAGAAGCCTAGAGCTGGGAGTCATAACCAACGAAGAAAAAATGGTAGAGTTTGGCGACGAACAGAAGTACATAGGTTTTATATGGAACGGGAGATCAAAAACAGTGCGTCTACCTGAAGAGAAGTTGAACCAAAGGAAAGCACAAATTCTAGAAGCATTAACACCTGACAAGAGATTCACGTTCAATGAGGTGGAAGTCTTGATAGGGCGTTTGGTCCATGTAACTCTAATTCTTCCTCAACTTAAGTGTTACATGACAGGGCTGTATAGATGGAAGAAGAGTTGGTATCACAAGAATGCTCTGCAATCAATCCCACAAGATGTCAAGATGGACCTCCTCCATTGGAAACTGATGCTTTCAAAATTCGAGCATACAAGACTTATAAGATATGGGGATCCAGTTGATGTAGGCTGGATAGGCGATGCATCCACGTCCTATGGAGTAGGAGTACTGATAGGCAAAAAGTGGTTCCAGCTGAAGCTGAAACCAGGATGGGAAGGGACAGGTAGGTCGAAGCGGGGCATAGCGTGGCTAGAGACAGTTGCGATAAGATTGGGGCTCTGGTATATAATATCCCATGGAAATTACGACGGAAAATCTTTGATTGTGTGGACAGACAACACAACGAGTGAAAATGCGGTAAAGAATAGGAGGTCAAACGACCTAGAGGTGAACATGGAATGGCGGAGGATTCAACAGTTGTTGATAGATTGCCACATGGACCTAGTAGCAAAAAGGGTAGAGTCCAAGGCTAACAAAGCTGATGGTTTGTCACGTGGGGATTCACACGGATTGGATAAGTCTGATAGAGACTTGGTACCAATACCTCCAGACTTGTGTGGAATTTTCTCCCAGGAGCCAATTATAGACGATAATTGTCCTGCATTGAGGAAACAATTTCCGGGTTTAAGTTTCTCCTAGCTGTAAGATCCCTTTTCGATGCACCCCTTTGGGTGTTGCAGTATGACCTGTGTCAGATCCTGTAAATATAGACCCCTTGAATTTGTTGCTTAGGAAACCCGATGCGGTACATGTACGTAGTGAATAAAAGTTTTCCCATCTTCTTCACCGCAGGAAACATCTTTCTCGCAAAATCTCCAAAGAATACAATATTCATTTTTTAAAAAATCCACGAAATGGTCTTATCAAAAGAAGAACTCAAACCAATTCTTAATTTCGTAAGCAGAGGAGATGGAGAGATTTGTTACAATCCACTACAGCAACACATACTAGATGGTTGGAAGTGGAACACGGTATTGAGTTACAACGGTGCGGTGAAGAAGTTTTTGAAGTGTAGATCGGAAAAGTCATCATCTCAATTCATTTTACCAGCAACGGAAGATGAAATATACGACTTCTGCCTTTGGGCAGGAAGGACAAGCGACGGCCCAAAGAAAGAGGACATTCTGTCACAAACCCTAGAGAAGTACCTTTACGGTTTGAAGGCGTGGCACCTTTACCATAGAGAAGAATTCCCCAAAGTGAGCGACACAACGATCAAATTAATGCTCAACGCCTCCAAGAAAATGGACGTTACAGTTCCAAAGACACCAAAGAAAGCGGTACATTTAACTCATTTGTTACACCTCGCATCAGAATTAGTTGGACACGGAGAGAGAGAATTAGCGGTGTTCGATACTATTCTTTGCGCGTTTTGGGGATTAGCGAGGCTCGGAGAATTGGCAAGTGATAGGCACGAAGAGTCAAAATTGATTTTGAAATCAGACGTGAAGCTCTCAAAGGAAGGGGGAAAAGAAGAAGGCTTCATTTCAATCAGAGGAGCGAAAACAGCAAAAGCAGGCGAGGTACAAATAATTCAGCTAAGGGCTTTAGGTCACGCCTTGTGCCCAATCGCCGCGCTTAAAAGAAGGATGGCTAAGACAACACACGACAGCGATGTACTTTTCAGCTACGTACAAAATTCGGTAAGAATACCTCTCACAAAGAACGCAATTATGACAGCGTGCCAGAAGGCTTGGGAAAAAGGAGGTTATGGTGGTTTGACCGGACATTCCTTTAGGGTAGGCGGTGCGTCTTTGAGGTTTGCGTTGGGGGTTTGTGTCGTGGATATATGTGAGTTGGGACGATGGAAATCAAACGCTTGGAAATTATATATAAAGGAATATACTCCAGAAGAGTTAGATGATACTAAACATATTTTGTATGTACTGGAAGAGAACAAATTAGAGTAGAAATTGGTATTGAAGATGAGAATAAATATAGAAATATCGGTACTGAAAGATTGGGGGTTCGTTTAATGGCTCAGGCTTCCAGCCCCGAGTGTAGGGGTATTAAACAAATCCATCTTTCTGGTTTCATTATTGATTCATCTATGATGCCATCTACAGTGTTCTTATTCCCGTGAGCTGCATTATCATAGTTTTTAGGATATTACCTTGGCTAATCCCTGAAATGGAGGATTTAAGCCATTTATTCACAATTTAAACTCTTCAGCTTTTGAAGCTGGTATACGTTTTTAATGAGGTAATTATCCTGCTATATTCATCGAGATATTGGGATATGCATCATTATCTCGGTATAGTAGTAATGCAACTCAATCGTACCTTCTGAATCAAAAATGATTAGAAGGTACGGGGGTTTAAGTAAACCCGAGCACTGGTAGCCCGGGATGTAATAGTCGGGGCTACCTAGATAGGATTTAAGGCTTTAGACAGCCTCAAATCTCTATCGAACGTGTACACTATAGTTAGTATTACATAGATAAAAAGTGGATTGACGACACAAATTTTCAAAAAACTGCCATTTGATTTTACAACGGCTGTATCTTTTAGGGACAGTGATGTCACTGGTTTGTAAATTACATTGACCACCTTCCAATTTGCTCCACACATCCACCCACTTACATAACATCACTAATTTGATTGCTCTCAAGTAAGTCTTCTTCTTGCATCATCAATAGCAAGTTTCATCAACTCTATCACCTTGATGTAATTGATTGCAGCAACACACTGGACAACATCATGGAACGTTTGTCTGTCCTCTACATCAAAATCTTTTCAGTTTGTTTTTGTTGATCAACCCTGTTGTTTTCTCAATACCCTTCATCAAAACATTGACTACAAAAACAAATACTTCATCACCTCAAACTAGACCTCAACAATCATGACCACAACTTTCAAATTCATCTATCAACTCCTTTGACTCCATCAGAATGCTGAAGATCCTATTAAATCTAGACAAGCACCTCTCCAGTCATATTTACATCATCATTCCCTTCAATTCAAAGATTCCCATCACCTTCCAATGCATTGAATTTAATTCAATTCTTTCTTTCTCAATTTTTCAACTGTAATACTTCAATTTTATCTTTCCTATTAGCTTAATATGTGTATGTAGTATATTGACCAATGCAAAAAGTAGATGATTTATTTTACACGCAATTCTGTCAGAAAAGATAACAATCAAGCCCAATTTAGGTGGGCTGGCTATTGACCCAAAATAAGGGAATCACTCATCCTTTCATTGGATGATCAAGCTTCCCTGTTATCGTATCAGATAATTCACCTTGCTATGATAAGAGGTCAAATCAGGTGAAGCTCACACTCCAGGTGAGGGTCACGTGCCAGCTGCCCCGCGGTGTAGTATTTACCACTTCTTTTGGTTTTCCTAGTGTTGAGGACTACCAAGCCTTGACAGGAGGTTCAATGTATAAACTTCGCACCCAATATTTACAGATAGAAACTAGAATATTTCATAATCAGAGAAAGAGAAACAAAAAAATAGAAGTCAGAATTTGGCATAATTGTAATTTCTATTTGCGTGTTTAGTTATCTAAATGTGTTTTTAAGTGTAAAAAATTTCCTGTTGATCGAATAAATTGAGCTAAGTATGGATAAGTTTTGGGGGTGTCCAATAGTTTTGTTGCCGACTTATAGTCTACTTTGATTTTTTCTTGTTTTACTTTCTTTCTGAATGTTTGTCGTTGTTTTGTGTATTTCCTGCAGTAAATCAAAAAGTGAGTCGATGATTCTGTTGCGAAGCACGTCTCACATTTGCCATTTGTCTCTGCTCCTATTCGGTGTCAGATTTTTCCAGTGGACCATGGCCACATCTCAATTGGCATATCGCCGCTACCTCTGATTTCTTTAATTTATCCAGTGCGTCAGCTATCCATCTCCCTTTAGTTTTGTATGTTGAAGGTACATGAAAATGCACCATCCAAACGAGCTCTAAGATATCAGATACATACACAGGAAAAGAAAGATAATTTTTCGTCGCAAGTCCATTCCAACCCCACGGTCTTGCGCCCAAGAACTAGCAGTCTGTGCCACGGGCTTGCGATTATGGATCCTTATCAATTTTGACAGGTACAAGAAAAGTTCGTCAAGTAGTGATCAAGCGCAAAGGATGTCGTAATTGACTCAAACTCGGATTTGAGCAAATTGAAACCTAACTCGGTGGATGATTGACATTCCTTGGTTTATTGCGCAATTCATATGAAGATTGTTAATCATCTGGCGAGCTTCCAAGGGGCATATCTTATTTAGCCTTTTTGACCTTTGGTGTCCACCTAACTAATGGATCGATGGATACTGGAATGCCATCAGAGGAGTAAGCTTGATCTTCAAATGTCTTCATCCCAATCTTCTTTGTATTCTCAACTCAAGCCTCCTGTCCGGAACCTCACGGCGATCAGCTTGAAGCTACTCAAACAAGACATGAATGTCGGTATAGTTTACATAGGTTTACATTCCTCCGTCGCACGGAGCCTCATCCTGCTTCAGCCTCTTATAAGGAGCTTCCGCTGTTCCGTACACAATGTATCTATCACGGCCTTAAGCTGCATTGCCTAACATTGCCCGATCAAAATGAATTTTTAGACTGCAACGCTGAGTTGAAGCATGGCGCGCATCGAATCTTCCAATGTTGTCGAAGGGCTTTAATGCCAGTAAATTTCTTTCACTTTGCCTGTTCTTGTTGTAGCTGTAAATCAACGCCTCATCAACTTGACTCGCTGATATCGTTGCTCCAGTCTCGAAGGGCGGGAGTAGGTTAGGTCCATTTGTAGCACACGATGTCCATTTTTATTACTGAGGACTACATTCGGCAAACCAAGGCGATTACCGGCTTTTTGGCTATCACTGTAGTCCGTCAGCGTTGTCTACGACCTCAATTTTGAACCATTCCAACTGAATTCAATTGCCTCATCTCTTCCTGAGTGCATTGTAGCCTCTTTGTAGCACGCTCGCCGGATGTCTCACCTATCAGTTTGTTCATTACATCTCCCAGATCAATCGTACTCAGTGCATCTCTGGCCTCATTGCCACAGGTACACTTGTTATAACTCTCCTGGGGATGATATTTCAGATTCTCGTTTGAGTCGCTTCAAACACTGAAAATATTATTGAATAAGTTGATTGATTTGTGATATACGTTTGTTTCTCTAGGTCTTCAGAACATTCACGCAGTGTGCACTGCTCGAGAAGGGACCAATTGCTATTCCAGAATGGCAACTAATCACTTTGACGGTCATCAACTAGTGAGGAACATATTCATTTTGGAAACACAGTCCAATCCACGCCAAAATCATGAGTTTTATCTGATCGGGGTTTTATCTTTTAGCCTCACAGCTTCCTTCTCAAGAGTGTATTTTGCTCGATTGGCGTCCACCATGTTAAAAAGTCCACGTCCATTCATATGTCTATCAATCCTTCTGGCTATTTTAAGCATGATAGGAGTTATTCTCAAATGTGTCTTCACCTTAACAAATCACACAACAGTTTTTGATCCAAACCATCACATCTCATGGAGGTCATATTCTTCCCAAATCATTTGGATTGGTTCCGCAACCGTATGGGATGCTTTGATTTGTGGAGCACTTTTGTATAATTTTTTAAATTCCGCCAAACGTAGTCGGTTTGGGTCGTTGGAAGGAAAGGCCTCTTTTGGAATCGCACTGGTCTTCGAGTATGAATTCTATCCCATTCCACACATGTTTAAACTTCAGTGTTGAGATCACATGGTGATATTTTTGAATTTTCTTTAGATCTTTTCTCTTGGCTACCTTCATCATGACGATCGCCGCAGTGGCTATCCTAGGTAATCACAACTTCCTCTTTAAGTATCATCAATCACCTTATATGTTGTGATAAATAAATCATCTTGGACCGCATCAATGGATTTTTGCAGTTATAAACGTCCGTCTTCACATTGACCCTGCCAGACTTCATGTGATTAGCGTAAGCTTGGAGAGTTTATGTACAAGGTTTTTTGGAATCTCTACCAGTAAGTTATATTTTGTAAAAAGAAGATTATTCAACTTCTTAAACCGAACCGAATCTCCCTTGATTGTCTTTTCTTTTCTTCTAGTGTGTAGCCTTCAACACAAAGTTTACGAACATTTAAAAATTGGTCAAAGATTAATTCACAATCCTGGACCAATCTCGAATTTAAAAGCAACTCCGAATCCGATGGTTGAAGATGTAGAGTTTGTCCCAAATCATCTTGAATTCAACACCAGGGAACGTGGATACGTAGAGCGCGACTCTGTTTTATCTTACATTGGACCACAAGTAGGAGAAGTAGTAGATCATAGAACTTTAGGGGTAGTTTGTGTAAAGCATTGTCAACACCTACAACGTCAGCATTCGCCTGCTTCATTAATTCATATTTCTGTAGAGAACGAGACCAGAAGTAGTCCTCGTGTGAGTTTAGAATTTGTTACGGAGGATAAGGAAACTCGAGAAGCTGTGGATGTGTCTCCACCTGAAACAGAAAAGAAGGATAGTTGAACCTCGGCCAATTTTTTGTGCCATAAAATCTACTTGCATCATTTTCCTTTGGATGTAATCTTCATTTGTATACTGATTGTAATTGTAATAGAAGACAGGCGACTGACTATGTGATTGGGCGCCAGTGGAAATAAAATGTCATCACTTCAAAAGTATTGTTTAGATCCTTAATATACTTCACCACCTAAGCTGTAGGGAGCCATGGCTAATTAGAGATGCTGATTCTATGCACGTAGTATATATTGCGGATTTTCTGCTTGAGATGAAGACATCTTATTGTCTGGAAACAATGCATTTGAATTTTAACTACACGAGGAAGAGATGATTTACGCATGATCCCCAAACCAAGGTCAAAATGAAGAGAATCATCGAATCCCGGTCGGAGTCACTTTTTTGACCTGTGAACCATTAGACACTTCATACAAGATAAGTTTGATTCAGCCAAATGAGTTTTGAAAGGTATTCATTCCTTGATGAACTTCAAATTATGGAGCTTGTGTCTTGAAGACAACATTTCAAGGTCCCGCCATCATGTTTGTTGATTTGATTGAATGTTCAATGCTTTAATCCTCACATGGTATGCTGAGCACGTGTTCAGTGAAATGAAATGGTGCATGGGCTGACGCGGTAGAATCTGATTCAACTCTTGAGGGTCTGCAGTTTTCGATCCCGGTGCGAAGCCACGGGTATTTTGCCCGAGTGTGCATACATGCAGCGTCCCAAAACTCACAGAGTTGTTGACTTGACCAGTTCCTTCAACACTTGAAGAATTGAATCTTATCCTGTGATACCCACAAGGTTAGCCATTTATATCTTCTATCTATCTCAAATCAGGAGCATCAGTTAATTGAGTTGATTTTGTTCAACTTCATATGTAGATAATTTCGCATTATCGATATCGGTCTAGAAAGTCATCTAATCAATTTTATGGCGATGAGCCCAGTGTGAGTGGTACAAGCCCACTTTGATGATTTGGATCACTCCTTCGATGATTTCTTTCAAGATGAATGGATTTGGTCCAAGCTTACAATTCCTAGGAAGCTCAGTCTTCCATCCTCCATTCCAGTCACAAGCTCATCACCTACACTTTCAACCAACCAACCCAACGCTCAAGCCCTCTCAAATCATACAACTAACCAGTCAACAAGCTTTGGTAAAGAGGACGGTTGGGATCCTGAACTTACGACCGGATCTACATCGAGCTCATCAATTTCTCATTTTCATTCAACAAACTTGGCTGTTGACGAAGAAGAACGTGAAATGGGACCTACAGAACAATCTGAACATGAACCTCTTACATCTTTCAACCCACACAAAGATATCAGCCAATTTCAGAAGACATTGAGTTACCTTTGCTTCTTTATTCTCGGTGCTTGTATTCTCTTGCCATGGAACTCCCTATTGGTATCCACCACTTATTTCGGATCTAACTTGATGGGAAGCGAATTCGAATTCAGTTATATGAATTGGGTAGCTGTTGTCTTTACATTCTTCAATGTCTCATTTCTCATTCATGCGACACTCAAACAAACCAATGTAAGTTCAAGAGCTTTCCTGTCCTCCTAATCATCATCACACTGATCTCTATTGTTCTCTCCATAGTCAAGTCATACTCGACAGATTTTCTTTTCACTAATCGTGATCATCGTTATATCTTTAGCACTACTGTGTTCTACAAGATTTGAGAAAGTTGGATCTTATACTTTCTTTATTTTCTTGATGATCATCACACTCCTTGAAGCTTTTGGTTCAGCAACGCTACAAAACTCGGTGATTGCCATCTCTTCTTGGTTTGGACCTGATTATCTCCAAGGGATTTTATCAGGACAAGGAGCGAATGGAGCGATTGTCAGCTTACTACAGCTTTTGGCTTCTGTACGAGAATTTGAATCAACACCAGAAGACAATTTTGGATCATCTGAAGATCTTTCACCAATCATTCATATCAGTCAAGATAAAATTAGGAATGGTTCTTTTACCTTTTACATTGGTAGCACAATCTTTGGTGTGTTTGCTCTTTTATCATTCATGATGTTATGTAGTTTACCATTCTATAAACAAGTGATGAAAAGTAACAAGAAAAAGGTCACATCAAGCATACAAAGATTATCAATTGAAGGAGAAAGATCAACTGATCAATTGCTACAATCAACTGAATATTCAACTGAAGAACCTTTTCCAACCAACCCAATCAAACCAGTAAATCTACGTAGTGTAGAGCCTAAAATCCGATCACTCGGTTTAAGTGTCTTTTGGGTTTTCTTTGTCACCTTAGCTGTCTTTCCATCAATAACAGGCTCCATAATCTCCACCAACTCAGCCCAAATTAACCCATCCAAATCATCTGCTTTCCTACAAAATTGGAGAAACCCATTAATCTTTATTCCCTTACATTTTTTATGTTTTAATTGTGGTGATTGGTTAGGGAGAATCATTCCTCAACTGTTTTCTAATCTTTCTACACTCTTAATTCAAAGGAAAAAAGTTTTATGGAGTATGAGTTTCTTCAGGATTGGGTTTGTTCCTTTATTCTTGTTATGTAATATCGAGAAGAGTTCTGTAGTTTTATTTAAAAACGATTTTGGTAAGTTAATCTCTGTCATCAATATCATTGTGATTCAAAATTATCAATTGTGAAACTAATTTTTCATTTGATTTTTTTCTTTAGTTTACTTTTTGATTTTATCTCTATTTGCGATTTCGAATGGTTTCACTTCAACTCTTCTAATGATAGCAGGAGTAGCAGAACCAAGTTTAGAACCAGAAGAAATAGCTGTAAGTTTGTCTTCTTCTTCAATGCATATCTTTTTCAATCAGAAAAGAATCAAAAAGACTGAAGAAATTGTGATTATCTTGATTTGATTTGTTTGTATTAGGTTGCTGCTACTTGTATGTCACTTTATCTGACATCTGGTTTAGCCATGGGTAGTTTTGTTAGTTTTGGTGTAAAAGCATTGACTACTGTATTATGATCATCAAGAGACTTAGAATGATTTACAAGCTTGTTGTTTCTTTGGCTTGTAGAGGGTTCTGATTAATGTATTACTTATATTGCTTACTCTACTCATTCAGATTTTGTTTCACTCCTTCTTCATTTGAAATAGAGTGAATGTAATGAGAATGGTGTGATGTATCTTTTCATAGGTTGAGGGCTTGAACACGAAGCCAGAATGAAAGCTTTTGTGTTGAGCTAGTCAGTCTAGAGCCATGATGAGGGGTTGTATTGGATGACTGTATCTGACTGACTGAGTGAGTTGATTGATGAATTTTAATTTTGATTTTAATTTATTTTAAATTTCATCGATCATCCATTTCGCTTGATTACCATTGGTCCATTCTGATCCAAAGCATTCATCAAAAAGAAACTCAGCAAACGAAAACAAAAAACACAATGTCATCAAATTCAAATCAATCAGAATTAGCACCTTATCTAAATGCAATCTATTCAATCTCAACTTATACTTTAAAATTAATCAGATACTTACCTGGTTCTGAAATCTTATTACGTTATATCAAATCATCTCATCAAAACGATCCATTTCGTACACTCCTTGAAATCTTATTAATCTTTTTCGTTATTAGAACTTGGAGACAATCTAGAACTAGAGGTGATGTAGGAACTGGTAAAAACTTTGTCAAATTAACTCAAAAGGTAAGCCTGATCATTTTCTTTCATTTTTCAAATATGACTACTTTGGATTGAAAATTAATGATTTCTTCGGAATGGTTTAGGAAATTGATGAATTAGTATCAGAATGGAAACCTGATCCATTAGTAGATCCACCCTTAAGATCAACTCAAGCACTTTCAAGACCTCCGATCATAATTGGTCCACCCTTAACGAAAGCTAAAATAATTTATGGAGAAGCTGCTGAAAGGTTCATCGCAAATCCTGAGAATGAAGATAGTATCGATCCAAAAGATATTAAAATCGTTTTGAATTTAGCTAGTGTGAATTTTGCTGGTTTGATTGGGAATGAACAAGTTAAACGAAAAGCGATTGATCAACTTAGAAGGTCTGGTGTGGGTTCTTGTGGTCCTCCTGGGTTCTATGGAACGTTTGGTAAGTTAAGATCATCTTCAATTCGAATTTTTCATTCAAATTGAAATCAAAAACAATCCATTGATACCTTCAACCTTTAGATGTTCATATGGAATTAGAACAAGACATAGCAAGATTCATAGGTTTACAATCCTCCATAATCTACGCTCAAGGCTTCTCAACCACATCATCAGTCATTCCATCCTTTAGTAAAAGAGGTGATATAATCGTAGTAGATCGTGGTGTGAATTTTTCAATTCAAAAAGGTATTCAAATCTCTAGATCTACCATACGTTGGTATGATCATAATGATTCAAACAGTCTAGAAAAAGTCTTGGAACAACTCAAGTTGGAAGAAATCAAGTTTAGAAGGAAATTGAGTAGGAAATTCATCATCACTGAAGGACTTTTTGAAGGTGATGGTCAACTTTGTGATCTTCCTAATATCGTTAGTCTCTTTTCTCTTTCATCTCTAACGATCATGATACTGATCCCTGTTTTGTGATATGCATCATTAGATTAAATTGAAAGAAAAGTACAAGTTCAGGTTGATCCTTGATGAGACTTGGTCAGTTGGAAGCATAGGTAAAACTGGGCGTGGTCTGACCGAATACTTTGGAGTTCCTGTAAGTCTTCATATGATCGAGTCAACCAAATCAAACAGTACAAAATCTAATGTGTTTTCAATCTGTCAGGCTACCTCAGTTGATATCTTGATCGGATCATTAGCCACAAGTTTTAATTCAGGGGGAGGATTCTGTGCAGGATCAAATGAAGTAGTAGCCCATCAACGTATCAATTCAGCTGCTTTAGTCTTCTCAGCTGCATTACCACCTTTATTAGCATCAGCAGCATCTGAAACGATTAAAATCTTATCAGAAGAGGATGGAGAAGAAAGGATGAAAAGATTAAGAAGAAACATTTCGATTTTAAGAAACTCATTAAGTGAAATCTCAACGGATGGTACAGACGATCAATTAATCAAGATCCCTTCAAATCCTGATTCACCCATGTTACATCTTAATCTAAAATCGATTGATCGAAATTCAGAAGAAACTCATCAAAACTTAAATTCATCTTTGAATGAGACTTGGAAATCGAAATCGAATGGGATGACGAATTTGATTTCGAATGATTTATCATCATTTGAAGAACAAGAAGATTTATTACAAACGATTGTAGATAAATCGATTCATGAGAAATCTTTATTAATCACCCGTACGAAAAAAGTTTGGGAACAAGAAATCGATCCAATGTTACCATCGATTCGGATTTGTTTATCAGCTGAACTTAATGAAAATGAAGTGAAAGATGCAGGTGAGAAGTTAGTAGAAGTGATTAAAGAAGTTTTAGTGAAACCTTTGATTTGAATTATGTGTGTTTTTTGTTTTCTTCAATTTATTTACATTTTTTTCTTTTGTTCTTTGCATTGTTTGAGTTTGAATATTGAATTTTTTTGTTTTTGCAAAAGTTTCTAAGTTTTTTATTTATTTGTTTTGATATAATGCAATTGATTTAATTGTGAATATATAGATATATACACCAAAAATAATGCAGTTGGTTCAAAGTCATCAAAAAAGTATTGAACCATTTGGGTATAAATAAATCTTATTGAAACTTATATATATTAATCTGAGCAATAGGTTTTTTGAAGCCCTTGAAACTTTTGAGGACTCGCCTGGTAATTGAATCAAAAAAATAACTTCTCTTGATTCATAGCATCAGTCATTATTTCAAAACAGGTATGTACTGGTCTGATCAATTTTGACCTATCTTTTGATGTGGAAGACCATAAAGTTACCACAAAGTATATAAAAAGATTAATTACATGTTTAAGAAGCATATCTCACCAGATAATGTTCAAGTGTGATTATAACATGTGACAATCCCAAAATATCATTGGGCATTGCTTACTAGCAAACTGTGGCCTTCAAGATAACCCTGAAAGATAGAAAAAAATTGTGTTGAATCCTTTTTTTTATCAAGTCTATGAGGTTTCTTGGTCTTGGTATTCTCAAGAATACTTATAGATTGAAAAGTGCACAAGATCTGAAGAAAAAGATGAGGTGTTAAATCGATTCATAGCAAGTTAAGATTTCAGTCTAATTTGATCAACATCTTCATACTTTTTACTTATACTTTGTTCATTCAAGTTTTATCATTTTGAATTTTCCTTTGTCAGATAATCTTCATATGTAGGATACCGGATTCAAAAAGCATGAATTTGAAGATGAGCCCCAGGCCCAGATCTTGGATGGGTTGTCAATGAGGAACCCTGGCTAGCTCAAAGATGACACTTACACCTGATCTCAAAAATTGGCATGATGAGATCTGTTGGGGCTTTTTACAAAGAGCTGGTGTGCTTATCAACTTTTTGCTGGTTGAGGAATATCTGCCAGATCATCTGATTTGAGTTTGGCTGCATAATCTGTCCAAACAAATCCAATCAGGTAGTATGTACCAGGTCTGGATAGATTCTTTATCTGTTGGTCTGGGGGTTGGGAAGCCCAAAATTGGCCTGATAGCAACCAGGGCTCATCTTGACATGGATGCAAAAATGTAGCTACTAAGACAGAGTCCCTGTTATACTCCATACACGCAATGTATTAGTGGAAGGTCTGTAGGACACATGTCACAGATGTGTGACAAACTCACCTTGTAGAGTGCACCAGTTGTAAATTTCTTTGCCTCTTTATCTGCCATCATCATAGAGCCTGGACTTCAGGACCAGAGATACCAGACCCTTAGTCTTGATGCCAAAGAACCCTCTCCCTGAGTCATGACAGTCCTTGGGAAATAATACTATAGTGTTCAAGAGGTGCAAAACTTCAGCCCTGTGGCTATCCCTTGGTCTCATGGAATTTCTTCAAGAATGGAGGGAGCTGGAAATAAATCAAAGTGACTAATAATCAACTCTTCAATCCTTCTCAGTTCAAGCAGTGCCAATCCTGTCTACTAAGTGAACCACTGATGCACTCACAAACAAGCCAACTTTTCAAGCTCAATCTTTTGGTGTATAAAAGTGGAAATATGTGCACAGGGATTAGCTTGTCATAAACATCACCACATGTGGAACCCTCAGGCTTTTGTACTTGGATAAGGGCCTTTTTTAAGTTAGGCAGTTGACAAACTTGAGTGTGAAATGAAAAGTTTCTTTTGGAGATTTGTTTTGGAAAAAATGTGTGTTCTGATACACCTTTTCTTCTACAATGTTAACTTGCCTCAAGTTTTATAATAAAGTTTGTGCAAATTGATTCCCTCTGCAAACTCCTGCTCTCAATTTCTAAACATCTTGGGGGTTTTTGTAGATTCATGTAAAAAGCTTTTTAGGACTCAAAGCAGGAGTATTTGAATTAGTCTGTGTCTAAAATTTGAGTTTGGGTGTAAAATCAAAATACCAAATCTTTTACATATCTTCAAAACCACTTCAGGTATCGACACAACTGATGATGTAGATCTGATTCGAATCTTCTTTTTGATGATCTGATCATACCAATAACTATACTTATGAACCAACAAAACTTTCACTGATCAACCTTCAGAATTAAACTTCCATATTTGTGTAACTATTTTCATATGGGACATTGTATATTGTGAACTCTGAGGAGTAAAATTGCTTCTGAAATTCTGAATTTATAAGCTGTTTGTAAAAGAATGAAATTTAGTAATTAAGCAGTTTTTGATCTGTTGGATGAAAACAAAGAGCCTTCCTATCAATGCAAACCCCAGATCACTAGACACTGAATTTCTATTCTCTCTGTGAACCTCAATTGCCCTCTCCATTATTCTTCTCTTGATACAAAAGTGCACCTGATTGTTTACATATTATTTCAAGCCATCTAGTGAGCTGTAGGATTCAATTAGGGTGATTATGAGCTGAATCTTTTGGTAAACTCATTTAAATTCTACTGATTTTTTTGAACTTGAACTACCATATTGTGATAGACATTGTCACCAGGTTTCCTAATATTTTTAATCACAGAGGAATCTTTCTGTATCCCCTGGATGGATTCAATTGATGGTTTTCTAAAGATACATGACTGACTCCTGCATGTAAGTTGTAGATCCCAAATGTGACATTTGTAATGTGACAAGATTAGATATGCGGGAGTGAAATTTAAAAATTCATTGGTCTTGGAAATTGAATATCCCAATAACTGCTGTTTTAGTACAAAAATGGGGTTTCTGACCTAATCTGTACTGATGTTGTAAAAATCTGGAAAAATATGCAAGATGATAGGAAGGCATAGACAAATCCAACCAGTGTTTTTCAAGATTTTCTGATCACTTATGACTTCTGTGTGATTTCCTATGTTGTCTCAATTTTCTAAACTCTGTGGTAAATTTGTGATCTGACATAGTTGTATCTTTGAAAGTGGGCAGGCAAAATGACATCAATTCCCAGAAGGAAACAGAGAAGATTGTTCTGATCATGACTCCAATGGATCTTGCACCTCAATAGATATTTTGAAACCAATTCATGGCTTCCACAAACTACAAGGATCAAATTGATTGGACAAAAACAAACATATTAGTGGCTATTTATGATTTCTGCCTAGATTCTGCTAGTCTTGGACGTAGATTGAGTTTCTGGCATGATATATATCTTTCAACTTGTTTTCTCTTCATAAAATCTTCAAGACCAAAGTTCAAAATATGGAAAAATTTGCAAAATCATGGGAAAGCACATGCAAATTCAACAGGTCTTTTTATACTTTTTGCTGACTCTGTTCAGCTTCTGTATAATCTCCTTATCTCTAAATTTTCTAAACTCTGCAGTATATTTGTAACTTGGCATAGTGTGATTGTATGAAAATCCCTCTCAAACATTTGAAGAACATGCATCAATTACATCATCAATTACACAAGTAGCACATATTTCATATGAGAGGAGAAGAAAAGGATTGATACAAATGGTTTCTGATAGGCAATGTGATTTTTAAGAGGTGGAAGGGGTTTTTCGGGCTCTTGGGGATGGAAAGTTGAGCCTGTTGGATGATCTTAAACCAAGGGTGAGCGTCGTTCTTAGTTAGTGATCGGGCCATAAAGCTTAACACTTTACTCTGGTGGCGCATGTTTGGAGGGGTGAGGTCGAGATCGTGCCTCAGGAAGGCTATCGGGGTTGTTTTCATAGCACCGAGCGCTGCTCGTGCGCAGGTGTTGTCAATGATCGTGAGTTGTTCCGTGAAGTATTTTGGTGGTTCAGTGGCTAGCCACGATGTGGGATTGCATCTCACATACTACTTGACTCTATGTGAGTCCCAACAGCATCCCCACTCGTTTGCGCAACCAAAAGATCCAAATTATCCTTGCACCCGCAAGAGCTTGTCGCAAGTCCCAGTGACAAGTTTGGAGTGTGATAAGTTTCGGAGTAGTGGTCAAGTTAGATTGAACTGAATTGTAGTTTCACTTCGTTAAGAGCTTGATCTGTCGATAAGCTTGAGATTTGATCAGGTTTAAATACCAATTTCCTTGTTTTGGTCTTGAAAGCTTCAGTCGGTATCCTAACATCGGGTTTCGTATCAAACATATTGGCACATCCAAAATTTAGAGATGTCAGAGCAGAAGTCAAGACCGGAACTGGATTTAACTCTTTACCTCGTTACTTCATCCGATAATTTGGCACCAGGCGCAACGGTCGAATCTACTGTTCAAGCTGCAATCTTAGGAGGAGTGACAACAGTCCAACTACGCGAAAAAGAACTTGCGACTCGAGAATTCCTACGACTCGCAATCGCTCTTCGAACTATCTGTCATAAAGCTGTTCCAAAGGTGACCTTTATTGTCAACGATCGAATCGATATTGCACTTGCATCTGATGCAGATGGGGTTCACCTTGGACAAGATGATATGCCGATCGATGAAGCACGAAGGTGGTTAGGTCCAAAGGCCGTGATTGGGATCAGCACTAATACAATTGAAGAGGCTATTGATGCCGCGGAACGAAAAGCTGATTATCTTGGTATCGGAACTTGTTGGCCGACAGGGACTAAAGTCATTCCCGATCACAAGATCATAGGTGAGCATCATCATCGACAAGCTACAGTTGATCGATCAGTCAATCGACCAGAAGCTGACTGATGTCTTTGGTACTCGTTCAACAGGTCCCAGAGGGGTAAAAAGGATTCGAGACGAATTAGCCGTACGAGGGCTCAAGATCCCTGCGGTCACGATTGGTACGTTCCGGTTCTTGTCTAGCAGTTTTCATGGTTTTCCGACCTAATCTTATCTGGAATCTATGCGACGTCCCGCAAAACAACATTTTGTTCATTTCAACTTACTCTCAATTATCATCAAATTATGACCATCTCTCTAGGCGGGATCAAGTGGGAAAACGTAGCCCGGACTCTGTACGGATGTGTCTCCACCACAACATCTGGAGCTCTTGACCCTATCGAAGGTATCGCAGTGGTCTCAGCAATCATGTCGTCCCAACAACCTCAAGCAGAAGCCCGACGGCTCCGACAAACCCTCGATAAGCACAACATAGCTCTTGAATCTTTCTCAACACGAAAATCAAAGTCCTCCATCCTCTCATTAGAAGGAACAGAATCATACACGGAATACCTATCATCAGTCATCGCAATCAAATGTGCACCGGATTGTCGACAACTCATTCATCATATCACTAACACAGTAGTACAGAATGATTGTGCAAATCTTACATTGGCATTGGGATGTTCTCCAATGATGTCATCTAGTATAGAAGAAGTTGAGGAATTGGTAGAAGGAGTTTCGGATAGCCTGGTCATTAATCTTGGTACTCTGGATCGCACACAAATCATGGCGATGAAATTGGCCGGACGTAAAGCAAACTTGGCTTACAAACCTGTGATTTTTGATCCTGTGGGAGTCGGAGCCAGTCGGTTTCGCCAGAAAGTCACTGATGGTATGTTTCCTCCGAAATAGTTTTTTGATGACTTTCGAGTAACGTCCATCACAAATTATCTTATTTTGGTCATTGTCCAACTGTTTGTAGAACTGCTGAACCATGTTCAGATGAGTTACATTAAAGGAAACGAAGGTGAGATAGCATCTTTAGCAAAACAGAGTACCGCTACTTCACATGGTGTAGATTCCATGGGATCTCTAGCTGACCCAGCTCGGGTGGTAAGGGACTTGGCCCGAAAAGAACGTAAGTTTTATATCTTTATGCTTACCTACTCTGCCAGATTGACATCAACGATTTTTTCTTCTTTTAGGTTGTGTTGTGGTGATGACTGGAAAAGTTGACTATGTTTCAGATGGTACGCATGTTATTAAGCTTGAAAATGGTGTTAAGATGCTAGCATCCATCACTGGTAGTGGTTGTATGGTGGGTGAGTAGACTTCACTTTCATCATCCAATCTTAAGCATGTAGCAATTGAAGGAATTGAGAGTCTATATCTCCCTTGTCATAAATTTTGTCAGGTACTGCGATTGGCTGTTTTGCATCAATTACAAACGCCATAAGGAAAGGTAAACTAGCTGTTGCTCTTACAAACCTAATTGATTTCGAAACAAGGATGTTGGACGCAGCAATATGTGGAGTCTCATCTGTCAATGTAGGTTCTCAAAAGTCACCCAAATCACAAGGATTCAAACACTGACAAGACTTGATCTTTTAGATCGCTGCTGAATTGGCGATATCACATTCAAACGTCACTGGACCAAACTCATTTGTGAGTGCCCCACTGAGACATAATTAATTCTACAACATGGAATTTGCTTAACATGTTGATCTTATTGAACAATAAACAGAGAGCAGCATTGATTGATGAAGTTTACCAATTAACTCCAGAGAAAATCAAATCCATGATCAAAATCAGTGAAGTAATTGTAGATTAACAAGAAGGAATGGCAAAAAGTTTATACCTTACCAGCTCACCAGTTTTCCATTCAAATTATATACGCAATTATCAAATCGTGTCTACTCAAATTCAAATCTAACCCCTTTTGAATAGCAATCTTATTGAACTTTGTATCTTGTTTTAACCTCGCTTGACTCAGTTGTGTTGTCAATAAGCAAGACTCGTTTTCATTTCTTGCACAAAGTTCTTGTTACTTCCAATGTGCTTCTGCTTATTGAATAATCTTGATTGACTGAGCATTCAATTTGGAATTCCAAAATTTGTAGCTTGTGTCATAGGATATGATTTGGGCTCCCAGGTCTTGTTAGCTAGAGCCTACATATGCACAGTACAAGAAATGTGGAAAGAAATCTTGGAATCCGGATTTGAACAAACAACATGCTAATCAGGTCAACAGAATCAAGGATTATCAAATGCCTGGAGAGAGGTTTGTTAAGAGTAAGTGGTATTATATATGGTTGTAGCATGAGATCTCAGGATAAAGGAAAATCAAATTGTAACACAAGATCAACCAATCCAATTATTGGGATTTCCATAAATATCTTCAACCTCTCAGACTATGTGCATATGATCATTAGGGTAGATGGCAGATGGCTGAATGACACTGACTATACAGGCTTCTCCACCACTGGTTCTCATACAAACTTCTGATGGCTTTCAGAAATCACAATAAAGTTTTGATAGAATTGTGATGAGGGTACAGTCCCCATTTGGGTGGCCAGAGAGCAACACAGCAACAATCACTGTACTGATTATGGTAAAGTCCAGTATTGTCAGCCATGAGGGGTATTTTGCAATACTCCCATTGTCAGGACAACAACTTTAGTATGAAGAGACTTCCTGGGAAATGACAACAAAGCTCAAAGGAGCCAAGACCCTATTGGGGTTGATTCAACACAGGGAGCATCCATTGCTGGTTTCAGTGTAAAAGATATGAACCCTCATGACTGCACTCAAAAACCCTGAAGTATTAGATGAGGAAGATTTATGAGTGTTAATATATATAAGCAATGATGTTCCTCCTCTAGGAAAGATCCATCATATATCTCAATGACCACTTTACAATTCAACATAAACCGTTCTATAAACTTTTTACTAGAGACCAGTCAATTACTTCTAACATAGATTGTTTCTCTAATTAGATACAACCTTGGTTAATTGACTCTTGTCACAGTTTCTCTAAAAACCCTTTCATCATTGTTATCTTTTAAATCTAAAATGCTATTGAAATAAGACCAAGCTTATTACACTTCTAAATATCCTAGCTATCAAAGATATTGTTGAAAATCTTATATTGACAAGTTTGTTATCAATCTGAGTAGAGATTTGATCTACTCTGGAGTAGGCATACTTTGGTGCCCACCTCAGAAGGCCCTCATTGGTACAGACCTTTCAGCAAGTACCAGGCAGCTATCATCTTATAGAACCTAAGACAACATGGAGTCGCCAGCTTCTGTCATTCAAGTCTTGAATTTACTTCAAGTAAGACCACTGTAACAAAGCCTCTAAACTATCATCATAAGCATGTATCATTCAGCTATGATTCTTCTATAGTCACCCACTTTAAGTCTTGAGATGCCAAGTATAGTACCTATTTTTTGAGTACACTACCTAGGAGGCTGTTACTGTACTAAGAGAATCCACACTTGTTTGCGGTTGTTAACTTGGTTGTGTGCAGTAAGAATCACTACATTAAGTAAAAAATTAGTTACCTCAACCAAATTCACACTTTGTCATTTTATCTGCACAGTAGTACACTGATACATACAAACTTGAGTTGAGTTGATGCTTGAATAGTTGATGGTGAGGCTACCAAGTCAGGTAACACATGTGTTAGCCAATTGAATCATTCAATCAAATATTAATTACCATGGGGCTAATCTATCACCAGTGTGGGAAAGGCCCTGCATTTGTGTTAAAATTTGACTTACCACATGTGATTTAACACACCAGTGTGGATGCTCTAAAGGGCCCAGAACCTAGTATTTTTTTCTTAGGTCTTACTACTGTACTTAGTATAGTTCCACCACCACAGGTACTGTACTGGTATTAAAATTCACCGTACAATACTGATACTATACTGCCATAATACCAGTATTGCCAGCATTACTCCTTACAACTACAAGTTCCATCCCTTTCCCCCAATACACTACCACACAATGATGATTTTGGCAGATTGGTGAAGTGATCTATCCATTTTGATCTAATTCTCCCCTTTGTGAATTTCACGGACTTAAGGGTCCTGATTATTAATTTACTTTTCTTCAAGTTAAGATGTTGCTTTTGTCTATCTCATTTTCCTCTTCCCTCTTTCTTCTCTTAACTGCCACATTCCCACAGGAAGGTTTTCTAATTGGAGTCTTGAGAGACATCAGCAAAGCTCTTAATGAAAGCGTCTGACTCCAACAGTTTCACACTTATCATCAGAATCTCAACTCATTGAGCAACCAACCTGATTCCTATGGATCTATCACCTTTCTCTGTTTTGAATATTGAAGAAGGTTTTGATCAGCCAATGTTGAGACCAACTACCTCAGACACAAAGATTCCAATTGTGGGATACACTTCAAACATTAAACAACTTCCCTTCAATTGAGAAGGGGAAAATGATTGGAAGTATAATTGGTCATCAAGGATTGATCACTGTGCATTGGAGCCATAGCACCCACACTACATATGTGCACCAGGATGGGCAAGTCAGGAGTTATCATGTACATACAGAGCTGCTCAGCTAATGGCTCATCTGAATGAG
Source organism: Melampsora americana (assembly GCA_022264835.1). NCBI lineage: Eukaryota > Fungi > Basidiomycota > Pucciniomycetes > Pucciniales > Melampsoraceae > Melampsora > Melampsora americana. The sequence continues at coordinate 642,538 of JAIFHY010000036.1, forward strand.
TGAATCATATGTGATACCACCTGTAATCTTCTACATCATTTACAAATCATTCAAAAAACTGACTACATACACTGACATGTAATTTAGGTGTAATTCCATCAACTAAACTTCATGTAACACCTTTTCTGTTACTGTTGGATTGCTTCCAGAGTATTGCCTCAGGAGCTTTGGAGTTATATGTAGTCAATTTTGGGAGGATTTTGTCAGACCAAAAGGAGTGCCACAATTAGGGTACACAAAGTCTTTGTGGAAATTTCCAGAAGGAGTTTTTCCAGAATGCCAGAAGTGTCATTTCTGGTGTGTTCTGGTGTTCTGGCATTCGGCAACTTTGAATGCACCACACTTCCAGAACACCAGAAACCCAATCACATCCCTCAAATCAACCAGCAGGCCCCTCATCCGCACTCACATCATCACCAAATCACATCACCATCAGCTACTTCATCTTGAATCCGCTCTACCACTCCTCCTGCAATGCCTCAAACAAGCCGTCATCAACTTTTGAGAAGGTCCATCCATCTGGCAATCAATGAGAAGAATCACATAGCACACACAAACTTTTTGACTTTGGCTTTTGTGAAAAAAAGAAATTATGAAAGTTTATTCAAAGTAGGGGGATTTCATTAATGCTGGAAGCAAATTTTGGACCAATGTGTCCCACATGTTGAGTCCAGTCTCTTTTTAGATATATGATGCCAGGTTGGGTGATTTATACAACCCCCTGTCCACACTGGGATCCTCTTGCCTTCTGAGCTCATGAAATCAGGGCATCTCAAGTTCACCATTCATTTTGTGCCAAATGATTAAATCAATCAGTGGCTTGGGTTCTCTGTAATTGGGTAACAATAATTGGCCCTGCTTGGGCAGAAGACCAAAGATAAATCACCCAAAAAGGGACATTTTAAACCCACAACTTCTACTGAGACTTGACATAGTTTATCAATAGCAAGCAAAAAAACCATACTTAAGTACCACTCAGTCTCCAGTCAGAAGCATCTTAATTTCCAAGATTCTCATGTCAATTTGTGAGAAAGTGACCTGTTCTCAAAACAAACAAAACACACTGATCCCTTTGCTCTAGAATCAAGAGCCATGAGTCCCAAGCAGAGCGCTCAGATGACTGTTTGAATCTAACTTGGACCCTGTTTCAAAATTACCAAGAACCTTGTACATGAGATGCCCTATCACTAATTATCTCTGAACCTTTTTACATCATATCTGGTATATTAGTAATGAATGTTGATGAGAAAAGAAAAAACTATTGTAGAAGATGAATTCAAATTGAGAAATCTTAAAATAGATTTAAATTGAAAACCATTAAAGGGTAAAGAATATATCTGACAAACAAAGGTTCTGTACATCTCATGAGTTATATTCATTATAAGTCTGTTCCCATTCAAGTTTATGGTCACCAGGAGATAAGTTATGTTTGTACTTATGCCCTGGCTGACAAACCAATTGAAAATGCAGAATAAATGCAAAAGTACAGCATTTTCAATCATCTTGGCTCAAAAATGTAATCATCTGTGACCGGGGAAAAACTTCTTATGCTGAGAAGTGTGAGGGGATCAGTTAGGCTTTGGTGTAACCGGGTAAACCCATTCCAACTTTGCTTGTTGATTGCTTTTGAGACACAAAAACAAAGTGAGCTGAAAATCTAAGTCCGTAATTGATAAGACATTAGATTTGATTGTTTTACCTCAAGATAAAGTCAAATTTGTGATTTTATTCGGGAAAAGACTTTTGTTAGTTTTGAGCTCATACAAGTAATTCTCAAGATGGCTGTACGTAAGATAGTGGATTGATCATGTTGAATGAATGAAGAATTAGTGTTGTGAGTTTGCAGCTTATATGCGTTTAGATATTTATGTAGCTTGATCGTTTGCAGACCTCAGATCTCAAGAATTATCATATCTGAGGGTGAGGGCATTTGAAGAGTTCTATGTAACAAATAGATCTTTTTGACAATGTATGGTATGACTGATTAGGTACAAATAATCTTGATTGCGGGCCAAGACTTTGAGAGGATGGTAGATACATATCTCCCCACGCAGTCTACGCTCGCATTTTGGTTCAAAAGACACTCTCAAACGAATCTTGATATTTCAACTTTTGCCAGGGTTTGCTTTTCGACAGGCGGTTCATATCCCACCGAAACTTTTCACCTCAAGTCTTTTGAAAATACAAATCGACTAACCCTTATAAATTTAGTATACATACATCACAATGACATCATCTAATCGCATGGCTCAGCTTGTACTATGGCGTGAGATCGTCTCTAAAGGAGACGAAAGGACGAAGCCAGTAGACCAACATTTAGACTTTATCCGAAAGCGCTTTGAAGAACTCGAATCGCAAGGTTTTATTTGGTCAAAGGAATCAATCCTTGATATCTTCCTTCAACTAGCTCTACCAGAAAGTTCACATGGCCCTTTCTCAGCTACTGATCAAATACTCGATTCTCGTGTTCACAAAAAAATTAAAATTTCATCTGATCAAGTAGAAGAACTTGATCAAAGTAAAGAATTGCATCAAAGGCCTCTTTCTGTAGGCCTCATGGATCTACCTATCGAAGTTTTCAAAATGATAATCGAACAACTTGATTGTATGGCAGAACTTGAAACTGAGGAAATTGTTGAACAGAAACTCAAAGGTCAGGTGGTGATCAGTTGTGTAATTAACGAGAAGCCATTGGCATACTGTACCTACTTACACCGAAACTCGCCGGTCTTGAATAGCATTCAAACTTTTTCACTTGCTTCTCGCCAGATATATCAGCTCTGCCGCCCCTGGCTATGGCAAGTGAGTGATGTTCAATCTAAATCATCAATTCACAAAACCTTCCTGCCTAATCAAGAAAAATCTCATTGCATTTCAATTCACAGAAATTACAATTCCCTACTTCTCTTCCAGCACCAATCGATTTATGGACCGAAGATCTTCTCCTGAAACACGGCTCATACGTTCACTCTTTATCACTCATACTTTCCGAAAACTGTAGTAGACCTCTTAATAGTGTTACAGAGTACGACTATGATCCCTTCTACGATAATCTTATACCTGTTTCCGGGAATGAATATCGTGCAAAACGGATCTCTCCAAAGAATGTTACAGACCTGATAGAACGGTGCCCTAATCTTTCCACACTAAACATGCAATTTGACTACGTTGAACCAGATGAAGACGAGGATGGAGAAGTTGGAATGGCGGCTTTCGTCATGAGCCTAGCTCCCCTAATAATAAGTCTCAAACAACTTCGACATCTAACCTTGGCGGATAATTGTACAATGACCATCATGAATGACCTTCCATCCAAACTCATTAGTAACCTTCCTTTGCTTGAGTCATTTACATGCAACGGAATCGACACATCTGGGGATCATCAACAACTTGGTGTTGAGTCATTTGGATTCAACCTATCAAAACTGAAATATCTATCACGATTGGATTTCAGTCTATCTGAAGATATAGATGAAAGCTGGTGTCTTTATGATTGGCCAAAGGACTATCACTGATATTAGAATTCACAATTGTTGGCGTATATTACCAAGTTCAGCTCATCAAATCATTCAACACATTGCACCTGGCCTCAAGAAGCTTGATCTTTGCTTCTCCCACCAACGACGTGGTGATGTTGGAGAACTCGATCCTGCGTGGAATCCACAAAGACGTTTCTCTCTTCCGTTTTTGACTGACTTGAAGCTTTCTGTTTGGTATGCCAACTTCCTGGACAGTTTTCAAGACTGCACCTCTATGAACGATCTTGAATGGATTTACCGGTCACTAGAACATTGCCAGTCACTGAATGAGAATCTGTTGAAAGCTTCTTGGCCTCAGCTCAAGACATTGGTTGTAGAGCCTTATGGTCTTCATGCTTTGCTTCCTTCTGATCTAGATGATCAACGTGAAGAATTGAATGAAGAAATTGTCTTATTGCAAAAGTATTGTGACCAATTCAATGTGGAATCACTTATTTACCGGTTTAAGAAGAACGCAGTGGTATGATGAAAAGCTGTGAGCACATTTGGGTTTCATTGAGAGGTTTTGATCTTTTCTGATATAGGATTCACCTTGTCTTTCTAGACTTTAACCTGGCCTGACATCTTTAACACTTCATTTCACTTTTGTTTCTTATATTGAAATCAATTCATTTTTAACACTTGCTAAATCAATCTTCACATACTTATCTCTTCTCTGAGTCTTTATATGTTTTTTGTACTTTTCTAATTTAAAGATAATCTACCAAATCAACTTACCAGGGGTGATCTCAAATCATATCTTGATATCTTATTATATGGACTATAAAGTTATCCATCATTCTATCTCTCATTGTTAGTATTTAATCATGATGAAGCATGATCAGCTAGGTGACAATACACAAATCACAGCAAAACAGCACTAGACAATTTCAACAACACAAACCCAACCAATATACTAACAAAGTACTCTTAAAGTAAACAACAACACCTCAACAATAATTAATCAACATTTGAACCAAACAACCTAAAAAGGGTGGAGAGGGAGTGCAGAAAAAATTAATATTGAGTGGATAGATATGAAGATTTGTGAGTGAATGGTAAAGAAGAATTGTAATGAGACGGTAAAGAAGAAGTGGTAACTCAACCTGAGCCCCTAACCCAAAAGTGCAGGTAGTGGTAATCCCACCCCCAAGCCCTAAGGTCAGGCTGTCATCCCTACCCCTACCCAACCACTCCCCAAACATCTGAGGGGCAACCCAAAGCTTGACCCTACTACCCTAGGGTACCTTGAGCCCCTCTGGGGCCCGCAGACAGCCCAGAGTAATTCAATCATGGGGAGTTTCAAATTTGAATTGAGGCTGATGAAGGTCACTAAACTTGACATTGAAAGACAACAAAATCCCTTGTCACAATTGATGGCTGTCCTTTCCAAAGGTCTTAGATCCTAGCAGTTGTGACTTGTTTAGATAGTGTTAAAACAAGATGAGATTATGTCAAGAAGGAAGGAATGGTACTGTGTCTTTGATGATATATCCATTCCATTGACAAATGACTCTTTAAGTTCTTTTATTGAGATTGATGGGTAGGATTGGACTTTTTTCCCCCTTGTTTTGTCCCAACTGCTTTTTTCTTAACTGTCTTTACAAAAATCTTTTGATTTCATTTCCTTCATTTCTCATTTTTCACTGATTTCTCTTTTCTTTACTGTCTATACCAAGAATTTTATCACAACAATCTGATTGAATAACTCCTAACAAAGGGTAAAAATATTGTATTGGGCATCTTACCCCCCTTGGGTTCCCCACGGGTAGGGTTATTTCTTTTAGCCTCAGGCCCCACCTCAGCCCACACCCCTACCCAGCTGAGGCCCCTATGCATTACAGGTCTGGAGCTGCTGTCCAATCCCTACCCCTGGGACCTCTTGGGGTGTTGAGTCTGTTGGAATACGTATCTCTACATCATACATACTTGTCTCATATTCCTCTGATATGCTTTCCATCTATCTGCTTCCCTTCTACTGCTTGTCTCTATCTATCAGCAGATTGTGTGATCCTTGTTTATCTTTCTCTCATAACGGATCATGAGATCCTGTTAGTGCTTACATAAATAGTTTGTCATTGTTAGATAACACACTTGTATATATACATCCTGGAGCTGCACCAGGAAAGGGTTTCTCTCCTCACCCTTTCCATTTCTTTCTTGTGCACTACAGTCTGTTGCACCAGCGTCCGGGGCTCAGGTTGAGTGGTAACTTCCGATGACATCAAACAACTTCTAAACATAAAAAGAAATCTAACCTGTTGGAGCATAAACTTAAAGCCCTGTTTGTCCTCTTTGAAAATGGGAAATGGTAAAGACTCACAGACAGGACAGTATCAAGATACTAAAATGAGTTTAAGAAAAAGGTTTGGAGTGAGCCCCAAGACATAAGCCGCAAAGGGATAAGATTACTTGATATAATAAAAGATTAGTCCTACAGGGCAGTTAACAGACACAAAAAACTTTAACACTAACACAACACTTTAGAGACAAAGAAAACAAAACCAAGGTATTTTGAAGAAATAATTGAGATCAAAACTTTCCTTTGGAAAAATTCATAATGATTACATTGTTTATAAAAGGGTAAAAGCCAAAAAAAGGAAAAGGAAAACATAAAGAAAAACATAAAGATAATTGACTAAAGAAATTAATCAATTAATCAATCAATTAATTAATAAAGAAATCATCATCATTTTTTTGGGGGGATGATTTTTTTTTTTTGATTTTTGAAGATTTGAAAAAAAAAAAACAGAAAAAAAAAATACCAAACAAGATGATCAAGAAAAATAAACAAAGTTAATGATAAAAATTGTAAAAAAATAAATAAATAATTTCACTTGATATACATACATACAAAAAAAAAATATAATTACTTTTACTAAAATGAACTATAAAGTCAAATTCATAGATAATCAAAGACTTGAATCTCTTTTTTTAATCCAAAAAAACCCCAATTTTTTAAAAAATAATGATAAAAATTATAGTTCTAGGTCACTAGTTATTTACTGATGTGAATGTGATAAATATTAGGATGTATAAAAATTACAATGTATTGACAAGCCAGGTTTTTGATTAAATTTCTTTATTACAAGTTATTGACCTCATTATCTGTTGACCATCCTTTCCATTCCCTCTTGACCATTCTCAAACATACTTTGAAAGTTTTCTCTCCTCATATTCTCATTCTGAATTTTTTAAAGCCCTCCCTTTCCTTCCCATCATTTGGCTAATCACTTTGGTGTTTCTATCAAAAGATAAAGATGGGTTTTAGGTGTGTTTCTTTTTAATAAAAAAATGTATGTACTTTGATTTTTTTATCTTCATGATTCCTATTTTATCTTCTTTATATTATATTTTCCTATTTTTCACATTCTTCTTTCTTCTTTGTTCAGTTACAATTTTTTTCATAAGGTTACTCTTTTTTCTTAAAAAAAATATCGTAGACCGTTAGCCACCCCACCCCGTAAGGTGTTGTTGTTGGATACGATGTTTAAATATTATTCCTTTTAGCCTTAGTGATCAAAGGACTTAGCCCAGTTTCACATTAGTTTGTTTATTATGATTTTTGTAAGTACTATGTTAACATTTCTAATAGTAAGATTAAGTGAAAGAGTTGAATGATTAATAAATTTAATATAAGCAGCGTATTGATTGAAAATTGGTAGAAATGATCAAAAAAGAAGTGATGATCTTATTACATATTATTGTGGTTGAAATACAAAAAAGATAAATCTCTATTCGAACCGTTAGTTATATCTCGATTCATCTTCATTCATTCCCATTCTAATCTATTAAAAACATACTTTCCAAAGCCCGATTAATAAAAACAAGTGATCAACCAAAACAATTTGTTTGCTTTCAAATTCAATCCAACTCACATGTTCAAATTCGTTCATACAAAATCTAAAAAGTAATAGGTGAAACAAATCATCAAGAAATGATCTTTTGTTTCCAAGAATTCGGTACAGGTACCCATCAAACTGATAATCCCTTCCAAAAAATTCTCACCAACCGCAAGAAAAATGATCATCTCATTCACTGACACTTAACTTCAATGAGGTGATGATAAGTTATAACGAGTTAAGAGACACAAGAAATCAAATCAGATCAAAAAGATTGAATTCGATTCCAGAATTAAAAAAAAAGAAACAATCACAAATTACAACTTACACAAAACAAAAAGCACCATACAACAAAAACATCGTTTGAGTACATGAAACCAAAAAAAGGTACAGAAGTTCATTCATGAATGGAAAAAGTGAGAAAGAAGAAAGATCGGATTGAGATGCTAAACCAAAAAAGGAGAAAAAGTAAAACTGATAGAGAATGTAAGTAAATGGGATGGAAAAAGAGGAAAGAAAGAAAATGATCAAAAAGCTCTACAGATCGTTTGATAGAGGAAAAAGAAAAGTGAAAAAGTAAAGGAAGATGAAAGGTTCTCGAAAAGCTTGAATAAAAACAAAAATTCAAAAAAAAAGAAAAATGCTAAAATGAAGATCAACCGATTCCTCCGTTCTTTTTTTTTGGTCTATCTTATCAATACAACAACCCTCTTACAAAGCTCAATTAAAAAGAGAAGAGTTCCTCTTAAGATGAAAATGATGAGATTTGAGGTTCATCAACTAAGATTGAATCAATGACCCCTTTATAATCAGGTAGATATCTAAAGTTTCCTACATCTGTTTGTCGATTAGCTCTGGCAATCGCTACACATCTGTGGGAAAAAAAATCAGAAAATCAACTTCATCATCAAGAAACCCAATTCAAACTTGATACCACACGTACCGACTCATAGATGCATCCAAATCGGCTTTTCTCAAAGGTTTTGTCACATACTCATCTGCAAATTTCGAAGAAAAAAAAACACCTTGTCAATCATCAACATATTTTCCCACTCTGAATGAAGAGAAACATTCCTCACCCATTCCAGCATCAATACATCTCTCACGATCACCAATCCTAATGATAGAAAAACAAGATCAGTTCTCTGTGCGGATTTGCCTCCTGATTAAAATCTGACTTACATCGCATGAGCAGTAAGCGCGATGATAGGGACTCGTTCTAAATGATGCTCCTCCTCATGTCTCCGAATTAAAGACGTAGCCTCCAATCCACCCCTTAGACCAAAACCAAAGTTCACATCACATCAGCATAGATCTTTTAGGGATCTCTCATCACAATCACTACTCACATCGTAGGCATCGAGACATCCATCAAAACAAGATCATAAGTGTTCTTCGTTGCAGCCTCAACTGCTCTTGCTCCATTATCAACCACTTCAACCTTATGTCCTCCCATATCCAATAACTTAGTTGCAACCTTTTGATTCACATGATTATCCTCGGCCAACAAGATTTTATAAACCGTTGAACAGTTTGAAGCAGCTGTTGTTAAAGTTTGTTCGAGGGCGGGTACAAGCGCATTGAAAAGGTTTGCAGGTGAGACCGGGAATTCGATACAATTCGCAATCCCATAGTCTAGGCAAACCCTGTGATGATGATAGAATGTGAGTTAGTTTCTTATCCCTCACTATCCAAACTCAAATGGACTTTGAACTCACTTGATATCCAACCTCGGTAACTTACGGCAAATCAAAACTGTTGGGATATACCTCAACCCTTCAATCTCGCGTAATTCAGCAATATGTTCCAGCTAATCCGAACAAAACATGAAGAACCTCATTAGTTTATGCAGTGATCGAGTCTTCAAGACATCTTTACAGACTTACCGAGTCAACAATGATAGCACTCCACTTCAAATCCAAATCTTGTGAAGCCAACAAATCAGCTTCAGCCAAAGATTCCACAATCGTAAGTGATAAACCAATCTCTTGAGCTACTTTGGCAATTTCAATCTCTTCTCCTAGTTCTCTAGCCACAAGAATGATTCGAGCTTGAGGATAGACAACTGATTTTTTAGCCCATTCATCTGAGCTAGCATCATCATCTGGTTTGACTGTGATGCTGAAGAAAAACTTGGACCCATAATTGTATTCACTCTCAACCCAAAGTGTACCACCCATCAAGTTCACTAATCGTTTCGAGATTGTCAAGCCTAGTCCAGTTCCTCCGTATTTTCGTGTGGTCGATCCATCCGCTTGACAAAATGTATCAAAGATCAAATCAAGTTTGTCAGGCTTGATACCAATTCCGGTATCAAACACACAAAACTCTAGTCGGAATTCATCGGTGATTGGATCCTGATATGCAACTTCACAACTCAATCCTACGTGTCCACCAGACGTAAACTTGATCGCGTTTCCAATCTGAAAAGCATGAGGCTATAAGTAATGCCTCAGCGAGTAAAATCATAGACCATCACCACTCACCAAATTGGTAATTACTTGTCTCATCCTGAACGGATCTCCCACCACAAAGTCAGGTACATCAGGTGCGATATCAAATACGAGTTGTAGATTGCTTGTCAGCGCTTTCACAGCCAAAGACTTGAGCACTAATTCACCAGAGGAACATATCAGAGCCCACTTCGAGTACGATCAGAAGAACATGAAGAATGACTGACCTCCAAAGACTGCGGTACGAAGTGCAAATGGCACCTTTTCAATGGTCATACGACCAGCTTCAATCTTGCTGAGATCAAGCACATCGTCTAAGGAGAAAAAGTACGTTAATACACATGAAGTGAGCCTCACTCAAATATGAGAAACTATCTCACCAATTATCAACAGAAGATTATTGGCCATGGCGTGCACAATGGTCAGATTCTCTCTCTGTTGTCTAGTCAATTCAGTAGCCAAAGTGATCTGTGTCATCCCGATGATCCCGTTCATAGGTGTTCGAATTTCCTAGAGAACAGCCCGACCGGGTGAGTTAAATTGAGAGAAGAGAAAGGAAACTTCAACTTACATGACTCATGTTAGCCAAAAACTCAGACTTGGATCGATTAGCTAACTCAGCCGCCTCACGAGCTGCTGTATTCTTTTGTAAAGCATCCCTCAGACTGAATACCATGGAGTTAATTTGATTCTTCAAGCTGTTCATTTCTCCGGATGCCTCTACTGTCACAAAGGCGCTAAAGTCTCCATTGGTAGCTGCAGATGAGATCTGAGCAAAGGCTCTGACTTGGGCTGGTGATAGGTACGTGGATCAGAGATTAGTCCTTAGGCAGAAAGATGAAGCAACATACCAGTCAAATTCAATGCCATCCTATTCACGTGTTTTGTCAAATCTTGCCAAGTTCCATCGATATCAGTCACGTGTGCAGTAACACCCAGATTTCCTGTTCAACAAATCAAGATCAGTATCAATTCAAATCCTCTCGCCTCCTCTCTCATAATCAACTCACCGTTCTTTCCCACTTCCAAACATACTTTGCCGACTTCAAGTGCGAATATGTTCAGGCGGTCTATCATTGAGTTCTATGTGCCACAAGTTCGGAACAAACGATCAACACCGTTGACCCTCTCTGGATAACCGAAACCAAAGACAACTTACAACTGTATCCCTCAATTGTGCAATCTCACCGGCTGCCTCGATATCGACTTTCATGGTTAAATCGCCTTGTGCAACAGCGGTAGTAGTGATCGCAATTGACCGTACCTGGCTCGTCAGTCTATCCACCATGGTATTGACACTGATGTAACAAATTTCTTATATCAGACAATTATACCTGAACTCAAGGTGGAAGAGTACAAACTTACCAATCCGTCAAATTGCGCCATTCCCCATTCACACCCTCTACATTCGCTCGACCACCTATTACAAAATCATCAGTTAATCAAGAGCACCTCTCCTGAAATATCAAAAACGGTGCCCACCCAACTTTCCATCAAATCCGACTTCTCTTGCAACTCTGAACAGAAATACACAACAGAAACATCAATCAATCACCACGTCTGAATCCCGCAAAGGATTTCAAAATTCACACACCTAGTGACTTCAGAAGCGAACAATCTCAAGGAATCTACCATCCCATTGACAGTCGATTTCAATTCAAGAACTTCACCCTTAACATCCACTTCAATCTTTTGACTCAAGTCTCCTTTAGCCACAGCTGTAGTCACCTTGGCGATACCACGAACTTGAGTGGTCAGATTATGTGCCATCGTATTCACATTGTCTGTCAGGGTACGCCAAGTCCCGAAAACATCTTGAACTTGCGCTTTGCCTCCAAGTTTACCTATGATGATCGTTGATCAAAAAAAGACGTTAAATCAAACTGAAGCTGTGTTCTTTGCTAGAGATGAACTAACCTTCGGTTCCGACCTAGCTCATTAGAAAACAAAGATAGGAAGTTTCAATGTCACTTTACTAGGAATGATTCACGTCAAAGATCTCTTTCTCACCTCCAAAGCCACACGACTGACTTCCTCAGCAAAGGAGCGGAGAGTAGAAACCATCAAGTTGACCGTTGATTTCAAAGCCAAGATTTCACCTTGGGCAGAGACAGTGATAAGTCGAGTGAGATCACCCCTGGCAACACAAGTCGTCACAATCGCAATCTCTCGCACTTGATCAGTCAAGTTCTTGGCCATCCGGTTCACATTTGATGTCAGCTCTAACCAAACTCCCTGGACATCTTCAACCACCGCTTGGCCTCCCTACGAGCAGACGTCAAAGTTCAGAACCAGACAATAAGATACATGATAGCTAGTATGGCCGATTGGACTTACAAGATTTCCATGAACACCCGTCTCCAAGGCTACACGAGTGACTTCAATGGTAAAGACTTTGAGCTTGTCCACCATACCTAAAACCCAATGAGGTAAGTGAGAAATACAGCTGGAGGTGACAAGTCGTAGGAAGAAGACAGACCATTGACAGTCTGTTTGAGTTCGGCCATCTCTCCCATCACTTCGACTTCAATCTTATGATTCAAATCACCAGCAGCGATCGCACTAGTGACAGTAGCAATAGATCGAACCTGACTTGTCAAATTACTGGCCATTTGATTCACGTTATCTCTCAATGTTTTCCATGTGCCTTCAACACCATGAACGACTGCTTGACCTCCCAATCTGGAATGATGAAAAACTTGATAAGACGAGAGAAAAAAGAGATGATTTGAAAGACCTGAACGATGAAAGGTGACATACCTTCCTTTTGTTCCAACATCAAGAGCCACCCGACTGACTTCTTCGGCAAATGACCTCAACTGATCAGTCATATCATTGATGGTGATCGCCAATTCTTGAACTTCACCCTTGGCTTCGACTTGAATCTTTTGACTGAGATCACCACGTGAGATAGATTTAGTGACCATGGCAATAGCTCGAACTTGTTCCGAAAGGTTTGCTGCCAAAGTGTTCACTACGTCTGTTAGTTCTCTCCACGCTCCTTCGGCTCCTTCAACGATTGCTTGACCACCCAATCGGCCTGATAATAATCGAAACACAGAGAATGATTAGAAAGCGTAAAAAGAACATCATTTTTCACTCCTTACCTTCAGTTCCAACCTATGAAAGCGAAGGATATAGTTAGTCTCAATCGTCAATACCCAATAGGGAAAATGAATCTAGATTCTGAAGCTCACCTCGATGGAGACTCGTGTCACTTCGCCAGCAAAACATCTCAATTGTTGAACCATTCCATTAACAACAGCTTTCAATTCCGTTAAATCGTGCCCTTGGACGTTGATGGTCACAGTTTGTGAAAGATCACCTCTGGCTACAGCCTACAAATGAACAAAATCAATCAGTTTCTTCAATCGTTTGGCAAAGCAAACACAGATCACCTACCTTGCAAACACGAGCGAAATCTCTAACTTGAGCTTTGAGTAACTTCAATTCTTCCTCAGCTGTGAGTTCCTTGTTGTTGATAATGATTTTAGATCTAGCATGACCTTCGACTTCCTCAGCCTCCGCTCGTTCATCTACATTCCTACCCCCTCCTACATCATAAATGATCTCAGAATTGATCGGTAATGAGGAGATGTTAGAGTGTGCTTGACTTGGATTGGTTTGATCAGCCAAATGAACCAATTTATCATCTAATAATTGAATTAACCCATTCAAGACGATAATCTCATTCTGTTGTAAACAGTCATGATGCTCTCTTCCATCTCGATTCGGATTGGTGGGATTACTCAAAGATGAGTTTTTTAAGATATATTCATTTAATTCCAATCGGATTCGAATGTATTGATCGATCAATTCACCCGGATTGAAATCTGAAGCAGATGTAGTAATAGGTGAGAGTGATTGAATTTTAAGAAATTGTTCAGCCAAAAAATCGGTGAATGGGACTCGATGCTTGAAATTATTAACAGATGGTAAGTAACTCAATGATGAGATGGGTGGTGGGGGTGGTGGGGGTAAGCTCTGTTCTGCAGCCGCTGGTTTACCAGGTCCGCTTGATGCCATGGTGTTAGAGTCGGTTCCTTTTGGTGGTTGAGCTGATACTGACTTGCTGAGATCATTGGGTTTGACTATAGAGACAAAAAAAATCATGTGTCAAGATTATTAATCAAGTTGGTGTAGTCAAAAGATAAAAATCGTACCATGAACAGCGGGTTGAGCGTTAGGTAAAGATTTGATTTGATTGACTGAGATCACTGGAGTACTACTTGCCAACAGGCTTGCAGTCAAGGGGTGTGTAGCCTTGATCTCACGATTGATGATTTCTTGTTTCTTTGGAGTTGAATCTGAATACTTGAATGTAGGCGTCTTGAAATCGTCATGAATGGTAGAAATCATAGTTGGTAATTGTCCCAAGAAAGGAGTTGAGATGGGAGGTGAAGGTGATTGGATTGTCGCTGTACTTGATGGAGGATCAGAAGAAACTGATTGTTGTAGGAAAGCCAAGATAGGCGATTGATATTGAGTGATATGATGATCAGATGAAGATGATTGAACCGAATGACTGATCCGAGTGGCTGGTTTAGGTGTTGGCCAATGATCAGAACAGCTACTACTGACAAGTTGATGATCAAGTATATATTCTTCTTCTTCGCCACTTCCGTTACTGATGCATGGACTTTGATCTGAACACAAATCTTCAAAGGTTGTATAAGATTCGTCTCCAGATGTACTGATCTGATCACCAATGCTACTAGATCGATTGCTACTGATCGGACTGAGATCTTTGATTTTGGGACGTTGAGGTGGATGATGAGGAAGTAAAGCGACTGAGAGGGGATTTGGATGACTATGAATCAAAAGAGGATCCTTAGAGGTAGGAAAATCCAAAGAAGATTGACGAGAAGTTTCAAAGTTAGAATCCGTTCGTTTTAATGGTTGAGTGGTTGGGTATGAAGTTAATGCAAGGTCCGGTAAGTGAGAGCGGCCCGAAGTAGGAGGTTGAAGATGCTCAGACATGAGTCAAAAAGATTTGATTGAGTGTACGTTAAAAGATTTGAATCAAGATCGATGGCTAACTGTATCTGGTTGGAAACTTGATTAAGTCACCCTAGATATTATTAGAGAGTCAAAATCGAATGGTAGGTTGAAGTAGAGAGCGAGAGAGAGAGAGAGAAAAGATGATTAAAAGAAAAAGTGATGTAAGGATACAAGAAGGCTAAAGAGAGCTTAGAAGAGAGGAAGAGAGCAATTGGAATGATGGTGGATTGACGAATTGAGTTTTGAACTAAAGAAAAGTGATTAAGAGTAAGTTGAATTGGAGACATAAATTAAGAAGCCATAAGAATTGAATGAATTTGTTAATCAACAACCAACCTAAACGCAAACAATCAACATCAAATCATACATAAATCAAATCAACTTTCAACCTGATCGAATCGAAGAGACATCAAACGAAATCAACTTACACAATTGATTGATTTAAAAAAACAATGATGAATTGTATGCACAGTACATTTGTGGTGGGATTTGATGATTGGAATTGAGTAAGGAGTGTCAGAAACAAAAGGGTTTTGAGTTTAAAGATTATTGAACAGGATCGGACATGAAATAAAAGAAATCCAATTCGAGAAGATCAAACTGACCCTTGATTTGATTTGATTTGATTTGATTTGATTTGATTTGATTTGATTTGATTTGATTTGATTTGATTTGATTAAAAGAGATCGTAGAAGGTAATGAGCCTCTTCGGAAGATTGGATTGAATGGTGGCCTACAAGGTCAAGTTTAAGAATTGGATGAGTGATGGATGTTTAGGTGAATTCTTTCAAAGTGATTGACTCACTTTTGATGGATGTTTAATGAGGGTTTGTGATTGAAATCTTAAGGATAGGTTGAAGAAGAAGGATATATTTGATTGAATTCACAATCAAACAAACGAAAGTGGTTTGAGTATGATTATTTGAGAGGGTGAAAGATGAAGGATCAGAAAGATTAAGGTGAAGACAGGTTTAGAGATCTGGAGAAGTTGGGGAATTGAGGGGAATGAGAGGATGAGGAATTGATGAGAATGAAATGTTTGATGAAAGGAAGGAGATTGATTAAATTTAATAAGGGATTCAGCGGATTAAGAGTCTAGGAGGAGGAGGAGGAGGATGAGGATGAGCAGCTACAATAAAAGGGAAGTGAGGCCTAGATCGAAGGTTTTGGTTTGTGAATTCAGGTTCGTATGAATCGGTTTTGAGCAAGAAGAGATTGAGTTCAAGGCGCTGGAAGGAGGAGGATCGATTGAACCTTTTTCTACTCTTTCTCCTCAATTCACTTCTCAATCCACTTCATCATTAAAATTTCATTTCTTCATCTTAGCCATCTTCATTCAAAATTAAAAATTAAACTTACTCAATCTATCATCTGTTCTTGCTCTTGGATCATTCGAATTCGAATTGGAATTTGAGTTTTTATCAAATTTCAATCTGAGCGGGTTAGATCAACTTGGATGTTGTAGTTTTTTTTAGCAAAAATGGCACCAACATCAAACTTCCATGAATTGTTTTGTCCACAGATTCCCAGTTTTTAAATAATCCAACATCAGGTTGGCTGAAGATGATTACAAACCGTGTGATGCGGAGAGAATCCAGTAAGTACAACACACCAAGCCCTTACACCCAAACTTATCATAAGCCTCTCAAAAGCACAGCCATAGACCCATTTCCATTTTCAATCCCAAGACAGGAATATGAATGTTGATCTGTTAGAGGGGTTTGGTTACCTCTTGGCCATCATCAAGGCCTACATATCTAGTTTTACAAGTCTGAATAGGAATTTACGAACTCACTCGGCCAGAAGTCATCACGCGATTGGTCTTCCTAGGCCCTGTCTTGCATGCAGAATTGTTAAACTCCGATGATCATCTTATGTAATTTACATTGTGGATTCATGTCTTCTTTGGTTGGGTGTTTACAGTGTGATTTTCAAAGCTTTAACAATCAAACTACACAATCTCTCTTATGATCTCAAAGAAATCTTACTTTAACATTTCTAAAGTGTCACAATCATTTTGTACATGAAAAGAGACCTGAATGTTCAAATTGCTTATTTTCTCTAAAAAAGTGTCACAATGCATATGATACAAGACCATAGAGAGAGAGAGAAAAGACAACCTAAGATCTTGACATGCTTATGATCCTTTACAAAACAGACTGACTTCCAAAGTCATTTTATGTAAAACAAATATGATTTTTTTTCAATTAACTAATAGGTGTTCTCAATTTTGTATGTATCATCACTTAAGAGGTACACCACCTGCTCCAGCTTTTACATTTCGATTAAATTCACCCATCATATTTCCAGGACTATTAAAGGAGTTTGAAGTCATTATTAAAAAGTTTTTAAATTGAATTGATGATCAAGAATCGGAATAGAAAGAAAAGAAAAAACCAAAACGCTTACGGAAAATATTCACAAGCCCAAAAGATGATAGGTGATTGAGGTAATGAGATCCCTTTCATTGTAATACAAGAAGTTTTTGAACATGAGATTGATTTAGTTGATGCCCAAACAACTTCTGGGTATAAGAAAAAAAATCAATCATAAATCAAAATTTGATCAAAATGAATTTCTTCCACAATTTAGAAAAAAAATAACACGAATGAAATCTTCAGATTGAAAAAAACTAACGAGTAAAATGAGAGTAAATTGGATTCGAAGGATTGTAAACTGATTTTTCTCCAGGTCCGGTTACCCAATCAGATACAACTGTTTCAATGTCAGGTTGACCAGCTGCAATATTCTAAAATCAAAAATCAAATTCAAAATTCGAAATCCAAGATCAAAAAAAAAACATTACAAAAAAAAGGTATATCTATTTTTTTACAAAATAAAAAGCCGTTCGGAATTTTTCATACCTCTCCATAAGCTCCATGTGAGTGTTCCCAAACACAAGGTGAAACCTCTGATTTGGCTGCAGAGGTTAATTGATGATTCCAAACTAAAGGTTCGACTTTATAAGTTGATCTATATTGGTTATGAGCGTCTAACCATCTTATGATTTATTCAAATTTGACCGAACTTTTCATCAGTCAGTCATCCATCATAAGCTCATCTCAGCTCCATCTAGCTTACCGCTGTTGGTCTTCCTTGGCTTCATCTTTCACATTCCCCGAAACGGATGTGACTCTGTGATAAGGTGAAGATAACTCATTGAGATGGTTTTGTACAAGTTAGAAGAAAGATCGGTTCTATACCTCGTGTTTCCCGGGTCAGGAGTCTTAGCTGAATTTCCTCGAGTAACGTCTTCGGGAGGACATGAGATACCAAGATTAAGCTGAAGAAGTGATCTCGATTAGCACACATGATTGGTCGAGATTTAGTGTTTGGGTTTTTCAAAACGAACGTTGGGACGAAACAAAGCGGGAATCCAAGCCGCAAGACCACTAATTCTACATGACTTAGAGGGTATTGATTAGAATTTGAAAATCGAAAGAATGATTTGCTACCCAGTCTAAGAGAAGGTAAGCTTACAAAGGACTTTGAGGGTTGCATTGTCTTTTTTTGATTGTATTAAATCTACGATTCACCAAATGAGTAGCATCTTTTGCCTAGAAATCAAATATCGATCAGCCTTTTGAAGAAATTTGGTTGAATGAAGATTAGAAAAAAGATTCATGAGCTTACAATCCATCCACTGGATTCAATTCCACCTTGAGTTAGACTCTTTACAATGGGAAGACCGAATAGAATTTGAACAAGTACTAGGACGAAGACCTGATGATTGAATGAAAATTTCATTCTCCTCGTTGAACAAAATGAAGTGTTGATTCCAAGAATGACAAGACACGCAAGATCTCTATGAACATATATATATATATATATATATAATTTTGACAATGATAGGAATGACTTGAATAGTTTCCTTTAGAGCAGATTGTGCTGGGATGAACCAATGAAGATGACTCGGGCTTTTTATCTGAAATAAGATTCTTAACGTAAAATGAAAGTAGCCAGCCTGAAGGTTAAAAAGAAACTTCACGAAAAAAAAGATGGACACGAAAAGAATTGAACTGGATCTGTGTATTCTTCAATCAATGAGTAATCCGACTGAGAGAAAGTCAATCAGATTGTTCTGATGAAAGACTCGAGTGAATCTTTCCATTCACTGTACCCTTCAAGATTTTGGAAAAAGACCCTTTCAAATCCTTGGCAAATCATCAGCCGATGAGGACCCGGTTTGATAGATGAAGATCACTTTCTAGGATTGTTCGATGAGCTTAGTAGGATCATGCCACGCTTTGATACTGATTGGATTCAATAGTCATCATTCTTACCTGAACCTTCTCTAAGCATATGATCACCTTTTCATTCTTAAACACTCTTTCAGTCTATCACCTTCGATTGGTTGTGTTCATTTCATTAACCTTTGGTGGTTTTGTTTTCTCTTTCTTTCTTTTCTGTTCATCCTCTGAAAACTAATCATGGATTTCATTGATCTACTACCTGTTTACCACTTTGTACTTATCAAGATCAATCAAAATGGAAATAGGTCTAAGATTCCGAACTCTCTGATCAAGCTCTTACTGAATCAAACATATCAAAGAAAGATTGTTGGATCATTTCATTTCCTTCAACTCATCACTTTCACAAAACCCATAGGTTACGTTCTTTGAGATATTGGGGGACTTCACTACCAAAGAAAGAATCCCCAGAGAACGTAAAGAACTTTGAAAACGGGTATCACTATCCAAAGATTCGGTTGAATATCTCTTACACTGAGGAAATCATCCCCACCCAAAAACCCATTTGACAAAATCTGATGAACAAGTACACCATCATTCTTCATCTTATGAATTCTTTTTTTAATCAAATCATACATTTCAAAACTTTTGTATCACTTAGGAGGTACACCACCTGGACCAGCTTTTACATTTTCAGCAAATTGACCAATCACATTTCCCGGTCTGTTCCGTAATTCAAAAAAAAGCCAAAAAAAATAAATAAATCAGAAATGATGTTGTTTTACCTAATCCAAAAAATTGATTTGGTGAAAAAAAAATTGAGATGAAAAAAAAATCCCAAACTCACGGGAAATATTCACATGCCCAAAAGACAATAGGTGAAGAAGGTTGTATAAGTGATTCTGGATCTTTTAAAGGTGAACATGACTTTCTTGCACATGAGAGAGATTTAGTTGATGACCAAATGACTTCTGTAAAGATCAAATTATTCAAAAAATCAATTTCGGGGGGGGGTTGAACATAAAATTAAAAACAAAATTAAAATCATTTGAAAGAAATGTAAATCAATTTTTTTTGTTTTTTTGACTAACGAGTGAAATGAGAATACATAGGATTTGCAGGATTATAAGCCAAGTTTTCTTCCGGTCCATTCACCCAATCTGAAACAACACTTTCAATATTAGGTTCACCAGCAGCGAGATTCTAAAGGTAAAAAACAAAACCATATCAAAAAAAACAGACAGTCTACCTATGTTAATTTGGTCAAAAAAAATATTAATCAAGATGTTTGATTACCTCTCCGTATGGTCCAGAAGAGTGATCATAAATGCAAGTTTGAACTTCTGATTTGGCTGCAGGTGTGATTTGATCATTCCAAACTAAAGGTGAAACTTTATAAGTTGCTCTAACTTTATTATGAGCGTCTAACCATCTTTGTGTTTTTTTTGAACCGGTTCACAGATCTGATCAGGATCGAGAATAGGTTAGATTTTATAACTTCTTAACTCACCGTTTTTGGTCTGCCTTTGATTCATCTTTCACATTTCCTGAATTGGATGTTGATCTATGATGAGGTGAAGAATGAGTGATGAAAGTGGTTTTGTAAATGATCAAGTATACGCAGGATTATCATTAACCTTACCTTGTGTTGGGACTGAGCATGGTGGAGGTGTCTGTATTTTGGATTTGCGCATTGACATTTGGAGAACAGGAATCATCAAGATCGACCTAAAAATAAACTCAGAAGTTAATGAGCAAAAGGTTATTTTCTTTGTAGAAAAATTCTTGAGAATTTTTTTTTCGACCAACTGAAGAACGGAATAAAGTGGAAATCCAAGTGGGAAGACCCCAAGCTCTAGATAATGATGAAAAAAGTAATGATGATTAGATATTGAGAAAAAAACTCAAGAAGATTTCAAGATGACTTACCTAGTACTTTGACTTGTACATTCTCGTTTTTTAAATTTATTATATCTACGGTTGATTAGATGATCACAAGAGTTTCCCTAAAGACCGAATCTCAATCAAGATTTTGAAAAAAAAAAGTTTGAAGATACATAAAAGATTATAATTGACTTACATCACATCTTTTGAATTTGCTTGAACTTTTATTTATGTGTTTCACAATAGGAAATCCGATGTCATCTGGCGTATTTGGAAGATTTTGTGCCAAAAGTTTATCCCCGATGAGGATTTGAATGATTACACAAATCAAAAAGTGATTGATCAAAAGGAGCATTCTCTCTAGGAGAGGGATTAGACCGCTGAAGCCGATATACCAAAGAGGTTGCAGCTGAACAGTTAATATACAAGATTGTTACAGTGACGTCAATCAGTTAGCTTCAAAGGTTTCTATAGGCCAGCTTTTGTTGAGTTGAAATGATTTCAACAGGAGGAATGGTCAAATCCTTAGCTTGATGAAGTCGTATAACAATGAAGAAGATCTCTAAACCGAAGTGAAATGATATATGCGGCCAGCCCAAAGGTTCTCAAAAGATTGTCACAAAAAACAAGGATTCAATCCTCTTGACGGTTGAGTGTTACTTCTTAGAACTAGTTTGAACTGAAAGATGAGGAAAAATGAATTCAGCGACAGAAATTAGGTTAAGTGAACCTGAGGAACAATCAATTTGATTGTTGGTGATCACTGGGTCTCTTGCACTATGTTATATTCTTCCAAGGAGACCCTTACAAATCCTTGATAAAATGGTTAGCAAATGAGGACCCGGTTTGATGAATGATGTAAGTCCCTTATTTGAAATTTTTCGGCCTGATCAGTAACACTTTCAGAAGAATTGTTTTCCTTAAAGCCTGATCCTAAGTCCCTGATCCTTCCACTCATTACGTCTACCATGTGATGCCTTACTTTGAGATTAGGTAACTTCTCGTGATTGACGTTTCAACTCTCCTAGCCATTCTCTCATTTTTGTATCTTTTAATTCCTCTTTGTTTGAATCTATTCAATTCCATTTGATTTTCAAATCAATGCATGAAATCTATTTAATGAAATTATATTACGGATCATTTATCTGCCTGTTCACCACTTCATGTTTGTCGAAAGAATACCAAAGTCCTTCACCATAGATTTATCATTAGCTCGCCAGTGACATGATAATATGTGGCCTCAAGCAGCTCATCAAGATGAAAGAAGATCCGTTCAAAGCCTTTCTGACTAAAGTTTTTTGCGCTTGTAAAGATGCTTATAATCTTTACATTTTTGACAATGTATGGATTCATCATCAATTTCTAGTCGTTAAATAAAATGTTATGATACACATATAATATACAGACCATAGAAAGAATAAAACACCTCCTTATTTTTACAGATATGATTTGCAAATATGACATTCGTAAAGAGAATACATGATGAAATGAGTTACAAGATGTGTATAAAAATATAATCACAGATGTGCAGAGAGTTCTTTGAGTTTTTAATGATCCTTTATTGATAATGATAGCAAATTCTTCAGTATTTGAATGACGTTTTTCAAGGATAGATAGTTCGATCATTAAATTGATATCCTCAGAGAGGCACACCACCTTGACCAGATTTCACATTTTGAGGAAATTGTCCCATCACATTTCCAGGCCTATTGAAAAGAAAAGCACAAGAAGAAAGTAAGTGAAAATGAAGATTATCACGATTTGATGATAAAAAAAACTTACGGGAAATATTCACATGCCCAAAAAATGATAGGCGATTGAGGTGCTCTTACACCTTTTAAAGATGTACATGAGTTTCTTGCACATGAGATAGATTTAGTTCCAACCCACACTACCTCTGAAAGGATTAATGGAAAAATAAACCCTTTCCTCAATATCCATTTCAAGAAAATTAAAAAAAAAAACAGAAAGACTGTAATTGGGAAGTTGAGACTAACGAGTGAAATGAGAGAAACTGGGTTTTGAAGGATTATAAGATGATTTTTCATTCGGTCCATTTACCCAATCGGTAACAACCCTATCAATACTAGTCTGACCAGCCGCAAGATTCTAAAGTTCAAATAAGAAAGATTAAAACGCATAGGTTAGACTTATTTTGATATAGTAACAATATTATTGAGAAAATTCTAGATACCTCGCCATAAGGTCCTTTGGAGTGTTCAAAAACACAGGCTTTAACTACTGCTTTTGCTGCAGGCGTGATTTGGTCATTCCAAGTCAAAGGTGGAGCCTTATAAGTGGCTCTGAATTTATTATGAGCATCTAACCATCTTGTAATGTTTTTGAATTTGTCAACACCTTTGATCAGTATTGATAATGATGAACTCTTGTGATATTGTTCTGACTCACCTCTTTTGGTCTTCCTTGGATTCGTCTTTTACGTTGGTTACACCGGCTGCTGGCCTGTGATTCGATGAAGATTAGTGATGAACACATCTTGGCATAAGATAAAAAGGAATACTCACATTGGGGGTGAGGGCGGCGCGGCGTTTCTTTGTCGTTTTTCGATGGTATTGTATCTAAGATTGAGTGAATGAACACAATCTTTACCCTACAGATCAAACATAAATCAGGGTATTTTCGAAAAGGCCTTCCCATGAAAGTGAAGATAAGTCTTCGACTTACGATACATTTATCAGATCCAAGTGCCACTTTGATCAATACTCTTTGAGAAGGGGGACTCGTGATGATCTTGCGTATTTGGACGACTTTGAGTGAGAAGTTTATCTCCAAAGATGGTTTGGATAGTTGCACATATCAAAAAATGATTGAATAAAAAGTGCATTCTCTCCAGGAGATGAAGCGTTAAAACCACTTATGAAAATATGCGGAAGAGGGCTTCAGTTAAATAAGTATATAAAAATATTTATAGCTTTGTACAAAATGGTAGGAGTGATTTGGCTTTGAAGGTTTCCTTAGAGCGGCTTGTGTTGCAATGAATCAATGAAACAAATTCAACCAAAATGTCGTGAAGAAAAGTTCAAATCCTTCGCTTGACGAAGCCTTTTCACCTGTGGTGAAGTGATCGTCTGCCTGAGTCTAGAGGAGGATGATCAAGGTAAAATCAAGATATATATACGGCTATGTAAAAGTTTTTGAGCAAATTCACAAGACAGATCGTCACGAATAAGGAGATATTCGAACTAAATGATGAGTAACAGCGAGCTGGATGAGAGATAGTCGGCCAGACAATTCTGAAGAACGATCAACTCAAGTCTTGCTGGTCCCTGGGTCGATTTAAGGCTTCGAAAGTCTTGGCAAGAGGTCAGCAAAAGCCGAGTTAATGCATGGTGAGGGTTTCTTTTAGGCGATATCGAAGTTTTCATCTGGTATCATCGATCATGCTTTCATTTCTTTCACCGTCTTCCTTGCCTGAGCCCTCGCTACTTAACCGACCAGGTCTTCAGGGAAACGTAAGTTGTGAAGTCTTACTTTGATATCTTTCGATTAACTTGTCTTATGATTAGTTCTAGTCATCTTGAATTTTGTTGTTGTTTTGATTTGTCTTTGTCTGAGCTCGATTTGCTATTTTGTTCGTTAAACCGAATGGTGACATCATATCACCAATCTTGTATCCCTCTGTTTACCACTTCGTGTTGATCAGTAAAGCATTTGATCCTCATCGCTTTATCATCAGCTCTTGAACGTATCCTCAAGTCTCTTCTCGGGTAACCTCACCGGAGCTTTGCACTACATTTTCATCACAATGTTTAAGAGTTACCACAGTTTTTCAATTCATAATTATCAAACCAGTCACAGGCTGATTTCACTCCTTGGTTAATGCATTCGCGAGAATATCAAAACTCAAAAGGTTTTGAAAGCAAACACTCTAGTAACAGACTGCATCTGCGTCCGATGTACTACCAGGAAGTTTAAAGGATCTTACCTTACACTGTTTGACCCTAAGAAGGTGATTGATATTCACAAACATTATAGTACAGATATGTATGTACAATTAGATTATATCTACAAGCAGCTCAGATCGGACAGTTGAACACGGTCTAAGATCGATGTAAGGCACTTGATCCAATATTCGACTCAGTCAGCGTCTCCGTCCCGGTCTTGCAGGCTTAGCAAACGCTGGTTTGTCAAGAGGTTGATGTGAGGTCGACTCATTTGGATCGACCGGTGCGAGTATACTTTTTAGCTCAGAGCTCATGTAATCATCGTTGATTTCATCGGGATCAGAGGTTTCGAACTTTGATCAGGGTGCAAAGGGATGGATTTCGAGTGAGCCATCATCAAAGTAAAAGTCGAGACGAATCAATCTCGCGCACCTTTTTTGATAATTGAATCCCAAATTCACTAGCTTTTCCAGACACTGAACTCGAACTCGAAGAATAAACTAATCTACTTTTGACAGGCGACTTTAGCGGGCAAGCGTAGATGAAGACTATGAAAGCAATCAGGTAAATTAATAACGCATTTTAACATTCAACATCGAAGGCTATATCACTGCGAGTTATCTTGCAACATACCAGGGAGAGACTTCGATTCTTGGGTGGGTGAATAACGATAGAATGTGTATGACGGTTGGCTGTCCGGAAAAACCAACTCATCCGACGCGCCATTCTCTGACAATACAATAGTTTCGGTCCCCAGTTCGATGTTCTATCACAGAGTCTATCAGTTGATTCATAACCGAGAATCATATACCAGAGAGAAAGTAGAGCAAGAACTCAAAAGAGACTGATTGCCACTTACAAACTGTACCGACTTACAGCCACTTTGACTACACCAAGCTTGTAATGCTTCCTGTGCATCAGGGTTCCACTTGAGTCCTAAGCTAGCATTATTCCCACCATTGGCACCCCAAACATTTGAGCTCCTAACTTCGGTTCCCATTGTGATGGCACTGATACCTTCAGCTGCTTTGATATCTGCCAATTCACGTTCACGTGCAGTCATTGGAGCTTGAGCTTTTTGTGAAGCTAAATGTGCTAAATAACCTTCAGGCGTTAAGTCACGCTTAGATGTAGCAAAGATCGATTCTTTGAAATGTGTTTCACCGAGCTAGCGATAAAGAAGAACCAAGGTAAACACTCAGCTCAACTTAAATCATGAATGACTATCTGTGCACTTAATTTTGAACCCTTACTTGTCTAGAAATTGTAGCTCTAGTTGATGCATATAACATCTTTTCTCGAACTTTGGCGTTGTCTGGAACATAAGAGATGAATATCCAACTACCACCCTCTGACTGGTTCAATCTATAGAGAACATAGGCTGGTCTATCGTCTTCCAGAACATCATCAATCAATTCAAAGTCTTCAATGTCGGAACGTCCAACGTGAGGTGGGAGTGATAGTTTGGTGATCGCAACCTCTGAAAAGAAAAAGCAGCTCATTGTCAGCTTCGTGTCGTCCCTGTATGAGAATTGAAACGGGGATATAAGTTGAGAGTGACCATTTTCGATGATGACAACAAGCAATCTAATATCACTGGTTTTAGACACCGCTTTCACAAAATCTTCGGAGAGATCTGGACTGACGGAAATTCCACTCTGAGCGCTCATCTTGAAAGGTTGATGAGGAGAACTGAATATAATGGCCACCCAAATGTGCGACAGGACACAAACTCGCCGATGTGGTCCGGATCACACCGACATGGCTCGTGAACCTCGGGGAGCCGGATATGGGGCAAGGCTTCGGGTTTTGGACAAGAGATGAAGGGGTAAGCCTTCAAAAAGACTAAATGGTGAATGGTGCAATTGCGAGTTGGCTGAGGGAATGTTCTAGTTAGTAAACTAGAGAGATGATAATCTCAATGACCGAAATAAGATGAGCAAACCTGAGGGAATGTTCTAGTTAGTAAACTAGAGAGATGATAATCTCAATGACCGAAATAAGATGAGCAAACCTGCTCAAAAGTGAAGATGAAAATCGGTAAAGATTATATTAGAAAACATAATAACAATAGATAAAATAATGATAATAATAACCTGAGGGAATGTTCTAGTTAGTAAACTAGAGAGATGATAATCTCAATGACCGAAATAAGATGAGCAAACCTGCTCAAAAGTGAAGATGAAAATCGGTAAAGAAAAGAAAATAGAAGTAGGTGAAAGACAACTAATATTTATACCGACAACTTCACTATAAAAAGATCAGAGACTATTACATCATGATATATGAATGATGTCATATGAGTAAGAAGAACAAAAAGAATAAATATAAGATGAGATAACCTAAAAGATGACATCATACTTCAATTGGTGCTGGTACTGTAGTGGTACGGTGGTACCCTAATATCAGTGCACTGATTTGAGTGAGTCCGCTATAGATGTCTTTCAGAAAAATTGGCGTAAAGAAATAGCTCTTCCTATAGGATTTGATCAGTTCATGACCTGGCTTGCTTAACACAAAGGGAATTTACAAGTGTTGCGATCAACTGGAGTGAGCGCGTAGAGTATTTGGAAAGGGTGAATTTCATATAAACAACTTTAACAAAATAGAAGAGAAAGAGCAAAAGAGAAAGAGTACAAGCTTACCTGGAGTGAGCGCGTAGAGTATTTGGAAAGGGTGAAGAAGAAGCTTCCCTTTCCTTGCGCCATTCCAGATATATTATATACATGTTTAGTTACATAATGGTATATGATAGATACCAATCAATCAACCACATGACCATAGAGTGGATACAGTCACATGATGAGTTGTGAGAAAAGGAATGAACTGTTTGTACATACGAGCACCTCCATGGATCGTTCGTTAGATGATCAGTTTGATGGAAACGTTGAGATCAGCTTGGTAAGTTGGAAAGCACACAAACATAGTAGGAGAGATGAGCGTAACTAAGATAGAGAAGCGAATATCTCAACACCCCCCTTGCGTCCAACTGAGGCTTTGAGATGAGAGTTGAAGAACAACAAGGTGATAGAAATAAAAGGATAAGAAGAGAAAGAGAGAGACAGAAAAGAAAGGAAAAAAAAAATCATATAAGGCCAAACATAGCCCTATGACGCTCAAGCATAACTCGTGGTAGAGGCTTTGTTAACATATCCGCTAGCATGTCTTTAGAGGATACGTGTAGAACAGTAATATCATTATTCTTGATACATTCACGGACAAAGTGAAAACGCGTATGAATGTGTTTTGTCCTAGCATGATGTTGAGGATTCCTTGCTAGGGCCTCAGCTCCTTTGTTGTCGACGTGAAGCGGCATGGCTGTTGGAAATCGAATGTTGAGTTCAGCTAGTAAATTCTTGAGCCACATTCCCTCCTTGCAGGCGTCGGACATGGCCTTGTATTCGGCTTTGGTGCTCGAGAGTGATACCGTGGTCTGCTTACGAGATTTCCAGGAGATAGGTCCACAACCAAACCTGTAGGTGTAACCGGTGTAGAACTCTTTTAGAACTGGCTGAAAGCAGAGCTGAGGAGGGGAAGTAAGAAGACAACAAAAGACAAACAACCACAAAAAGAACAATAATAAGTCTTGAGTGGTGAATGAAAGACTTCAAACAGAGAAATGCCCTTCTCAATAAGGGACTTTGATTACTATGAATTAAATTTAAGACCTACAAGTCTTTGGATTAATAAAAACCAGGCTAAAAGAGGACAATAATTTCACTAATAACACTCTCTAGGCGCACTCAGGCACCAATACCAATGAGCAAATGAGTACCAAACTCAACAGGAAATTATTAAAAGAGAA
This sequence comes from Melampsora americana, assembly GCA_022264835.1. NCBI lineage: Eukaryota > Fungi > Basidiomycota > Pucciniomycetes > Pucciniales > Melampsoraceae > Melampsora > Melampsora americana. The sequence continues at coordinate 671,136 of JAIFHY010000036.1, forward strand.
ATAAGGGTCTAGTATTATAAAATTCCAACTCTCACTAGTTGTTTAACCTGAATAATAATAATAAAAAGATACAAGCTTATTCTACTATTCTAATAATAATTTTTGCTAATTCAAAAGGGGACAAAAGTCCCTACAAAAGATACCAATGTATATATAAAAAAAATAAGAGCACACAAAAATTGAAATGTGACAAAATGGACCCCCAAACTCGAAATTCCAACTTCAAACACAAATTCACCAAAATCCTCCTTATCAAACTCAAAATAAAATTCAGAAACATAATTGGAGCACACAAATTAACCATTGACAAACTTTCAAGCACACAAATCACCCTAAAACTCAGTTGTTAATCACAAAAACCAGAAAATCCGCCAATTTACCCTTAATGTGAAATAAAATAAGATTGAGGGACCATATGAAAATTGTGAAGAGACAGAAAGAAAGAGAATTTTCTGCTCTACAACTTTGCTCAGCAAAGCTAAACTCTAACTCTAATGGATCTACCCTTAAACAGCAAATGAAAATCAAAGGAAATTTTCGAAATTGTGATATACCCAGTTTACCACCTTGGTTTACCACTAATATGATGAATAAAATTAAATTGAAAGATGATCTACCCCAATAGAAAATACCCCAACCATTTCTTCCCTGCAAACTGCTGTGGTTCCCTTTATTCAAAGTTCCTTAATCAAACTTCAAATATCTCAGCTGTCGAATGTCATTTTCGAATTTTCGAAAATTCTCCTTCTGTCAATTTTGATCTTCTGATGTCCTTTAATGTGTCAATCATAATTTAATAAATTGCCTTGAGGATTTCCCTTATCTTTGATCCAGTCCCCATTCTCAATTCCAGTTTACCACTCCTCCATTCCTCAATATCCCCAAATTTCGACTTTTTGGTCCTTTTAAACCCATAACAATTAAACCCATAATTTGCTTTTGAGCCTGTATTCCTCCACTAACACATAACTTCCATTTACACATACCTCCAAAACCCATAAAATTCGATTTTTCCACTTTAAATTCATCACTACCACATAACAGATAACCCATAAAATAAAAAATAAAAAATAAAAATAAAAATAAAATAAAAATAAAATATGATTAAAAATAAAAAATTGAATTAATAAAATTATAAAAAAATAAAAATTTACTTAAAGAATAGATAAATAAATTATATAATAATATATTAAAAATAAATTGTATTGATAATAAATTTTAAAATAAAAAAAATATGATAAAGTTAAAAATAAAAAATAAAATAAAAATAAAATTTTAAAAACAAAAAATATGAACTAAATTATAAATTTGATTAAAAATATTAATGTTATATATAAAAAAATATAGTGTAAAGTAAATATAAAATAAAAAACTGATAGATTAATAAATAAATTACAAAATAAATAAAATAATGATAAATGAATAAATAAAATGATTATTTGAAATAAAATATTAAATAATTAAAGAAATAAAATTAAAATTAAAATCAGACCATTCTGATTTCCACACCGGTAGTCGACCGGCGATCGTGACAATCTTCCGCCCAGTCCGAGTCAGAGAAACCAGAGAAAGTGGCAGAACCACCTAGAGTGAGACGTAGCTCAGATGTACACAGAAGATATCGAAGAACACGGATCGCGGCGAACCAGTGTACAGCCGAAGGATCACGCAGGTATTGAGAAAGGCGATTGACAGAAAAGGAGATATCAGGTCGAGTGCATTGTGCCACCCAGAGGAGAGCACCTACGAGACTTGAATAATGACCGGGCGACGGATCTTCTCCATCCACTCGAGGTTTGAGATCCTTGAAAGCGAGGTCACTGGGAGTTGCAACAGAAATTTTATTGCCTGGGATGAAGCGTAGAGACAAGTCTTTGATATAATGAGCCTGAGACAGAAAAACTTTACGAGCCTCAATATCTCGGCTGATGTCAAGCAAGAGAAAATGAGTAAGTTCCTTGTTCGATGAGATTTCAAATTTAGCCGAGATAGCGGAGATGATTTCGGTAACGAAGGAGTCCTCACCGACAATTGCAAGATCATCGACGTGAGCAGTGAGAGCACCAGTGAGTTTGTTGTTGATCATACGATAGTATAGAGTGGGGTCATACTTCGATTGTACAAGGTTAAGGGTGATGAGCACTTTGTGCAATTCAGCATTCCATAGACGAGGAGACTGCTTTAGACCATATAGAGAGCGCTGCAGTTCACACACCCAGTCTGGGTGCTCAGGATCCTCATACCCTTGAGGCTGTGTCATAAAGATGGATTCCTCTAGAAGAGAGTTAAGGAAGGCTGATTTAATGTCAATTTGACGACCAGTCCATCTCTTACACGCCAGGAGGGAGAAGATTAGACGTAGAGTCTCCATGCGAGTAGTTGGAGAGAAAACCTCCGAGTAGTCGATTCCATGAATTTGAGAATATCCCATCGCAACAAGACGTGCTTTGAGCTTATCAAGAGAACCATCAATATTCCGTTTTACCTTAAACACCCATTTCGACTTGATTATATTACGCTTAGCAGGCCTGGGAACCAATTTCCATGTTTGCATGCCTATAAGAGTTGAAAACTCCGCATCGGCAGCCTTTAACCACCTTGCTTTGTTCGGGGAGCGTAAGAGCTGTTTCCAAGTTTTAGGAGTGTCGAGAGAATCAGCATTCTCAACAACTAACCCAGCCCAATTCCCAAATCGATCGGGCGGCCTGCTTGTTCGAGCAGAACGCCTGGGTGGTGCAGTATTTGGCTCAGTCGACTTCTCGAGAGCGGCTTCTGGTGGTGAAATGGGAGTAGGTATTGGAGAGGAGTCTTCCGGAGGCAACGAGGTTGCAGTCAACCTAGGAAGAACTTCAGTAGGGTTTGATGGGCCCGAGATTGGAGGCGAATTAGAAGGTTGGGACATGGGTGGATTAATCTCGGAAGGAACCGTAGAGGTGGGATCAGTCGGAGACGGAGAGGAAGTGGGAATAGGAGACGACGAAACGACAGGTGAAGTAGAGGCCGGAGGCGGTAAAGTCATACGGGCCGGCCCAACATCGGGTGAGGACAAAGATAATTGATCACTGGACGAGGGAGAAGACGAGCCAGAGAGACTAGTAGTTTGAGAGGGTAGAGACGGAGCCAAATCAGGATTGACATGCAGGGTAGGATCAGGCATCCTAAGAGGGCGGCGACGGGGAGCATGAATTGAGTTGGACAGCCTTCTTTCACGGAGAGCACGTCGCTGACCATCGGTCAGAGGAGGTAGAAAAGGGATCAAATGATGGCTCGGCCAAGGAATATCAGCCTCCACAACAGGAGGAGAGATGGGGGAGATGGATGAGGAATAAGGAAACAGATCATGTCTGAAAATGACATCGCGGGACTTGATAACTTTTCGATGACGGAGATCCCAAAGTTTATAACCATTTCCGTCAGATAAGTATGAAAGGAGTACAGCAACTTGGGCTTTCGGATCGAGTTTAAGCCTGTTTGCTTCAGGTACTTTGTAGTAAGCTTGACATCCGAATGGATATAGGTTGGAGATAGAGGGATCAGGAAGACTAAGTAGAGAATTGGGCGATTTGAATCCAGCAGGAGTGTGGCATGGGATGGAGTTTAGCGAGTGCATTAAGTACCTTAACGCATCAGCCCAGAAAAACTTTGGCATAGAGGCTGTAATAAGAGAACATCTAATATGATTTCCAATAGTCCTGTTAGAGCGTTCAGAGACTCCATTGAGCTCTGGTGCGTGAGGCGGACCAGGGTTGTGCAAGATTCCTTTTTCATGGAGGTAAGATTGCATTTCCTTTCCAAGATATTCCCCCCCATTATCCGAACGTAGAGATTTAACATTGAATGAGGTGAGATTAAGAAAAAGGGAACAAAAGTTTCGAAAACAACTAAAAACATCCGATTTTAATTTGATGGGATAGACGGTCGTATGTTTTGAGTAATCGTCAATGAAGGTAACAAAGTACTTAAAGCCTTCCCGTGAAACAGTCTCAAAACTTGCAACATCAGAGTGAATAAGGTCACCGGGACTGTTAGAGCGATATGGAGAGCGAGAGTGAAAACTCATCCGCGACATCTTGCTTTTAACACAGATAGAACACTGCTGAACTTCTATTTCATTGAGAATGGAGGGCTTGATGTCATGGGACTTCAGGAGAGCTTTTAAAGGACGGAGACCAATGTGGCCTAGACGAGAATGCCAATCAAATAGACTAACATCAGCTTTACTGGCGAAGCAGGAGATAGACGAGGCTTGATCGACCTTTTCAGGTAGGTAATAGAGATTACCCCTTCTGACACCTCTCCCAACCGGTTTAGACTGTGAGATGTTGTCAGATGACCGATGAATCTGGCAGCCGTCTTTGGTAAAGACTACCATGAAGCCATCATCACATAAGGAAGAAACGGACAGTAGAGGTTCCTGAAGGTCAGGAACCAGCAGTGACTTGTGGTTGTTCAGTCCTGAGATACCAAGTTCCGCTTTCCCAGAATGCGTGGCCTGAATGATTGAGTTGTCAGCCAAATGGATAGAACGAGATGAAGGAGCAAGGTGGGACAGAGACGAGATGTTTGGTGTCATTGTTGATGAGAAGCCCGAATCAATATTCCACTCTCGGACTTGAGAGGACCTTGCTACATCTGTAGAGGCAAAACGTGCTTGTGGACGAGAATCATCATCTGAACAACCATCAGAGTCGCTGAAGTCAAGGGAAACGACGGTGGTCTTCCCTGCTCTCGAAGGCTGAGCTTGAGTACGAGAACCAGAAGACTTTGCGCCAGAAGAGGTATGTTTTCGTTGTTCGATAATTTTATCCAGAGCCCAGCAATGATTCACATCGTGGTTTGTACGTTTGCAGAAGGAACAGAGTTTATTATTAAGAGGACGACGATCATTGGATCGACGATAAGACGATGACGAGGTTGAGTTAGATGTCTTCTGAGTCGGAACAAAGGATTTTGAGGCCATGATAGGTTGATGGCCCGAGGATTGACGACGAATTTGCTCATTCTTGATAGCACAAACAATGGATGCAGAGGTTACACTCTTCTGTTGCATAAGAGGAGTTACTACATGGGCCCAGTCGTCGGGCAAAGAGTTGATGAGAGAGGTCGAGAAAATGTCATCCGCCGTAAGAGGATGCTCCTCAGTGATGAGGGAAGAAAGTTTCTCAAAGAGTCGAGTCATGTTTTGAAGGTGACTGTCAAGATCGATGTCGTTCATTTTGGAAGTGATGAGGGAATTGAGAATAAGCATCCTTCCACCCGAGGTTGAGTCTTCGTGAGCAAGACGTAGGGCTTTCCACATCAAAGCTGTGTCATGTCGATGAGGTTTGATGTACTGATAATTAACATCTTCAACCGCACGACTGATCAAGGTGCAGACTTTGGCATTATCGTCAGCCCAAGTTGGTGGTCGTTCTTTCACTTTGAGAGACTTGATTGCATGGGTCAGTTTCGCATCGATGAGATATAACTCAATAGCGAATTCCCAGTCGAGAAAGTTTGAATTCTCGCCAGGAGCCTTAAGGGCGGTAATTCCAGACATTCTGTTACGAGTGTCATCGGCGGCTGTCGACGCCATGGTGATAGATTCAAGGAGTGGTTAAGAATTGTAAGATGATTGAGTATAAGGTTTCGACGATCAAGTTTTAATACTGTGATATAATTGTATATAACACAGGACCCTGAGATAGTGGCGCAATTTGAGTTCGCAAGTAGTTACAGAGATTTAATCAGAGTTTCAACGCAGTTGGTAGAAGAATGGGTCTCATAACCTGTTGCGATCAACTGGAGTGAGCGCGTAGAGTATTTGGAAAGGGTGAATTTCATATAAACAACTTTAACAAAATAGAAGAGAAAGAGCAAAAGAGAAAAGAGTACAAGCTTACCTGGAGTGAGCGCGTAGAGTATTTGGAAAGGGTGAAGAAGAAGCTTCCCTTTCCTTGCGCCATTCCAGATATATTATATACATGTTTAGTTACATAATGGTATATGATAGATACCAATCAATCAACCACATGACCATAGAGTGGATACAGTCACATGATGAGTTGTGAGAAAAGGAATGAACTGTTTGTACATACGAGCACCTCCATGGATCGTTCGTTAGATGATCAGTTTGATGGAAACGTTGAGATCAGCTTGGTAAGTTGGAAAGCACACAAACATAGTAGGAGAGATGAGCGTAACTAAGATAGAGAAGCGAATATCTCAACAACAAGAAAGGTTGACTTTTGATGTGGAGAAATCCTTGGCAAGGTTGATTGATTCCTGAACTTCAAAGCTGTTCACACTCAGTAGGAGAAAAGATGACAAATCTTAGACAGTTTTCTATACTTATCAAACACTTTATCCTAGCCAATAACTTTACTGAAATTGAACAGGTTGTTTGAAGGCTTGAATTATAGTCTGTGAGCCTACTTAGGCCCCGTTTGGTATGGCTTACAAAAGCGGGGCAAAATAGATTATTTTTTAAAAATAATCTATTTTTTGCATTTTCAAAATTTCCCATTTGGTATACAGTTTGCCCCTCTTTTTAAAATGTTTTTCACGTTAAATAATACATTAATCAGGCCAATAATTCGATTTTTTGAAAGCTGCCCTCGACCAGCTTTCAAATTATCCGGAATAATCTATTACACAATTGTATAATTGATTATTCTGTAACGCATTTATAAACAGTGTACGCTATACCAAACGGGGCCTTAGCTGTAGACTCACTGAAAAGGTGGTAAAATTTTGTGAAACTTCTAATGGACTTATTGGGATTATTATTCACTGGTTTGAGTGGGTCGAGACATGGGCATACGAGCTCCACTTGAAATAAATACTTGAGTTCAGTCAGATGACCTTTATACAAAGGGTGTAACACCACCCAAAATTTTGGAATATTATTGTTCTTAATTGCAACAATAAAGAAAGGAGCAACTGACACACAGTTACATGTGTCACTTCTTGCACAAAGAAAGATCAATAAAGGTGGTGTTAGAATCTTGTTACGTTATCATTTGGTCAAGTAGTCAAAGCTCTTACTCTCTAATAAGGAAATGGAGGAAGTGGAGGTTGGTTATTCATGTGTAGTTAGTGGAATGGTTCTAAGTGTTAGTGGTAAAGATGACAGTGGTACACAGGGGTTAATCAAGTGGTGGAAATGAATCAAGGGGTGAATGGAAAATCTTTGGGGGTTAACTGTTCTCTTTTGTAATTTGTCTTTCCTCTTTTTCTGATTCTTTTTTTGTTGAAAAGAATCAGGCCCCGTTTGGTATAGCGTACACTGTTTATAAATGTGTTACAGAATAATCGATTATACACTTGTGTAATAGATTATTCCGGATGATTTGAAAGCTGGTCAAGGGCAGCTTTCAAAAAATCAAATTATTGGCCTGATTAATAGCGGTACTCAAAGTCAAAAGGTAGATTCTGACTTTTTTTAACCTAGATTTTTTTGGTGGAGAAAAAAAACTACAAAATTTCTAGGCTTTGAGGACCCCGTGCCTACTTATGCACTCAGCACTTCCTATAATCATGCCGTGTTTCAGTGTCCAATTACCTCTGTCCTTGGATTTGTTTCAAGCCTCAGTTAAGGTCTCATTGGTCCTTAATCTCACCCCACAACATTTGTCTTGTGGTGATGTATGTACAAAGGTGAAAGTAGGTGATTGGCAGTGGAAAACAGGAAATCTCATTTTTTCCGGTCAGGGCCAAGTTTTTTTTTTAAAAAGAAGTTAGGTTTTCCAAAAAGGTAGATTCTACCTTTTGAATTTGAGTACCATAAATGTATTATTTAACGTGAAAAACATTTTAAAAAGAGGGGCAAACTGTATACCAAACGGGAAATTTTGAAAATGCGAAAAATAGATTATTTTTAGGCCCCTGCTATTTGCAGCCCACCCCGGGCCCATATGGGCGCCGTCATCTAGCGCCCATATTTCAATATGGGCGCTGTATTTAGCGCCCACATAGCCATATGGGTGCAGTAAATCTTGAAATATTGCCTACATCCCTTTTGGAGCATATGGGTGCTATATTCTGGCGCCCATATCTCTAGGCGCTAGAATTCAGCGCCTGAACATGTTGCAAAATCAGAAATGAAAATGAAAATGAAATGTGGTAATTGTGGTGAATCAGGTCATGATAGAAGAAAGTGTAATGTCAAAACAATCAAATCATATGAAGATGAAGAAGAAGACAATGAAGAAGCAGAGGAAGAAGAAGAAGATGATGATGATGAAGATGAAGATGATGAAGATGAAGATGAAGATGAAAATGAAAATGAAAATGAAGATGAAGATGAAGATGAGGAAAAAATGATTTTATTGATTCAAATGTTAAAGGTAGAAATGATTTCCAAGATTCAGATTCAGATGATTTAGTTGATTTTCAAGTTTCAGATTATGTGAATGATTTAAAATTAAATGATGATGAAATACATGAAGCAATGACTCGTAATGAAGAATGTATCAGAGCTCAATACAATACTGAAGAAGAATTCGATTGTCTCATTCATTATCAAGATCCACATTTAATTCAACAATACAAGGATCAATTAATGATATTTGTTAGACCTTACATTACTGATCTCTATGATCATCGTGGAGATGGAAGAAGTAGCGCCCATACGTCTGAAACTGATATAGGCGCTATAATTCAGTGCCTACATCATGGGCGCTGAAAAGTAGCACCCATGTATACATTTCCCCATATGGGCGTTATAATTTAGCACCTATATCCTCCCATGGGCGCCGTAATTTAGCGCCCATGTGCAGGTGGGCGCTGCAATTTAGCACCCATATGGGTAGATGCTATATGGGCGCTAAATACAGCACCCATATGGCTATGTGGGCGCTAAATACAGCGCCCTTATTGAAATATGGGCGCTAGATGACGGCGCCCATATGGGCCCGGGGTGGGCTGCAAATAGCAGGGGCCTATTTTTAAAAAATAATCTATTTTGCCCCACTTTTGTAAGCCATACCAAATGGGGCCTCAGTGAGTTGTTTTTCTCTCATTATCATTTTTTCCGTATCACTACATTTCAACTTATAACTGATACATTTACTTCAAAATAGCTAGTGTTTATTTTGTTTTACAAAAGCCATCCTTACGCGCGTTCTCAATTTCCTTTGAACCCGCAGGTCAGTATTCCTGTTCTCGACGTGACTAGCGGTTTAGCTTCAGTCTCACGCCGGAACCTGTGCCCTCAGGTATCCTCTTTCACAACTGTAGCTTTTCTAGCGGAGACATCACCTCCAGATTCTGTTTGAATCTCAAGTAACCTTTTTGTCAAGAAACACTTTAAATCTATCTTAACACCAGGAACTTTACACTCTGACTAATAGAGGTTTCCTGTAGATGTAGAGTTTCTTATATCACATAAATTTTTGCTTGATATAAGCAGTACTAGACTACTTCCATACATGTGATTTCAAAAAGAAATATTACAAAGATTACTGATTATATAGTCTAGTTAGAAACAAGGTTTGAATGTGCACAAAATACAAGCAATGAGACACAAGGTTGAGGATTCAAGGTTTGTGGAATAAGGCCTGTGAAGTTTGATAGATCATAGGCAAAGGCTAAGGGCGTGTTCACTTAAGAAAATTCTGACACAGCAAGAATCAATTGGTTTGAAACCTGATAGAGGAAGGGTGTGGTGTCCAAGTCCACAAATTCCTTCAATTGTGGATTTGGTCCACAATACATTCACATTGAGTTCAAAGGCTACCCTTAAGCTTCCCCATCTTTGCTGTTTGTACAAAGTGTACACATATACCCAATTGTCCCTCTCAAAGTCTTAGCTGCCATTGATCTCATTCATATGTCTAGCACCATGCTCACTGGCAGAGCTGTCAGAATGATTGCATGGGAGCAATTCCAGCCAGTGATCTGTTGTTATATGTGCCATTTTGTGGATAGTAAAGCTTGTGGGTAGCCTGTGGACCTATTGTGAACAAAATTTGTGATTGAAGGAAGTTGTAGACTTGGACACCACAACTTTCCCAAATTGGGCTTCAAACCAATCAATTCCCATGGTATGACCAGACATCACATTCTTTAAGATTGTGCAGCAAAACTGAAACATGCACAACCAAACAGACACTTTGAATTTTGGAGAATGCAATTCCTCCCTGGGAATTTCTCAAGTGAACAACAGATATCACATTCTGTGGATTAGTTTTGTTTTCTTATTTGTAAGAGCAACTGCACTGGTGTGTTAAATTGGGTGCAATAAGTTAAATTTCAACCCAAATGTGGGACCTTGGCCACACTGGTGAAAAATTAGTTGATGACCAAATGACTTCTTTAAAGATAAGATTATTTAAAAATCAATGGGGGGGTTTACAAAAAATTTAGAAAAGATCAAGATCATTTAAAACAAACGTAAATCAATTTATTGTGACTAACAAGTGAAATGAGACTACGTAGGCTTCTCAGGATCATAAGCCAAGTTTTCTTCCCGTCTGTTCACCCAATCGGAAACAACGCTTTTGATATCAGGTTCACCAGTAGTGGGATTCTAAATTAAAAACAAAACCATATCAAAAAAACAGTATACAAAATTGTATTTATAAGCTGCATTTGTTGGTACACTCAGTTATGTTTTAAAACTTTTTCAAACTTGAACTGCCCTTTAATTACATTCTTTGTTGCAACACCTGAACCCTGCAAGTTTTACTCTGATCCAATTTGTCTCACCTGATGATTAAAATGTCTTCTGTATCATGTTACTGTAGTCCAGCTTTTAGGATTGCCACTCTGAATAAATTCAAGACTGTACAAATTTCCTTGACAGGGCAGAAGCAATGCCAACATACAACATAACTTTCAGCATAATAACTCATCAATCAGAACACTACACAAAACACATTCAGCATGCCATAAGCTTGCACTGATCCACCTGGTTTGTATTGTAACCGCTGCAATAAGTTCAGCATATGTTTCTGTGATATTTGCAAATCCTCAGGAAGAACTTGAGATTATTCCAAAATTGCCTAAACTTAAGCAACTTGACAAGGTCCCTTACATATTTGGTCACACAGACATCCAAGATGTCTTGAATTAACAATTTATCAATATTGCACCGCATTCCAATGAGTTCATGCTGATTGAAACCCTCTTCACACTCCTCATCAAGCGGGGTTACTGATTTTGTCACAAAACACCAAAATTTGCATGCTTTGCATAATGTCATCTATAAGACCTTTTGAAAGAGACACAAACTTCCTAACAAAACCATGTGTCAATTTTTTTCTGGGACGGAAAGGACTAACATAAGTGGTTTCAGAAAACCATCATACTTGTGTGGTGCACACTTGTTGACACATGCACATCAACTCTCTTCAAGGCAAAAAGGAAATTTTTGTGTGTTTTTCAACAAGCAAGTCTAACCAGAAACAGTACACCATCCTATTTGGGGGGGTTCCAGGTGTTGTGAGATCATACTATTAATGGTGGCATGAACATCATGGCATGGTTATGGTCTGACCAGTGCTATTAGCATCAGAGAAGTTGTGATCATGATACTCATTCACTCTTACACAGAGATTCCTTGACACCACATTCAAGTGGTTTTCCTAAATCTCTCTTGAGTATATTGTAGTGGTTGCTCCTACAAGTGGGAACGGGAACTTTTGGTGCAAGTGCAATATGTGACTTTGGGTCTGTAAAATTGAGTCATTTCCTTTCAGGTTGGAGAGTTTGTTGTCAATGAGTTCAACGTTAAAGTTTGGAATTATGGAAAGGGGAACTGTCATTTGAGGGCTGCCACCAAATCATATGGGAAAGAAATTTGATACAAAGTGCAATGATCAGACAGTGATTATCAGTCTATGAAGCTTGTTCAGCCACATAATGTAACTTTTATTGTTGATCAATATGCTGAGATATATCTGGATAGTGCCAGAATGAGTGACATGAGCGAGGGATTGGTTTTTGTATAACCTTACGGCAAAGTGGGCATGTTGGAGTGATGTATGGGTTTTTGGTCACTGAGTCTACCCAATTCTATATGCAAACAGAGTTGAAGTATTAGAAATTTATTCAGAAGTAAACTGAAATTTAGAGCTTATGAGATTTACCTCCATACAATGGTGATGAAATTGGTGCTCATGGTGACATCCTGCATACACAACCTTCTGTCCATTGAAAAAATCCTTCCAGCAGATGATACAAGATTTCAATTCTTCCTCATTTTGTTTTTCAACTTCTGTAGACCCTTGGTTGTAGTGTGTAAAAATTTGGGAAGAAATCATGTATCAGCTTGGGGATATGTTGTGACATAGTTAGTTATATGGCTTGGTCTATCTGATCAGTCCAAAGCACACTAGGTGCATATGGAAATGTGGTGCTTTGAAAACATTGTGAAACAAGTTTCTACAATAGTTTAGATTCTGGCGTAACTCACCTGCAACTGGTATATCAATATTCAAAACATTTCTGGCACCTTCTATACCATATGAGGCTTTTTCCAAAATTTCCATCACAGCAATTTTACTTTTTTGATAATCATCCATAGAAGGGTACTTCTGACGTGTTTCATGATCCATATGGGCCAAATCATATTCAAAACCTTTGAGAGATTTCAAGACATACTCATAATATTTAACGGTCAATTTTTTCCATTTGACCCTTATAAATGGTAAAACAAGGTTTTCCATGTAAGGATCCCCTGCACCCTCTTTCAGAAATTTTCTTATCAGTGGCTCTAATTTTTCTTGGTGCTCAAAATATTTCTTGAATTCTTTATAAATGACTTTTGCACTTTGGGATTTGGGTTTTACAGATTCATTGTGCTTCTCAAGGTGATTTATGATGTGGAAAGTGCATATAACTTCTCCTTCTGGTGAATTTTCTTGAACCATATGGTTCTCACATCTCTCTATCAATTTTGACAGTTTATTTTCTGGAATCAGACAGCTTTCCTTTAGTAATGCGTCGTAGATGCTGATGAATTCTCGAGTGATATCAGATTTTGTTGTAGACCCTAAATACTCTTGGAGTTCGACAAACAATTCCGCTCTTTGAAGTGCCTGTGCAAGTACTTTAGGGTAAAAGAATACTCGTAAATTTGTGACTCTTTATTACAATGCGAACAGATATACCCACGAGGATTATGAGCTCCATCGTATGCAACAGTCGACCAACTCTGCTTTGCTTCAATCGACAGATTCATTTCTAATCGAGTGCCACACAAAGACATCATTTCAGATAAGTTTATTGTGGTCGATAAATCTTAGTACATACCTTTAGTCAGCCAGAGCTCCAATGCTCCACGGCAAACAAACCCTTCTTGGACATTTGTTCGTAGTGGCCGCAATTTCCCTTTTGGTAAATGGGCCTGGAGAGTCCGTAGGATCCCTAGTGCCCAAATCCTTTCATTCAATTTCAAGCTGCCCTGTTCTAGGACCTCAATTGCAAATTCCATTGTCTGTTGATACAATGAATTCTCGCAGAAGAGTGATGCTATGTTCAAAGATTGTGGGTAACGTGTTATTGTAGTAAATCCTATAGATTGGATGTGCCGACAATAGTTGTCGATACTGACGACCCCTGCAGCCAGAAGAGCGAGCTTTGAATGAAGATCTTTTTGCAAGTGTTTTCGAGCCATATCTGCATAGATTTTGAAGCCACCAACTTCTCTGAGAGATGTGATGGTCTTCCATATCATCATAGGATGTACCACAGGCAATTCTACTTCTGGTCGGAATTGAAAATCTGGATCGAGTGGACCGAAAGTTTGCAATCTTTCCAGCCTGTCAGCTGAGCTTTTGGCTGATGGAAGAAGCACCTGCCTAGATATGTCTAGGTACGACTCCGAGAGCTGCTGGAATGACGATTCGACATCCAAAAAACGTCCATGAGCGAGATTGATGACGGGTGTTTCTGAGAAATATGCCAGACCATCACCACCTATCACCCTGTATCTTTGTGTGAACTGACTTGAGACGGGGCATCCAATCATTATGGAAAATAAGGCTATTTTCATCGCCAGAGAAAGTGTCAAATATTTCACCATCTTGAAAATATACGAAAATAGAAGTCACAAGAGGGATGCTTTTGGAAGATGAAGGTTGACAATTGTGAAGAGAAGCTCCTTTTTTGCATGGTCCAGATCAAGTCCATTTCTCTAACTTGCACCATGGAAGACAGAGTCATAGACGCGGTAAATCAAGCTCGGGTCTTGAAACGACGGTATGCGCTCATGAAAAGGTTTGAATAGACATGAGTTTGTGTTTGGTATCCCTTTTGCAACTGCGGTGACTGAAATCAGATCAAAACCAAATGTATCATATCCCCTTTTAACTTCTTTATACACCGATTGATACAAGCGGTGCTATGTAGCAATGAATCGAGAACCTCGAATTCAGAACAAATTCATCATGTATGATCAACGGAATTCAACGTAAGCTTGATTTTGTGCCACAAGCGATCAGATCACGGCCCGTACTTTTGATGACACTGCTGTGGAGTGCCTGATATTGTTTCATAAAGCTTGCGGTACGTGGCATGACGAGGCTGAGATGTCCGAGCGGTCTAAGGAGCTGGATTCAAGCCTTCTACAGTTTGCATGTAATACGTGTACCTCCCAGTAGGGCAACCTGCGGGGGTTCGAATCCCCCTCTCAGCACTCATGTTTTTTGGGAAATCAGCGGGCACATTATTACATCACATTTTGATGATCATGGAATGAGGTAGGTTTGTGATCAAGATTTCGCGGTGCATACTGAGATCTCAATTTACTGCAAGACGCCGATGCATTTTCGTCGGTACTTGTGGAAAGTACCGGAGTTCAAGAAATTGAATGACATGAGGCGATTTTTTACTGAAATCGAGTGTCCAAAAATTTTCGAGCTTTTTCGAAGAAGTGCTAAGTATCTGGATCAAATGAAAGACTTTGTGACAACTCTGGGGAAGGAAAAAATGGAGAAGTTTTTTTGTTTATTTTCTTCGTCTCATGAAAGTCAAAAGGATTGGTTTTATCATGTTACACGCATGGTCGAATAAAAATTGGACAACTCTCAGTCCATGAAGGGATGACTTCTTTTATCTTGCTTATATCGGAAAATTGGTTTTTATTTGCGCTCGCGTCCTCGGCATCTCAAAATTGATACGTATTAGTCATATGAAAACATATCACGGTCGATTACTTCAAAGCAAGACTCAGAAAACACCATGTACTGAGGATTACATATCAAGGCGCGTTGAGCAGGTTGATTACTGCTCTGGCGTTGTCTGAGTCCTGGTAATTGGAAGATGTATGAAATGTCTCTCCTGAATAGTTTAGTAATCACGCGGTGTTTAAGATCATTATGATCAAGTTGAGATTGTGTTCTCCTGGGTCCAACATTGACCACGAGGCCTCGAGGGACTTGCCACATCCTTGCCGAAGTGAGGTATGTAAGTATATCCTAAGATTAGCATCCTTTTGACAAGGGTCTGGTTCATCTGAACCAAAACACTTTGTCAAAAAGTGCGTTGGAAAGATCAGACCTCATGGTGGGATGGAGTTAAGCACGTATCATATACAACTTGTCCTGCTTTGGTTTTAAGATTCATCATGTGAGGCGGTGGCTGCCTCATTTCCATGGCACATGCAAGTTCGACTTGTGCGTGTATTAATCTTCCGGGCTCCGTGCCGTGTCAAGTGGAAGAGAGCAAGTCTCAAGATGTACCCGGCCGTACACCTGCCTCACCCGCCTCTGATAAGATATTCAAAGCCGTACGGAGCGATTCACAGGGATTGCAAGGAAAAGAGAACCGTTGATTGAACAAGTCTCAAGACCAACGAACAATCCAAAGGTGTGGCTTAATGGTTTGATTCATTGATGTTTGAGTTTACACAGGGACGCATGTATGGAAAGGAGGCTTTAATGGAACTTGGAATAATCCCCAACTGTACTGTGGATGTGAACACAACTCATGATTGAAAGATAAGGTACTGAACTCAGTCATGATGAGGATTCTTTTATCATAAGTTTTTCTTTTGATTGTTCTTTTGATTCCTTTGAATTGATATCGGAGAAGAGTACAATGATCGCATCTGTATATGTTGAACTTGTATGTCCATACATTGGCTTTTCATAAATCCTCACGTCACCATATTTCATCATATTCATAAAGGCCACGCGACGCATGCAATCTCTATGCGATCAACATAACTCCATCAGTTATGCTCCCCTGAGTTGATGAAACACATTTTACTCACTCGCAGCTTCCTATTATCAGAGAAGTTCGAAAGAGAAGCTGACACCTATGCTTGCGCGTTACGATTCAATTGCTCACAGTGAGGAAGGTAGCAAAAGGGCTGTGGTTCCAATAACATTGAAATCGAAAATGTATCTTTAAGCCTCCGTCCGCTACTTGGGAGTCTTGGCTTTTTCCCCTGCCAACATACTCCTCTCATTCAGGGTCGAAGTGGCTGTCATATTTATTCCTTGAGTTTTGGTACAGAGTGGGCCAATATGCGTTTGAGAAGAGATAATTCAATTTGAAATCACAATGCCCTTTGAACTTGATTTCTTTCCCTGTCTGTGGGTTCAATTGTCGGAGAAAAGGACATTTATTTCAGGGCTACCATTGAGTTCATGCCATCATAAATACATCCAATTTTCTATAGGAGACTCAAAGGAAACCAAAGTAAAGAGCGGGGATGAGTCCATCGTTAAAGAGGGTGGTAGAAGATAGAAATTGGACGGATGGAGAAATTCCATTGAGACGGTGACCAAGGTGACGTGTATTTTCTATACAATATCACCACCCTCCAAACATTGGATGAGTGATGAAAGCACTAAAATGTTGATTTGGAAGCCTAAATGAATCTTTCTGTGGACAAGACCAGCCTTTGAAGATGATTATAATTAGAGTGATTATAGACTCTGTGTGCTAAAGGGTTGTTCAAGGAAGTAGAAAAATTGTTTGTATTCTGGCACAACTTAATCATTTGAAGGAAGAGAGACACACTTTCGTCTTTATGGCCAGGTCAAGGGATCGCGTGTGGAGATTGTTCGGAATCCTTCGAATTAAAATATGAATTCAAATAGTCTTTCATCTTGAGGTTCATGCAACTTTAGTTGTCTTCATCCAGATTCAGATGAACGATGGCTTAAAAGTGGCTCGGAGATTTCAATGAATTTTTCTATCCTTTTCCATAATTCTCTATCTTTCTTTCTCTGACGTTCTTTCCTGAATGCGCTTTTATTTTTTTTGTGATTTTACAAACTCCTGCTGGCAAACCGATCAAAGTTGGTTTAAAACTCACTCACCTATTCCATAATCTTATCCTTCCTCTCATCTTTTCTTTTGTCTATCTTATCTCATCTCATCATCAACTTTTTTGTTGAAATCTTTCATTATAAATATACTTCTTTTTCAAGACTTGATCTATCCTTTGACATAGCCCTCCTTCATATTCATACTTCATCAACTGAATCGATTGTTCCTATTATCTTTTTGCAAACTCTGCCTTGTGATTATCACTCCTTTGCTTCTTGACCACATAGTAATCAAGTCAAATCACTGTCCATAGTGCTGATCAATCGAACTTCATCCATCTCTCTGAATACCCGAACTTCAAGACATTTGACCGAACATATATATCCTGTAGGTGGTACTTGCTATCTGACATGTCCTATATGGCTAACCTTTCCTTTCCTTTCACTCACTGACCGGCTTCTCTTTTGTTTTGAATGTAGTTCAAGCGCGGAGTGGCTATATACATATTGAGGCTGAAAGGTGAGGATCCGCGTTCTGTTGACTCTACCAATATAATCTGATACCGCTCCACAATCAAAGGAGGCACCATATACCGGGTCCCCCATATACATCCCATAGGCTGGTTATATGCTGGTGTGATGATATGTGCTGCTCAGATGTTTCATGATTCAGCTCTGACTCTGAGAGTGGGTTGCAAGATTCAAGTCAGAGGCCTCAGTGAGGATTGCTTGAGCGATATCGATTGATCAATTCCATGACTTGTGTTGTTTATGAAGACTGACGATAATGCTGAATTGCATATTCTCTATGACTGTAGATCTCCTTCACTTTACTTTCCTTAGTTGCCTTTCTTTACTGTCACGACTCGCTTCCCTCCCCTGAGGCCCTAGCAGCCAACATAATCCCTTCGATATTATACATCCTGCTTTCTAACTTGCCTGATCGTCACATAATCATCCGTATGTCTCTTGGCTTTTGACTATCTATCGGACGCTCAATGTAGTGCTGAAGCTTTGCTAATTGGTCCTCCCCCATCATCTGACATCGTGTTGTGCGGCGAAGGCTTACCTGGTGAGATTGAATTCTATTTCCCCAGTGTGAGTTGAAGATCCATATCGTTCTGCATGTTGACTCGGTTTGAGAATTACCTTCCAGCAGCTTTCCAACCTACTCAAACTACGTTCACCACCCGAGCCGAACTCAATTTATATCGCTCCCTGGGGCTCATATAAAGCTCATAATATATATATATCCTACCTGTATAACCGTTAGTTCTCATGCACACTATGCATACCCTATTTTTGCCTCCCCACACCAAGGATTTTTCTCTTCATCGATACTTATATTAACAAATCTTGCACTTGACCATCGCGTTATCAAAGTGACATGGCTAATAATGAGCGACTCTCTTCACAGCCCGTCATCACGAATTCGAATATCGTGTATCAGTGGCGCCTTGTAGAACCTACATCTGCAATCGATTATATCTCCCTTGATCAGTTGGATGCTGTGGGATGTAAGCCTAGATCTTTAACTCACTTTAGGGTGTGAACTTGGCCTGATCTTTCAATTCGACAATTGTCGGGGTAACTTCGATATAGATTGGATTGTAACATCAGCCAAAATTATTCCCCATCTACCTGTTCTACTCATTTACAAAGTCTGGAAAGTGAGTACCAGGGAAATTGGCCAATCATTGGCTTCTTATCATCATCGACTCAAAGCTGAAGTTTCGAACCGTCTACGTCTCATACAACTTCAAAGTCCTTTCGTCATTTTCGCCATCTGCTTCACTTCCCTTTTCCTCAACTTTTCGTCATTCTCATCACCAACTTTGCCAGGCGAAATTCACCAGCAATCCCGCCAGAACAGTACGAGTGATAGCATCTGGATGCCTTGTTGAGCTCGTCCATTCCGGCGACAGAGTACAACACCTAACCATCAACTTCTTGTGGAAAGTTTGACCAGTTATTGAACTGACCAACCAAATTCAAATCCATCCAGCCCAAAATTATAGACCAACTTGAGAATGGCCAATTTTCTAGCCGTCAATACCCAGCAGCACCAATGCCACTATCCCAAACAGAACATCATCTTTCCTTCTAGCGCAGGATCGCCTCCAACGCCGAGCAACTTTCCTTTGACCAGATCTAACAGTAAACTTGGTCGATTCCCTAGCCGCTCACGGAGTCATTCATCCTCCGTCTCCCTCACTAATCCATCTTTTTTGCCATCTCGCTTCGTTCCCGCCCCTGGTTCTAATCGGCCACTCTCTTGTGCCACAAATCCCCATATCCCTAGATGCGTTAGCCGCTTTCGTTCACTCACCGGGTCATCTTCGTACTCAGCCACCCGCGTTAGCACTAGAGTATCACCGACACCTTCTTCCTCTAGCGCCACAATTTTTCGACCTTTCATGCGAATTCGAAGTCGTCGGCTGTCAGACAGCTCTCTCACCGACCTCTCTCCTCCTACTCTTGATTCTGACCTCGATTTTGGGCTCAGTCATCCGCTTCACGACTCGGCCACAAACCCAGACATTACAATCACTCAATCTACCCTCAAAGTGCCTATCAACGACTCGCACCTGCCACAGCTCTTTTCATCCAAGTCGCCCGAACCCCCTCCGTCTCCCCGTTTTTCCTTGCCTTCATATCGCGCAGCCCCTTGTGAACTCAACAACTCAAATAAGTTTCCATCGCTGAGACCTAATGAACATCCTCAGCCTCCGCAAATGCATCTTCACGCATCAGATGGCGCCAGCGCTGCCGCTTCATCCATCTGTTCGCGCATGTTCAGCACTTCCAAGCTCATCGCCAGCGAGAAGCCTATTCACCACTCTCAGTTAGTTCTTGCCCTTTGCTCAAGTGCCTTTGTGTTCCTTTGTAGACTGGCCTCAGGCGACCCACCATCATATACCATACATAGGCTAATTGTGCATTCTTCGCTTGAAAATCCGTTTGTGCAGCTCGAGGCCCACATCTCTAGAGCGAAACCAATTGGCATCGCGCCATCAAGACAGTTTAAGCTCGTTGAACAATCCTGTCATCACGGCTCAACAAGAAAATCGCCAAACCGAAGTTGAAGAGATGGAGTCGATACGCGTATGTATCACTTTCACTGTCACATCGCTATCCGTCCCTTTCTTCACTGCCTCTTATCAGCAATCTTATCGCATTTTCTTTTGAATGATATTCCTCCTTCACCTCAATGAAACCAACGATTTGCGATTTACATCAAACGCTACCTATACAACCCCATTTTAGTCTCCACCCAAAGCTCTTTGGGTTGACACGAGCCGTGCTGCCAACATGTCATCAACATATGTGAGTAGGGTGTCTTCATATCTTATATTCTAGCATCACCCTAGAGTTTCATATTCCTTGATTGACCAACTTGATGTGTTTCCCGCGGTCCTACCTAAGCAGAGTCCCTACGGAGGAAGTCTCAGTGGCAAATCAATCGAGTCACCCAGCCTTTTCTCTACTTCAACCTTCTCTCGTAGGCCATCCGGGGAGTCGGAAAGGGGGTTCAGCTCTGCCACCCATAGTCCTCGACGTTGCCCAGCGCCGCCTCCGATCAAGGTACCTAAACTTCGAGCTGCCCTTGTAGCCATCGCTGCCAATGGCGATACATCCCCATGCCCGATAGCGGCAACAAACGTGTCCCGTCACCGAGCTACTGGATCTGAGAGTAACGTCACTAAGGATCGTCGACACGCCGCTGTCGGCTGGCCTGTCCTCACACGTCACGGGTCTCTCAGTACATTTGCTCCACGGCTTGTATCTCAAGCGATCAGTGTCACGAACAAATCCACTACCCTGGGATCAGACGTATTTGAGGATCTTACGGGCTCACCTTATCCTGATAAAGTCCAAATTTCCTCGTCCGGTCCTTCGAAGCAGACTCGCTCACCTTCCAATGTCCATGTTGTCAACAATGGCGCTTCGGGAGAGATCCAGTATCAAACACCACCTCTTTCCATATCTCGCCACTCCAGGTGTCTCAATACTCTCGGTGTTGGCATTGGCAAGAATCGAACGTCTCCAGATCTTAGCCCTAGCTCTCGCAACGGATCACGCGCTTCCACACCATCATCAGACGTCGAAGCACAAATAGTTTCGGTCTCACATCGGCGAACGAACACGGACACCCAAGGTGCCGCTGTCATCTCTCTGAATATCCCCAAAAGAATTTCTCTTGCACCAGCTTCCAACCCATGCTTGATTGAGATGCAACGACCTCTTGTGATCCCCAAGATCATCTCAATACCGGAACTACCTAGGTCATCAGATACAGACGACAGAACAAGTCACGCTAGCTCCTTATCTCATAATGTCAACTTACTACCTGAGACACCCTGTCTACATCGCTTCCCAAGCCCCGATGTTGATACTCAGCGCCATGGCCGAGTGAACTCTTCCGCTTCTTTTGATGTTCGCAACCTACCATTTACGTTCGATCGATCCGATGAACCTCCTGTTCCTCGAATGT
Organism: Melampsora americana; assembly: GCA_022264835.1. Taxonomy (NCBI): domain Eukaryota; kingdom Fungi; phylum Basidiomycota; class Pucciniomycetes; order Pucciniales; family Melampsoraceae; genus Melampsora; species Melampsora americana. The sequence goes on from JAIFHY010000036.1 coordinate 692,835, forward strand.
CAGCTACATCACCTCCACTGAACCTCGTCTCGCCTTCAGTCTCCATCGCACAACCTATCGCTATCCCCCAGCTGCCTCTCATGCCATCTATCGAAAATGTCATCCCACTGGATAGCAATTGTACAGCCACACACCCGTCATCTAGCTCGCACAAAGAAGATCTTTTAACGCAGGGTTCGTTGCGCACGGTCGGCTCAAATCTCTCTAACGGATCTTCCATTGTCACCAACCCATGTCGTATTCCGGTTTTTACGCCAGACAGCTCGGCTCGGTCAACGTACTCCGCCCACTCAGGAGGCCGCAGTCCCGAATATTCATGTCCTCGAAGTCGCAGTGCCGATGACCTCTCTGTTCCTTCAAACGATCCATCTCCTATCAAACGCGGCTCACGGCCCCGGTCTATGTCTGATCGCGGCCCAGATCGGGCTGCGATCTTGCTAGATCGCGACATTGGAACGTCAGATCATGATCCGCATCCGAAAGACATTGAAGGGCAAAATCCAGACGCACACTCACCTCCATGCACAGCGAACTACACCAGTTTGGGTAAACCTAGAGCGTTTCCATGGAAGACCCAATCAATAAATTCTCACCTACGAGGAATTGATATTGCAGAGCAGACTCGACTGATTCAGCAATCACTCGCCCTTTACCCCCACGACACTCATCGTTTTGTGGTAGGCGATACCTCCAAACTCACAAGCGAAGCGCGTCAGTGTCCGGAGCGCATTCAAGACCTACATCGTATGTCCCTTTGTATACCTTTCCCACACCCACATATCTTCATTTCTGACACATTTTTTTCTCGACTGCACAGGAACTTACCTAGCTGACATCGCCAAGCGTGAAAAACTTCTCAAGCGACATATCATGACTCTCCGTGCGTTCAACGGAGAGGAAGGCGCGCGTTTTGGAGATACCCTTTTGAAGGCAATCAGTCAGGGTGATGAAGATGTTTCTGAACTGCTCTCTCTACTCAATTACTCTTCTCATGTTGAGCGAACGTGTGAAGCTCATTGGCGAGCCGCTGCCACCGTGGAAATGCGCAAAGTGACCGCTAGTGAAGCCAAACTCGCCACGGCCAACGAGACAATAAGAAAGCTTGAAGAGACTCGCTTGAGCGATATGGCTCGAATCAAGAGCTTGGAAGCACAACTTCGTTGCGCACTTCAGCCAGCGGACTCTGAACCGACACTGCGCCAAGATGCAACTGATCACACCAATGTCAACACTTTCACTCAAGCTTCCGCAACTGGCGGGCCCGCAACATCTAACGTGAGCCAGACTGTGACACTTAGCACTAGACCGGTACCACATCTTCCCCGAGCGCCTCCTCGGCCTCTCAATCCAATATCTAAGAATAATGTCGCATTTTCGACCGAGGCTTCACACAATCCTGGCGTATCGTCCACTTCAAGTAAGATCCGGTCATCTCGCTTACGGCCTTTTGGTCAACGTCTAGGGACAGCTAGATCTGTCGACCATACTCAAGATTTTTCAAGCTCAGACTCATCTACTCGACCTTTTGAAAGACCACGAGTGGTTCCTCGCTTGCCAGTCGGAGCACTTGAACCCGAAGAACCTAAATCCGTCAATATTGGCACTTCCAACACGCCTGAGACATCATCCCGTCCGGACGTTACAAAAACACATAAACGCCCGGTAATGCAACTCGGCCTGAGCGCACGCAGTTTGTTTTCCGGAAACAAATGGCGAAAGCCTTGTGAAGTACCTGCTCCATCCAGCTTTGCGCCCGCAGTGTCACATCTTGACTATGCCTCCGGCAATCAGTTTGCCACATGGAGCCCGGATCGTGCATCAAAGCCCCATCAGGAGCCCTTGACCACACTTTTCAAGCCTCTGAGCCAGTCAGACAAACTGAAAGCGACCCCCGTACCGCAGCTACGTCATCCTAATCAGCCTACTACTTTTCCTCGAGTACAACCGACGCAAGCCCAACTTTCACCACCGCCACCGCCACCGCCACCTGCTCAGCCCAGCCTTGCTTTATCATCAGAAGGTAGCACTATCCGACGTCAGCCTCATAGATTACGATCTGACAACCCAGTTCCTAACAATTTGACCTCAATCACTCTTTCACAACTCGGCTCACTTGACATCGCGCACATGTTAACCAGTCTGAATACTCCTACATAATTTGCATCTCATTTTTACCTACATATTAATATCCTTTACTGTTTATTGGTTTTTTTTACCTTTTGTGTTTATTCTGTCTACACTGCATCTCAGGTCTCTCATTCTTATATCCCTCTTGTTTATCATAATTCCTTTTGGACGTTTCAAATTCCATCTTATCTCCTCATCTTCTTCTGAGAACATTATTATACTGTCTTTCTTATCAAAATACGTTTCATATTTCCTTTTATCTAGATACATAAGTACCATTAGAAATCGGGTTGCAGACTAGATTTGGATTGGGGTTTCTTCTCTGTAACTGCCATTGAGCATTATCATTAATATACATTCTTTATATAATTGTTTTGCGAGTTTGAGATCATGTTTTGTTTTTTTGAAAATAAAGCAATATACTCATAACCTTTATAAACCTACGCATCCCTGCATTATTTTCTCCCCACACGATTGCTGTCCCACAGCAACGTACTCACAGACTCACAACCTCGATATCTAATTGTACCAAGCAAGACAATCCTTTTTTTCTGCGAGTCGTTCTTTGATCCGGTGAGTACGCATATATGTCGAGCCAACAGCTGTATGTAGCTCGTATCTAGGTTAAACCTGAGAGTTCCAGAACATCATCGGTGCATCATCAAGGGGCTGACGATTTTCGTTTCTTCGTTCATATGTTACACCGAAGTGGATATACACCATACATTATGTTAATGAATCCAATTCCCAATCTTTCGATCAGTTTGCTAGTCTTGCGGTCATAACATCCTGTATGTCCCCCTCTCACTATCATTGCTGATTTGAATGTCCACCATCCTTGAAGCACTTCATCGATCATTGTTTTTTCTTTTGCATGAATTTCTGAACTGTATTGAATTGATGGTGTCGGGGATCGATTATTAGATCGCCATGCACTCAACTTCTAAGATCCCTTCCGTGGTGTCCGTATGCATCCCTCTTTCATTCAAGATCATGATGCCTTGGTAAGAAACACTGATATATCACATCTATGAGGCAAAAGAATGGGAAAAGGCTTTTAAAAATGCCCATGCTCATTGACGGGCCATGCTGCAAGATCACGTAAGATGCACCAATAAAGAATGCCCGACACTGCATACAGTGTGCATAATTCTCTGCGAAACCGGTTTCCATTTCTGACGGGTTCTGGGTCATCAGCAGATGATGTCGGGTTCTGGGTCATCAGCAGATGATGTGTCGCTGACCAGCGGCGAAATCTCACCTTAGCGCGCCGAATGGTACGATGTCAATCTGTTGCGACATGAGAAACGCTATAGGTCAGTCTTTTGCAGGGTGTAGGTAAGCGCGTGGAGGACGCGTCGACTTTTGGGTTAGGAGAGGTATCAAACCATTGGGTAGACAAGAAACGCCAATGAAAGTCGACCCATCAAGCTAATCCAGAGTACACTCAAAAAGACTCTGATTCTTTCTTGCGTAACTCACTCTTCTATAGCGACATAACCTTGCTATCACCTTTCGTCAACAAATTTTATTCCAGGCCAGCATTTTCATGATGAAGTTTATGAGACAGTTTTCACTTTCTGTAGCTTTCGTAGTTGTCGGACTGATATTCACCTCAGTCAGCTCTCAAGAAATTGGGGAAGATGAATCATCCCGACCAATGGTTGTATCGAATGTAACCACCCTGATGTACAAGGCGGGTGGTTATCCCGGCTCTCAACGAGGGCCCTCGAGGGAAGATACTGCCACTCAAGAGCTCAAACCCAGTACCCAAAGCGGCCCGGATAACATATCGTCCAACAGCATCGACTCTGTTGAGTCCGGTCATCTGGGAAGCTACCAGCCGCTTGAAAAAAGCATTCTAGTCACCTCTGCCAACATCTCCTCAAGTGGCCAAGAGATGGCTGAGCATTCTGTGTCAAAGATTTCGGCGCGATCGCTGATGATATCTGTGGGTGGGAGTGGCATAATCAAGACCAACCCGATGGATCCAATCAAAGGGAGTAATTACAATGTAACAGCAAATCTTCAACAGCAGAGCAATTCGAAGCCTTCATCTAGTTCTCAACAGAGACCTATCTCCAATTTGACATCTACCTCATCGTCTACTTCGAATGTTACTATCAATTCTCAACAGTCTGGTTCGAATACTATCTCTAACACTCAAAACTCTTCATCTAATGCTGCGTTCAATTCTCAGCAATCTATCAAAAATAGTACATCTGATTCATCACAATCTACATCCAATTCGACACAATCTACCTTCAATTCTACATCCGATTCTCAACAATCCTATTCAAACGATACATCTGATCCTAATCAACCATTACAGAATGAATCCAATCCAGCGGTCGAAAGTCTCAAAAAGAACATCCGCTTCGCCTCACGCACAGACTCCGCTGCATTATTGAGGAATGCTGTTAAACAAACTCCGAAACTTTACTGGATAGGCTGCTCGGACTCACGAGTGTCAGAAACCTTACTGATTGAGGCTGAGCTAGGAGAAGTTTTTACTGAGGTAAGTCAAATTTATCTCGAGTTTTAATTCATATCTTCTATGGTCGCGGTTGCTGAGCCTGAGGTACGCTTGTTTCTGATACGGTTCGATTTGGTATAGCGAAACATTGCCAACCTCTTTAAAGCTGAGGACGCACGTACGTCAGCCGGAATGGAATATGCGATCCATGCTCTTAACATATCTCATGTGGTCCTTGTTGGACATGAAGGTAAGTCTAGTTTAACAATTTTCTTGCGTTTAACTTCAGCTGGGTCGCTAACCTTTCATCGGCCTCTACACTCATGACCCACACTCCCGTGACCAAGGTTGTGGTGGTTGCGTCACAGCTCTGGCCTCTGCCCGTGAAGAAGCGACGGGAAACGCTTCAGCAGGAAAATTGAGCGTTGGAGAGGAAGCTATCGTCAATTGGATTGCGCCTATCCGACAAATGGCAGTGGACATGCTTCAACGTATAGCAGGTACAAGCGCCTACAAGTCTCCGACACCCCAAGAATATCGAAAGCAACTGAGTACCTTAGTCGAACTCAATGTTTTTCAACAAGCACGAAATATTTTAAATTCCCCTGTGGTCAAAGACGCCAAACGTCTGGGACGCGCTATCTGGGTCTACGGTTGGATCTATGACATTGAAACCGGGAAGATCAAACAGGTCTTTTCTGAGTACTCTTCGTAAACAATCTTGAATTACGGATGAGTTTGTCGTTCTTGACATGACTTTAGGTAAAGAAATCGATATCAATCCTGAGATTTTCAGCCCATTTTTTTAGATTATCCACGAAATCTTTTCATTTTTTTATTTGCTATGATGGTTGTCTCACAATTTATTCAGCACACGTTGAAATCTTGTAGCTCATCCATCCATCAATTTTTATCTTATTACACACTGGTGAACATATTTTGTCATATCTTTTAGTGATCAATTTCTCAAAAAGAATTCCAAGGGAAGCCATTCTTTTAAACCCCTCGCTTAGTGGTAGACACCGGTAAGAGAGCTATGTATGCGTCGCAAAAAACCTTTTCCTACTTTCGTTGTAACAGAGAAATCTGAATGCAATGGATAACCAAGCTTCCTGTTCCCTATTTAGTTTGATTCTCCAATGGTGTTCTATCAGCCATGTTTATAATCACATTTCAGAAAAGTAGATATAGGACAAATGAAGAACAACAGTACAAGGAAGAAGACATATGCATCAAGTGTCTGTATTGAGTCTTTGTGTCATTTTCTAAAGAAGTCTTTAAATCCTTGAATCGTTCAATGTATGTCTTCTGTGTATGGTGTAAAAAGTGAACCTTTCGGGGTGTCTAACAGAGCCCTCGCGTACTTAAGACGGAAGAGAAACCAATCATAATCGGCTCTCATCGAGCACAAAGCTGAGCACAAAGTATGATAAGTGTACTCTCATGCAGTAGTCTTCAGCACATCGTCAATCCGCGTCACATCTTGGGGCATTATCGGGACATAAGAGTCTTGGCTTTTCGAGTGTGAGAATCATTTTAACAAAAAAAAACCGGGAGAAACAGGAGAACCATGGGATGAGTCCTTGATGTACGTTGACTCTCTCTGGTCGCTCGATTTTCTATGGTTACGCGGAGTGGTGTCGCGAAGCGGCACACACGACAACGGAATTCTTGTATTGCTGACGCTCAGTATCTATATGTCTAAGACAAGAAACTACAAACACTAGCAACGCAAAACCCCTGTGGGGAGGCCTAGTGGCCGTAACAATAATAAAAGACAATTTGAATAAACTATAACTCAAAACAATAATGTGAATCTCTATCTTATACCTACTACTAATCAGAAATAAAGAAATTAGATATACTTTTAAAATAAAAGCTATACTAATAACTACTATAATACTTTGATAACTAACTTTTATCTTTTCTACTTTATTCTTTTTTTCTGGTGTGGGTGGGTGGGAATAGGAAAATAGACAGAAACGACAAATATGATGATGCTCAGAATTTATGAAATATTATTTGGGATACTAGATTCGTATGAGATGTTTTGAGAAATTGTGATTTAAACTAGATGACAATAAAGAAGGGTAGACAGAGAAAGGAGTTTTATCGAAGGGCATTCTTTTGTCGAACCGACATTTCGCTAAAACTCTCCTCTCGCCAATCAGCAATACTCAAGTTATTATTTCGGAGACTTCCTTTTGTCGTTCTGTCTTGACGTCTCTCCTGCCTTATTCCACTTAGTTCATCGAACACCAACTTCGATGGTTTTATAAATAGTTGATTAGATGATGAATGGATGATGTCTATGTAACTCACGCACGATTGCTAATATCAAAGGAATCGGTATTACAAAAAAGTGTGTTACATAAATCCTCTTCCGACCTCAGCAAAAAAAGGTGTTACAAACTCCGATCTCAGCCAACACGTTTCACAAACTTCTGCAATCTCAGCGAGGAACTTTGTAGCACATATCAGTCACCATCCCGTGATAGAACATTGTATCATGAGAAAAATTTGTCACTATTTAAATCCAGGTGAGTTGTGCCCAGATGTTAAAACATTCAATTTTGAGTCCCTTTTTCAACATTTCCCTCTTATACCTTGTGCATCCCTCTCATACGTTGTGCAACTCAGTTTAAGTGGTCCAGCCTTACAGAACATTCATATCACCTTTTATCAAACACTCTTAAACATGATGAATTCTAAAAGACACTTTTCCCTTTCTGTAACTTTGATAGTTTTTAAATTAATTTTTATCTTAGTTAATGCTCATCAAATTCCACAACATCAATTACAATCAAGATCCGCTTCAGATTCATTTAAAACCTCTTCAAACTCTATCTCTGATCCTTATCAATTTTATGATCCCAATATTGCAATCGAAAGTCTCAAAAAGAATCTCAATTTCGCCTCACGTACAGATACGGCTAAATTATTAAAGAATGCTGCAAAACAAACTCCTAAACTTTATTGGATTGGTTGTTCGGATTCAAGAGTTTCAGAAAGTTTATTAATTGAGGCTGAGTTAGGAGAAGTTTTTGTTGAGGTAAGTGAACTTCATCTTGAGTTTCATTAACCTACACATTTCTTCTTTTCTGGCCTTTGTTCAGGTATGATTGTCTGATACGGTATGATTTGGTATAGCGAAATATTGCGAATATGTTTATAGCTAAGGACGCACGTACGTCAGCCGGAATGGAATATGCGATTCATCACCTTAACATATCCACTGTAGTGATTGTTGGACATGAGGGTGATTAGGGTTTTTACTGTTCTTTCACCTAACATGAATTTTATAAGCTGGAACGCTCACGTCTTTACCTTCATTACCCACACTCTTCTGAATAAGGTTGTGGTGGATGCGCGGCAGCTCTGGCCTCTGCCCGGGAAGATGTGAAGGGAATAGCTTCAACAAAGAAGTTGAGCGTTGGAGAGCAAGCGATTACCGATTGGGTTGCGCCTATCCGACAGATTGCGGTCAATATGCTTCGACATGTAGGAGGAAGCGCTGAAAGGACTCCGACTGCAAAAGAATCTAAAAAGGAACTGAGTCACCTCATCGAACTCAATGTATTTCAACAAGTACGAAACGTTTTAAAATCACCTGTGGTCAAAGAAGCTAAACTTAAGGGACGGGCTATCAAGGTCTACGGTTGGATTTACGACCTTGAAACCGGGAAAATCAAACAGGTCTCTTCGGTACACTCTTAGTCATTGAATCTTCAATTCTGGATAGTTGTCATTCCTTACATGATGTTAGCTAAAGGATTCTTTCAAATCTGCTGAGGTTCTCAGTCTGATTTTTGTTTCAAGCCATTATGGTCATTATCACAATTTAAATCTGTATAATTTATTATTTAACATGCACTTTGTCTCAGGAGTGATTATGGACACGTAGACTTTTTGTACCTCATCTATCTCTCAATTTTCCAATTTCATCTCACACAATCTTGAAGATATGTTATCATTTATTCAAATGATCATTTTTTTTACAAAGATTTACACAGGAAGCCATTCCTTTCAGACCCCTCACTTGGTGATAGACACCGGCAAAGATAGCTCTGCACGCCTCACAACAACTCTGACCTTCTTTCGTACTTTGAGTGTAACAGAGAGATTTGAATGCAATGAATAACAACGCCATCGTTTCTGTCTGGTATTCGCTCGTCGACGAGCACACACCTACTCCCTTTGAGGTAGAAACAGAAGTCGTGTGCGCTCGTAGACGGACGGACGCTACTAATACAGTTGAACACATCCACTTCCCTATATAGTATACTCCTCCAAAGGCGTTGTATTGATTGGTTTGTTATAAATGCTACTTACAAAGTTTTATCTAAGCCGAAAGCTTCACCTTTGAATGATATTCTTGAGGAACGGAATGGTGGGCAGAAGAGGTAGTACAGTCAAAGACTTGCTGAAAAACTCGCCCATAATCTCTATATATAATCTTCAACTGATTAAGTCCTACGTCTTTTTAAAATTCTCATTGCAATTTTCAACATTTTTCTTTATTTCTTTCTTTGGACTTAACTTTCCTAGAGTTTTGCTAAAAATAATTCATTTTATCCAGAAAAAAAATTGTTCTACAAATTCCAAAAAAGAAACCACAAAGAAGTTTTCTTAGAAGAAACCTTTGAGGGATTTTTTAAAAGTCTAGTAAGAAATCTAATTTGAGTCAACATAAATTGAATAAATTCCAATCAAATTATTATAATTTTACAAGTGATTTTTTTGTTTGAGAATCACAAACTACATAAATCAGTTTTTAAATCAAAAAACAGTTTCAATAAAAAGAGATAGAAAAGTTGAGTATAAATCAAACTCAAACCTTACAAATTCACCAATTCACAAACTTTCAATAGGTGTTGTCAAACCAGGAAAAGTTAAAAGATCAGATAAAAACCTGAAACTCTGTAATTAAATCTAATTAAATACATCTGATACAGTTTCAACTGTAAATACAAATAGGGGATACAAAGTAGAATCCGGGCACGTGCCGGCCTGGTGCCCAGATTTTTTTAGCGGTAAATTTGCATCATGGGCCCGGGTATCTGCCCCAAAAATTGAAATTTACCACCAAAAAAAACTGGGCACAAGGCGGGGCACGTGCCCGGATTCTACTTTGTATCCCGCAAAATTTGAAACTTTGTATTTGGGAGGGGCCTCCCTTGGACTTCACAAATTTTTGAGGAAGCAAAAAAGAAACCATGATGCACCCATCCTTACATCAACATCTACACAAACCACTGGTTGGGTACCTGGAAACGCGCCAGCAACTACCTCCTCTCCTCAATGTGCTATGACTCAAATCACTCATTGCCAAACCGTTGTATCAGAAATTCACACCACCCTGGATGCTCTTGACGATAAAGATCTAACAATTACATTCCCCTTCCGGTCCAGCCTATCAAAATTAGCTCATGCAATGGTGGGCTCTTTGATTGCACAACTGGCTGTCTGCTTATATGTGATGTCATCTTGCGTTCTCAAATTCTTGTGCATTATAATGACTGTCTTCAGCTTAGAAATGCAATGGCTAGAGAACAATTTGAATGACTCAGAAAGCCAGCTTGTCTTTCATATTCAACTCTGGCATCAAGAAGAAGTTGAAGCCTTGCTCAGTCAGCTACACACGGCTCAAGACCAATGCTATCTAGTACCACAAGGGCCACCTGTACAAGGCCCACCTGATAGACGCTTTGCCACCCTCTTCAATAAGCAAAACTCTGTTTTTAGCCTCCTAGTTAGTACCTCATATCATATCTCAAACCCACGTCTTGATATCTTATGTGATTGAGCTCATATGTGGATTTCTCAGGCAAGAATGCAGAAGGAAACTTTTGTGAAGCTACTGTAAAGAGTTTTTTTTTTCCAAATCCATAATTTTGAATTTTTGTGAAATCTTTTTTTTATGTATGTACAAAACTTTTTTTTTTCCTTTTAGTTTCTTTTTTTGACAAAAATGATGTACACTACATACTTAAATGGGAATTCCAAATAATTTAATTTTTTAAAAAAGAATTTGAATGAAAGTAAAAAAAAAATCACAGAAAAGAAGATAGATTGATGTACAATAAAACTAAGTAAAGAAGTCTTCACAAAGAAAAAAAATCATTAAAAAAAAACCCCTGTCATTATTATGTACTATGAATTTACTATGTAATAATCTCATCAAAAAAAAAAGAAATACATTCATTGATGAACCTTGATGGATTCAATTGACTTTTATTTGTAAATACTACTACTTCTTCATCATCAAAAAATTCCTCAAACTCTTAATCAATTAATCACAAAGGATTACTCATCCTCATCATCTCTTATCTAATCATATCTACTCAAACTTAAACCTCCTTCAAAACCTTGTTTCAAAATAAAGTTTTAAGAATCAATGCATTGAAAAAAATTTTGAAAAAAAAACTCTCAAAAAACCTTTGAAAGATTTCATCTAGAATTTTCTCTTTGGGTTTGAATGTAATAACAAACCAAGTCAAAACTCAACCTCATTTTTCTTCTTCCCTTTTACAACTCATTCCTCTCCTCCTCTTCATGTTCAATAACGGTACTCAAAGTAAGTAGGTGAAATGTACCTAGTCAGACCTAGTGGTAAAACCTAAGTCCAAAAAGTAGGTCAGCACTCTTGTACTACCATGCCGGGTGCCTCTTGATTTTCAGCCATTGAGCTGCCATTGTCACCTTGTTATTAAACTTTTTAAAAAGAAAGAGATAGAGCCATTGATTGTGGTTTGAAAAGATCGATTGTTCTGAATTTTTTTGAAAAGAATGAGATGGAACGAACAAACATTTGAGAAAACGATTGATTGTTCTTAAATCAGTTTAAAATGAAAGAGATGGAACAATCAATCATTTTAAAAAAAAATCAATCGTTCTTAAAATCCATCCTGTTCGGAGATTGGTGATGCTGATAGTTGGCATGGTAGAAACATCTAAAAGAAGAAGAAAAAGTGAACCAAATTTGAATTTGAACAAGAACGTAGGACGGAGGTTGTGAAGTGGAATACATGGTAGATAAGACCTTTCCTGAGGCTTGGACTAGATCTATGACCAGTTCTTGCTGGAGGCCGATGCGAGGCATAATGGGAAAGATACTTAGTCAAAGTATGCAGGGTCCTCAAAGCTACCCGCTTGGCAAAAACATACTTAAAAAAAATCCCCACCAAAAAGGAAAAGTAGGTTTTAGGTTTCAAAGTAGTCAGAAATGACCTACTTACTTTGAGTACCGTTAATGTTCAATGTTCAATGTTCAATGTTCAATGTTCAATAGGGGTTCTCAAACCTAGCACCCATTTGAGAAAACCCAAATGAAAAATCAAAAACCCATTTAATTTTTCATTTGGGTTTTTTTGGTTGGCCAATTTGTGCCCCCCATTTGGAAAAAAAACTGCTTCTTCACACACCGCTGCAAACCTTCTGATCAATCATGCAAGATCCAAGCAGCACCCCACCTGATTCAACCCAAAACCCAAATGAGTCAAACCTTCAAGTGTAGTCTCAAGGAGAGTTGTAGAGGTAGATATATTTTAAATGGGTTCGGGGGTCTGTAAGGTGGTGTGTAATCTCCACCTTCACTGGGTCCTTTGGTCTTGGTGCAAGCTCTCGAGAGAGCTGGGTTTATCTAAACCCCTCGTATCAATTACCAGTCCAGTGTACTTGAAGAATCAGAAACCAGCAAAACTAACAGAGACAATAGAAATAGAGTGAAATAGAAAGAAACCACCTCATACCTAGTCCAGTACTTGAAGAATCAGAAACCAGCAAAACTAACAGAGACAATAGAAATAGAGTGAAATAGAAAGAAACCACAAAGAAGAAAAGAACTAGGAAGGGGGGAAGGGTACAAGACTCTATACTCCTGATCAACTGTATAAACCCATGACTATAACCCAGACTGTCTACTGTCACACTCTTCCACCCTTACAGGGTCTCAATCCTACAGAGCCCAAAACCCAAATGGAAAATCAAATGGGTTCTTGATCTTTCATTCGGGTTTTCTCAGATGGGTGCTTGGCTTGAGAACCCTTACGTTCAAAACCTCAAAAATCTCGAAAAAAAACACCAAGCTTTTCAAACCTTCCCCCCCCCCACATTTCAAAACCTCTTTAAATTCATTTCTCTCTCTCATCTTCCATTCAAACCTTCAATCAATTCAAAATCCAGTTCATCAAAGCAAACCCAAACCCAAAGCCAAGCCCCCCCAAAAAAACAAAACTCACTCCATCTCCATCTCATTCAATTCACATCAAATGAGAGCAAGATCAAATCAAATGAGGACAATCTAAGAAGAGATGAGAATGAAGAAGGATGATCATCAATCAGATCAAATCTAAATTTTTCTTTTCTTTTCTTTTCTTTGGATTACTTTCAAAACATGTCAAGAAAAGAAAGACCTCAAAGACAAAGTTGAACTGTAATATCATATGAAGTAGATCGACATCAAAAGAAAAAAAGGAATAAAGAAGAACAAGCAATCAAGTCACTTCTCATCTTCATTAAGCCATCCTTCAAACAAATCAATTGATCCTCGGCTTTCGATCCTTCTTCATTTACTTGAACACTTTACCATCAGCGTACTCAAGACCGTCAAGACTAAATCAAAACAGATCGTCAGTCAAACGATCCACTTTGACATCTATGATCATTCAAAAAAAACATACGTGTTATCCCAGTTCCAACATCCTTTGATGAAATCAAGGTCTTTCTTGAAATCAAGCGGTTCAAACTCATAACTTTCCCAATCAGGTGCCACATCAAACACACCCTTGTAATCAGATCCTCGGATCATGTATGCACCTTGGATCTTGGATGCATTTGCTTTACCATAGACACCAGCACTAAAGTCCATCCAGAGTGGGCTCAGTTCAGTCAGTCAAGATGCCCAAAAAAAACACACATCTTCTTTGAAACTTACGAGCCAAAGAGGTACTTGCGAGAACCCTCCAATCGGTTGTGGAAACCTCCGATCAAGTTAGAAGACATAAAGACTTGAGTTAATTCCTCGTTGTACTAAACCCATTGAAGGTCACCAAGAACAGCGTAGGGTCAGCGGTGAACACGGGAATCTAGATAGTACCGATTCGATCACTTGCCTTGTAAGACACCTTCCAGAATGAGTATTCACTCAAGTCAATGTTCTCCTCGAGCCATTTCATGGCCACAGGGAATTCCGAGTTGGAGTATTGACGTTTCCATTCATCAAATGGGAAACATTTAGCCGGTCCAAGGGCTTCACAGGGGTGCTTCGCCTTCGGCTCAGCAGGTACCGAAGGCTCATCTTCTTCATCATCCTTCTTAGCCTTCTTCTCCGACTTGGGGGCAGCAGCAGCGACTGGTGCTTTTTCCTTCTTGGGTGGGCTGTACTCCACTCGCTTTGCGAGCAATGTGATTTCACCCCCTGAGGCCGACATAAAAGCAGGTTGATGGGTGATAGTCTGGAAATGTCTAAAGACGTTTGGGTATTTGGCCTTCCAAGGACCATCGAGGATGAAACCAGCGGCCCAAGAGAGATGACTGGCTAAGAAGAGATCGGCAAGGGTGAGACGCTCTCCGACAAAGAAGGTGCGAGAGTGTAAGAGCTTGTCAAGCACGGCAAAAAGACCGGCGGCCTTCTTTTCGGCGTTGGTGACGTTGACCTTGTTATAAGGTTTGTTGTAGGGTGCAAGAACCATGATCCTGAGAGAATGATCAACGGAATAGAGAGTCTTGAGCTTCATATGATGTATACACCGTGGGAGTATAAAGAGACGACTTACTGTTCAGACAGAGAGCCAACGAGCTCTGAGCTGAAGAAGAGAGACCATTGGAGAACTTCAGCCTCTTGCTCCTTGGATTGACCCAATAATTTGGCCTTGGAGTTGAGCGAGGCAAGGTACTGATGATGATAATTCCACCTCAAGTCAACTTTCACATTGGGAGCTTAAACCAAGCAGATGATGGCTTACATGAGCGATGGCCACCGATTCGGTGATCTTGATCCCAGGACCTTCGAGAGCAGGGATCTTGCCTTGACTATGAGGGAATTTAGTAAAGTAAGCCTCATCGAGACCTTCTTTGGTAGCGAGGTTCACTGGAGAGAGCTTCAAGTCGATTCCTTCAAGTTTAGCCTATTAGATCCATCAAAGGTTTGAATGAGTGGAAGGGTTTTCGATGGATTGAAGAAAAGAAAGAAATCAAAATTGACTGACAGTGACGAGACAGGCTCGAGTTCGAGGGTTAGACTGTGAGATGAGAAAAAGAAGAGTGAGTTCAAGACAGATTGAAAAGGATGGATAAAGCTCAATGAAATCTTTCTAACCTCAGCGCCATAGAGAGTGAAGGACATGATTGAGTTGATTAATGAGAATATGAAAGGATGAATGAGTTAGGTGGGTGGTGTGTGAAGAAAAAGAGTCAAAGTGATCGATCGAGTTATTTAAACTTTCAAGAGGACCAAAGGCAAAGAAGCTGTTGACCGAGTTGAATGAATGTAACGAACAGGAAAGAAGTCAGATTTGAAAAAAAGTGGTCATCGGATCACTCATTATTACGCAGCCGCAGTCTATAGTCAGTCCACTCAACTCAACTTTCCGTTCTCTTCCAGCCATGTCACAGGTCTTCATCAGCTTTCACGTCCATCCACATCACATCGCAAATTCCATTCTCTCGATTCACAAAAACATCAACCAAACTTACATAATCAACCAATCCCCCAAACCAAAAGTCAATCGAGAACTTGAGCCAAGAAAAAGAAAAGCAAACTTGAAATCAAATCAAATCAAACCAAAGACCATGTCAGCTACTTCATTACCAAAACTCAATCTACTAAGACGAACTCATCTATATCTAGTAAGTGATCATCCATCCTCTTTGATCACCCTTCAACTCAAAACTCTCATCAAACTTCCCAACCAACAAACTCACTTCGATCTCTTCAATTCATGATTCAATTCAAATAAAAAGAAACGACAAGCACACGAGAACCCAGCCATCTTTTGGTCAATCCTCATTGGTTCATCAGGTAAGATCTTAATCAAACCCCCACCTCGCTCATTCGATGTGAAACCCAGATCGTTTGATACACAAATTCGTGAATTTTTGAAACGAAACTGATGATGATGTTTGTGAAAATGTTTAGGTCCGATCTTATTAGCCACTGTCCCACCTATCAGACGAAACTATTTCGGTTACCGATCTCCTGAACCTATACCTGCTTCATATCCTCGTAAATCAATCTTGCTTTTTGAAGTTTCTCTTGATCTGATTCATTTCTTTCAAAATCAAATTTGATCACTTGATTTGTTGGATTGATTGATTGATTGTTTTTTGATTTTGTTTTGAAATAGTTCCCAAGAGGTTAAGAGATGATCAATTATCTGGTTATGATGATTAAAAAAAAGGAAAGTTTTGAAGAAGGAAAACTGGTTTAGTTTAGTTTTGGTTTTTGATTTTTTTGATTTTGTATAGAGATTACTTACCTACATTAAATTAAGATGAAAATTCTTAACCGATCTTACCTTCTTTTTTCTTTTCTTTGGTCTTTTCCACTTTTAGTTTCATTAGAATCACCTTGAGGGGGTTTGATTTCTTTTCTTTTCCTTTTTCTTTTCTTTCTTGTGAGGTTGTTTTGTTTGATTAAACTAGTTTCAAATTGAAAAAAAACCCAATCAGATTCATCTTCTTGAGTTTTCTTTCTTGAGTTTTTAAGATTTACGTTCCTTTGAGAGTTTTGAGAACACATTTGATGATCTTCAATAATCTTACCTGTGTCTCTGTGTGTGTATCTTGGTTTGGATTCGTTAAGGTTTTTAGTTTTTGAAACTTGAAACTGATCGTGCTGAGTTAATTGATGTATGAGTCATATGATCTCTAATCGGATGGCCGGTGATCATGTGATCATCCCATCACCGAATCTCACCCTTCATTCCTCATCAAGCAAGGAAGGGTGAGGATATGAAAAACTGAACTCGGCCAAAGCATCATTCGGTGACGTTCATTGGAAAGATGACCAAGGGAGATGTGATGAGGGTGAATCCGGGATCAGAAGATTTGATGTTGATGAGGAGAGTTGAACCCCTGTTTCATCAAAGTTGAACTCAGATTTTGGTTTTCCCATCAAGCTTGTGCTCAAGGTGAGAAGGTGAGATGAGCTAGGAAAGTCAATATGAAGCTCATTTGGATCTCATGACTCGGGACATCGGATCGGGATTTAAGAGAGGATCCAATGAAGATTGAGAGTGTTTTAAAAGAAAAGAAAGGCAGTCAAGTGAACTAGGCCCAATTTAATGTGAATCAAAAGGGGGCTTCAAATGCGGAGAGAGAGAGAGAGAGACAGTTCAGAGAAGATATCTGATGAGCAATAGGATAGAAATGAAGGAAGGAATGGATTAGTGATTGATTGAGTGATTGGAAGGTTTGAAGAGCTGAGTAAGGAGAGAACTCCGCCGCAAGAAGTGGGTGAAGAAGAAGAGCGTGAAAGGGAAAGGTTAGTCATCCAAGTTTTGATTTGGTTTGGTTTGGTTTGATTTGATCAGGGGGTTCGAGTGATGGCTTAATAAGAAGCTGTTCCCAATCGATTTCCATCACTTCATTTTCAATTTCAAACACTCACTCTTCCTTTCATCACTTTCACTTTCACTTTCACCATTCACCCTTTCTACAAGAAAACATCAACCAAATTATAATCCACCAGTGATAGTCATGTTTGATTATCCCAATCGAAACAAACCCAAGATTACTCAATCAAAGAAATCTATCACCAATTCAAATCAACAACCCATCCGATCAAGAACCTCATTCAAAAGATTAATTATCTTATCTGATGGTCAGTTCTTCTGAAGATTTCATCCAATTTACTTTTTCGAGAAATTTAAAAAGATTTGATTCATTTAATTTTTATCAAAAAAAAAGGTACATGGAATTCAGCTTATCAAACCGATGGAATTCATCAATTAACCAATATCACCAGATTAAGTAAGTAAATCAACCCCCCCCTCTTTTTTTTTCAAATTCAATCTTTCAATCTTCAAAAAGAATGTAAAAATAAAAAACTTGAATTCTTCTCTTTGTCTTTTTCTATAAATTTTTTTTTGATCTTGATGATGATGATTCTTTTTTTTTTCATTTATTTATTTATGTATGTATGTAGCTCGATCCATCTTATCTGAAGATTCTTCTTCTAACTCTTCTTACATTCCTCAAGTTGTATTTTATCAAACTGGTCTAGGTTTGTCTCTCTCTTCTTTCTTCTCAAATTCAAATTCAAATTCAAACCTTGATGAATCTCTTAATGTTTTCAAAAAAAAGGTACATCAGGTGATCTAGGTGTAAGTATAAACCATTTTTCAAAATCACCTTTTTGGAATTCTTTTTTCTCTCTTTTCATCAAATCCTCAATCCATCACATTTATTTATTTTTTTGATTTTCAATATTTGGAATGTACTCAAGTTGGATTTCAAATCAGGTTTAACGGGGTATGGAATCATGGATAAAATTAAAGAATCTTATGGGTTTTTAGTCCATAATTGGGAACCGGGTGATGAAATCTTGTAAGACAAATTACTTATACTCTCTTTCTCATTCTTTTACATCAATCCATTTGTTCAACACAAACAATCAAATCAAGAAAAAGGAAAAAGAAAAAAGAAAAGAAAAATTAAACTCTTCATCTTTCTTTCCTTTTTTGAAAACCCAAGATTATTTGGATTCTCTCGTGGTGCATTTATAGTTAGAATGATTGGTGCATTGATAGGTGATATTGGAATTTTAGATTTAAATCAAATGGATCGATTCTATGATCTTTTTCAAGCTTATCAAGATCTGGGGACTCATGATCTTCAAAAACGATCAGTTGCCAACCAATTCCTTTCTCTCTATAGACCTGGTGGTTCTAAATCTACTAGACTGATGCCTAAGGGAACTTTAAAATGTATTGGGGTTTGGGATACAGTCGGTGCTCTTGGAATACGTGAGTCTTGTTTGGTAAAAAAAACACTTAGATATATAGAGAATCTTGATTTAAATCATTCATCGGGTTTTTTTCTTTTGTTCGGGTGAAGCTTTTTTTGAAAAACGTTCTACTGAACCACATTGTCTTGGATTTGTGGATACTCAGTTGGGTAAAGATGTTCAATACGCTTTTCATGCACTTGGTCCGTCATCTCTTCGTTTGTTCTTTTCTTAAAAAAAAACCTTCAATTCATCTCTTCATCTCTTCATCCTTCTTGAATCAAAAAACTTTCTTTGACGTACGTACCTCAACGTTTTTATAAAGCCATTCATGAGACAAGAGAAGATTTCCTTCCAACCAAAT
The DNA here is from genome assembly GCA_022264835.1 of Melampsora americana. Classification (NCBI taxonomy): domain Eukaryota; kingdom Fungi; phylum Basidiomycota; class Pucciniomycetes; order Pucciniales; family Melampsoraceae; genus Melampsora; species Melampsora americana. The sequence continues at coordinate 711,750 of JAIFHY010000036.1, forward strand.
GGCATCAACCTATCGAACAACGTCAGGCCGGTCAAATCTTAAAACAGGTTTGGTTTCCTGGATCTCATAGTGATGTGGGAGGTGGTTATGCTGAACATGAGTTGGCTGATTTGGCATTGATTTGGATGGTGGTAAGCTTTACTGTAGTGATGAGTGTTCTTGAAGGTGATTCTAAATCGATTGAAGTGTTTTTTTTCTTTTGATTTGATTTGATTTGATTTGATCACTAGGCAAATTTGATCGAATATAATTTACTTGCCATCAATACTGAATTCATCTTCTCGATTCCTGCAGCCAAATTTGGTTGGGGACAAATGGAACCACACAAGTGAATTGATGAGCATGGGTGTTTCTTTTGATGAATTGATGGGTGAGATGAACGTATTTGATCCTGATCGATCCCGTTTCTTTTAAATCCTCCATTTTGGATCGTTTTTCAAAAAAGTCCAAGAGGCGAATTTCCAGCTTCCTTGAGTGTTTCGACCGTTCGAAAACTTCCCAAACGTTCAAAAGAGGTGATCCTCACCCAAGAAAAGTTTCATTCTTCGATTCTTTCTCGAGATGATTTACATGAAGATTTGAAGAAAACGTTGGAAAGATCACCTGATTTGATTACGAATTTGTTACCATTAGAGATCGAAATGAAATCAAGATGGAATGAAGGATGTGGAAAGAAGAAGAGGTCTGAGTCTTGTGAGATTAGAGAAGAAGTTTTGGATTTAAGTACTGATCATCATTCTAATTCTAATCAAAGAGATTCGATGATTGAAGAAGTTGAAGAGTTTCTTCCAGAGCCTGATCAGAGTGAAGTTAAAGAATCGGATTCGAAACTGATCACCGCCACCACGACTACGACTACTACGACTACCAATCTTACTACTAGTCATTCAAAGTTTGGGTTTTTGAGGTTTGGGAAATTGAGACTTTGGAGAACTTAAAACTGGTTGGATTGAAATTCTTAAAAATAAGGAATGAAGTTTTGAAAAAGTGTGATTGAAAGATTGGAAGTCTAGTTTTTCTTTCTCTTTTTCTTTTTTTGGATCATCATCATCATCATCATCATCATCATTGATCAATTTGATTGTAGTGAAGATTTTCTTTTGTACTTTGTACTCTTTTTTTTTTCAAAAAAAAATACACGTTTGATGATGAAAGGATTGTATGAATATATGTATTGGAAAAGTTGAAGAAGTTATTGAAGATTTAAGATTTGATGAATGTGTAGGTTTCTTTAATGAGATTTGGATAAAAGAAATCATTCTGAGAAAAGAGTTTATGGTTTCTGACTTTTGAAAAATCTTTTTTACATAAATCAGATGGATCTCAAATGGAATGTGAGAAGATGAATTTTTGAGGATGATTGATCAGATATGAAATACAATGTGAATTTGAATTGAACCATTGTGAAAGTTTAGGAGGGGAGGAAATTGAAGTTTTGTGATATGCAACCAAACTCGAATTTTATAATTCCATCATGCTTGATCGGAGCAGGGTCAGGTAAGGATCATCATTAGAACGCCCAAATCGATCAAGCTTAACGTTTGATGATCTTTTTTCTTCTGATCATTTAAAATCTTAGAATTTCTTTTTGTTTTTTAGTAGTGGTCCTTCAACTTAACTAATTGTTCATAGTATGCATCATACCTAAAGTATCACTTGATTAGGATTGTGGAAAAATTCTCAAATGGACTTTTGATGGTCTGGTGTGATTCGACATAAATTTTAAGAGGTATTAGAAACAAACTGATTCTTTAGAAAGTCTTTGAATATAGCTTTTAATCCTTATTTAATCACTCAGATCATATCATCATAAAGTTCAGATAACTGAGGATGTTAATCCTCTTTAAGTAAATGATGGTGGTGGTGGTGCTGAAGAGCTTTTGAAGAAGAAAGTATTGAATTTGAAAAAAAGAAAAGTGAGATGATTAGAAAAACGAAAGTTGAAGAATGAATTCTTAACTTTGAATGGTGGGATCAAATGAGTATCAAATTGATAAAAAGTTCAAAATTTTGATTATTTTTTTTCTTCATCATGGTCTCTCTGACTTTCATTTTTTTTGGGGGGGGGTGGGGAGGGTCATCGAAGAGAAGATTTTCATCTGTTTTGCTTTATCTTTTGATTTGAGAAAAAGTTAGTTAAGATCTTGTTCTGAAATCAATCAGTTAACTTATCAGTCCTTTTTCTTGTCTCAAAAAAAATTGACTTTTGATCAGATCATGATGGGGGTTTCCCAGTCTTTGAGCAGATCAAGAGCCCGACCATCTTCAAGCTCCAGGATCACCCGTAGCCCGCTTGTTCAGGGACATTACCCAGGGTACCCGACACAGCCCGAGTGCATCCGGCCAAGATCTAGGTGAGTCGGACCTCATGGCTGAGGGATTCAGAAGCAGATGAGAGGGACTGGCAGCGATTTCAAGATTGTCTGGAATCAAACTCAAAGAAATCAAATTCAAACACAAGAAAAATGCTTCATTCAAACCAATCTTGCCAAATCCTCTCAGGATGCCCTGTTTTTAAGCCATCAAAAGCTACATCTTCATCCATCACATCAACATACAAGAGATGCTTATGCACAAGCTCTATGAAACTACGAACTCGATTCAAATCAAGAAGAACAACAAACTTGGATCAGGATCACCTCAAAGTGTTTCGTAAACTCTCCACTTCATCTAGATGGTTTCAAATTGATCATTATGCGACACTTGGAATTGAAAGAACAGCAAGTTCACGTCAGATTAAAGAAAAGTTTTATGAGGTTTGTTCTTAATCTTTTTTTCAAAAACGTTTGATTTGATGATCTTTTACCATCATTGGAGATTTTGGATTGAACCTTAGTCTTTTTTTTCATCTTTTTTTTTTGCGAATCCAATCTCTCTCAAAAAAAAAGCTTTCTAAAAAATATCATCCAGATCTAAACCCTCAGAATGAAAGAGCCACTACTCTTTTTAAAGAATTCGTTCAAGCTTATAGTATCTTATCTGATCCTATCTCTCGTGCTAATCATGATGCAAGTTTAAATCCACTTCGTTCTCAAACTTATGATCCTCAATTCGATCCAAATCTCAATCCAAACACCAATTCGGTTCGTCGTGCTCAAGCACATTATGCTTGGAACGCGAGACCACATCAAGCTAGACCTTCTCCCTTCCCATCAAGTTTTATTGATCCTCAACAAGTTAAGAATGAAGTAGATGAACGTCGTGAATTCGAAGTGAGGATGGCTAGATTCGCTCGTTTAGCCAATCGAAAAACTCAAACTTTTCATCCTCCTTTACACTCCTCCCATCGATCCTCAATCTATTCCAACTTTGAACCTAATGAAGATCGATTGAGGTATGAAGTTTCCGGACTAGAACCTAAACCACAGGCCGCTCGACAAGCCTTTCGATTGGCACTTCTTTTATCAGTGATGTGTTGGTTGGGTGCTAAATGTGTTCCAACCTGATCAGTCCCTCTATCGGTCATTTCTCAGCATATTCACCTCCTTCTCTTTCTTCTTTAATCATATTGTATTCTATCTTGTAGGATGATTGTATCAACTCGATTGGTCATTCATTGTATATGCACAAGCCCGTCCATGATCCATGTTTATATCACAACTATATTCACCATGGATGATCTTAAATTACAAAGATCATGATGCTTAATCATTTCAGGGAGGTTTGAGTTGGAACAAAGACAGTTTAGAAATCTTCATACAGATCTCTGAATCCAAGTCCACAAATTTTACCTCCCTTCCTTGACAAACTCACCACCACAGGTACATGTTCAATCTACAAAAAGAAGAATCCAATCTTGGTCTTCAACTACCAGAGCTAAAGAAGAGCAGGAAGCAAAAATGATAGGATCTATAATGAGTCATATAAGAGATTTGAAAAGATTGGTGACTCACTTCATCAGCTTTTTATCTATACAAGATTCAAAGTTTCAAGGTTCTGGAAAAGGAGAAAAACCGTAACACCGATCCAAATCGACTTATCCTCAACTTTTTTGGTGTGTGTGAGGCAGAAGAAAAAGCTTGAAGACTTTCAACTTGATAGATTGCCTTAGTGAATTGATTAAAGAAAACCCTAGTTGAGTTGCTTTAATCCTACACACCTTCATTCAGTTGATTTGAAAGATGCAAAACAATTAATGAGAAGAAAGCTATGTATTTACCTCTTCCATGACTCACAAAAGGGCAAAACCAATACATGAAGCAAGGACTCACAGGAAGATGGGTAGCCTTTGATCATGATAAGATATCTTTCACCGAAATCCACTAAGATGTACTGAAACTAAAGAGCAGCAAGATTTTCAATATGATCCCAGGGCAGGTACTAAAAAGCTGGTGATAATTGAAAACTATTCAAGTGGTGTCTAAAAATCCCTTTTGGGTCTTTCTTTCTACATAGATCAAAAAAGAAGAATCTGAAGCCTACTAGGTAAGAGCATCAGCACCGGACCGACTAAATAGCCAAATACAGCTGATTTTACAAACCCGTGGGAGTAATTCTGAGGCACCGGACCGAGTAAACCGCCTGTATGGTTTGCTCACCGAGTAAAAATCTGACAGGACCTCATAGGAATGCACGGTCAAATAAGACCGACTATAATCCGAAAAAAGAACACCGCCGGACCTTCCCTCTCGATTGGACCACTGTCCAACCTCTCTCGAACCAATTCGCCTATCAATATCACCACAAAAACAAATCGCTGGACCAGATTGGGTGATTGATCATTTCACTTTCATGGTTTTGCAATATCACCGACTTTCTCTATTTTTTACAATTTGCCGGGAAACTGGTAATACACATCATATTATGTCAAACACACTTTGTACAGGCTCCCAATGGAGTCTTATTTAGTCGGTCCCGGTGGTGTTGCTCTAAAAGCAGATCAAATATGACTTCTTAGAAAATTTAAATACCTAAATCAATTAAAGAAGTCAAACTTGATGATTTCCAAAGAATCAGTTTTTTCCAAAAAACAAAAAAACAAAAAACACACACACACTCATATCGAAAAGAAAAAAAAATCAATTTTTTCTTTTCTTTCCTCCCTTTTTCCTCCCTTTTTTTTTCTCTATTTGATTCTAAAAATCTTGATTTACCAAAAAAAACTTTTTTTTTGAACTTTTTTTTTTTGAACTTTTTCTCTTTCTCTTCATCTCTCTTTCTCTCTTTCATCATCAAATCCAAAATCCAAAATCCAAAATCTAAAATCCAAACTTCAAAATCCCAAAGAAGAAAAGAAAGTTGATCAAATTGATTGATTGATCTACTAGAATACAGTTGATTCTAAGTAGAGAGAAAAATGGAAGAGAGCTTTGATTTAGAGAAGTTGAAGTTAAGGATCTGAAAGTGGATGGAAACCTTTCTGGAAAGGGTTTATTCAAATCTCGAGAAGATCACTAGAATGATAAAAATTCCTAAAACTTACTAAAGAAAACAAAATGATCTTGAAGTGATGTAGACTTTCTTTTTTTCTAAGAATTTGAAGGAATTCCCCAAGATTGAATAGATCTGATGAGAAGACTTGATTTCTTTGGTTTGAGTAGGTCTTTATACCCATCATCCTACTGGATTTCTCTAAATCTTCATTTATGAAAAAAAACAAGACCATAGACTTACTTACTTGAAAAAGATTACCAATTCACTCAAGCAGAGAGTTACAGATCTTGGAATTTGTATGACTCATACCTTTAAATGATCAATACGTTTTTTTTGTTCTTGACCCTTAATGGGTCTACTAAAGGTCAACACAAACATTCTTCAATTGTTGTCCCAACTTCTTTGTCACCTGTCTCAAATCTGTGTTTACCAAAAAAAAGAACTTGGATCACTCAAACCTGAAAAATCCAACATCTATTCTAAAACCAAAAAATTAACTTGGTCACATCTTCTATCTACTTCTCCAGTATGACTTTCTCAAATCATTTTTTTTTCTTTTTGATATCTGAATTCATTTAACTTGAGGTATTCTTATTGATTTTCTCTCTAAAAACCCTTTCATCCTTTCTTTTTTTTTTTCAACTTATTCCACCACATTCTCAATAAATCAATCTCTTTCTCTTCTCTTCCTTTTCTCTTCTTTTCTTTTTTCTTTCCATCTTCCTCCTTAAAGATTTTTTTGCCTTTTTCATTCATTCATTCACTTAATCTTTATAAAATTAAAAAACCAAAAAAAAATTCAAAACCTTTCTACAAAAGCTTAAGAAAGAATTAAAAAAAGAATGAACCCATTAAACCTAACTTCCCCCAAAAAAATCCCCAATGAAAAAAACCCCCTCTCATTATTCATATATACAAAAAAAATAAACCCAATCACATACACACACCATCCCAACCATCTACTTAATTTGATTTTTAAATCATCAATAATTCATTCAATCTTCTTCTTTCTCTTTCTTCATTTCCTAATAAATTCAAATCTACTGTCTTTAAACTTTCTTTAATCAAACCCAATAATCTTAAACTTTCATCTTTCTTTTTTACTTCACCTTCTTCATCTTCTTCACTTTCTTCTTCTTCATCTCTTTCTTTGTTTGTGAATCCATTTTTTAAAGTTTTCATTAAACTTTCAATTAAAAGGAATGAATTTGTTTGGATGATTTGATTGAATTTCATCAAATTTTCATTTTTCAATCTCTCTTCTTTTTTCTCTTCTTCCGGCTCTTCTTTCTCATCTTTCTCTTCTTTCTCATCTTCTTTTTCTTCTTTTTCTTCTTTTTCTTCTTTCTCTTCTTCTTTCGCTTCTTTTACTTTTGGTAGATTTTGATTTAATTCAATTCGATTCTTCTGAATCCCTAACCAAGTTTTCAAAACCAATTCGATCCCTCTCTCTTCATCCTTCACTTCTTCTCGATCTTCTTCTTCTTCTTCTTCTTTTCCTCGAAGATCTTCATTTCTCTTTAAAATCATTTCACCTAATCTACAAGCTACCAAACAAAAGACCAAAATACCCCAAAACCAAAAGAAAAACCCTTCTTGAGTATCAAATCCCTTACTCTTTTTCAAGAAAAAAAACCCCACTTACCACTTTTAGAATCACAAGCCAAGATAGTTAATGAAACCAATGCTTCATTCACCAACAATGAATTCTTTTGAATCCCAATCTTAAATAATTCAATCATCAATCCAATCACTTCTTTTGATCTTAAAATTCGAAGCCCTTTTCGAATCGAAGATTTAGGAATTTCGAATTCGATTCGAATCCATCAATCGATTTGATGAAGAATTCGTTTGAATTAATGAACCGATCAATCTCATCACTTCTAATTTAATAAAATCTTGTTCAACCCTTTGCTTCACTTCAATCACTTTTTCAATCCAAAGTTTAGGTTCAGAAATTAATCGAATCCCATTCAAATCTGTTTTGACACAAAAAAAAACACCAAATTGATTAATCTCTTTTTTTTGTTTCCCATTTGACTATAGATGTGACCTTTTTTTTCTCGTTTTCAATCAACCCCTATGACAAACTTAATGGTTTTGATTTCTTTCAGACCCAGAAAGTGTAACTTACAATTCCTTTTACAAACATGTCGTAAAAATCCCAATGATGATGCAATCAAAGGTTGAACTACATCATACTTAGAATCAAGACATTCAGTCACCAATTCAATCAACCCCGATTTTCCTAACTCTTCTTTATTCTCCTCTACAAAACCCAATTTCAAATCCAAATGTCAACAAATAAAAAAAACCAAATGAAGAGATAGAGAGAGAGAGAGAGAAAGGAAAAGATGACTAACCTGCTACAGCCAAATTTCTGGCTAAACCAATCAAAGAATGTAAAACTTGAACTTGTTCACCAGGTCTAATCGAATTGAGAATCGATGGGGTTTGATTTAAATCAGACCAAATTCGAATCAATTTAATCAAAGGTTGAAGTAATTGATAATGTTGAATAAGTTTAATTGACATTAAATCTATATCAAACCAAACCAAATCCAAACCATTCAAATTAGAAGATCGAAAGCAGGTGGGGATTGAAAAGAAAGAGAAAAGGTTGAAAAAATTTCAAAACACTGACCACTACAAGCCAAGTTTCCTAATAAGATTCCAATCGTCGTGATCAAATCTGGTCTATGTTCAATCACTTTATCTTCTGAAACCCATTGAATAAGTAAACTGATTAACCATCCCTCTTCTTGATCATTTTCACTTCCAATCACATTCATCAAAGTACGTGCAAGATTTGTTTTACATCGATTGAGAACATGACTTAGACTTTCCTCTTCTTCTTCTCTTCTTCTTCAATCGTTTTACTTAACCATTCATGGGGTAAATCAGTAAACCTGATGAAATATAAAAACCTTCCGATGATCGTCTTCGAAAGTTGAGTAGGTGGATTGATCAAGTCAGGTGAAAGGCTTTTGATGGGGTGTTGATTTGAAAATTGATTTGATTTGATCAAGCTTTGAATCGGTTTAGAGACTTCTGAAATCGATTCTAAAATCGATGTACTGATACTCAAACATTCCATCAAATTGGAAATTTCGATTCTGATTCAAGTTTAAGGAGTGAGAATTCAATTGATTGAATATAAAAGATTGGAAATAAGAGTCCTTGTAGAATCTCATCAGATATCATTTGTTTTGCTTCATCTATTCAATTCCCAAAACCAAAAAATCAAAACCAAAAATCAGATTAATCTTAACTTTGTTTTTTCTTTCTTGTCTCTTCTTTTTGGGAATGATGAATTTAACTTACCAGTAGAAGTTAATTCATCTAATAAACGAATAGCTAATAATGGAACTTTCAAACCCAATTTCTTCTTTAATCTAAACCCAAACCCAAACCCAAACCAAGAAAAAAAACGAAATCAGTTCATTTAATCCAAAATAATCATCATTATAGACTTGAATCAAACTTTCAAATTTCAAGTAAAAGACTCACTTCAAGAAAAGATGAAAGAGGTTTAATGAGTCCCACTTGAATATAATCAAAATGAGCAGGAACTAAAACCATCCTCATCCAAACAAAACAGAAAAGAGAACTTTAAGATTAGAGATCATGTAGAATATTAAGAAAGATCCCAAAAAAGAAAAAAGCAAGAGCTTACCATATTCAAAACATAAATTAAAAAGTACAGTCAGAATGATTTTAAGACAATGAGTTAAATTAAGTTGAGAGAGAATTGAAGTGGGTTTAAAAGAAGAGAAATGAAGTAAATCATTAAAGAGTTTAGAAGCATGGAAAGATAAAGCTTTAGATCTATTTTGATCTAATTTAAACAAAAAAAAGTAACCCATCAGAAAGAGAAAGAGAGAGTCAGTATCATGTGATCAAAAAAGAACCAAGTTTTTTTTTCTTTTCTTTTTTTTTTAAAAAAAAACTCTTCATTCAAGATGAATCAAATTGACCATGAGTATGAACTAAATTTCCAATCACTCTCATCAATTGTACGATCGCTTCAATGATCTGCTCATCCCCACTTCCACTTGATTTAAGTTTCAATTCATTCATCAAACTTTCCAAAATCTTTAAAGTATGTGGAATGATCAAAGTTTGACCCATCGAATCTCTTAAACTTACTATTTGAAAAAATTAAAAATTTTCAAATCGAATTAATCGTCGTAATGTTGGTAAAAAAATAAAAATTGATTTAGATTTTTTCCAAGAAAAAAGTGACTTACAATCTCTTAAATGATCAGCCATCTTTTTAGTTATCAAACTTAAGTTCATGATTTCTTTTAATTCAAGTTGATCTTGATTTGATCTTTCGATTCTGAGTTTAAGAAATTCGTTTAAATCATCTTGAAGTGGATTTTTCATTTCTTCATTTTCTATTTTATATCAAAGTGAATTCCAATAAGTTGAATGAACCTTTTGATGATGATGATGATGATGATGGATGATGGATGATGATGAATGAATGAATGAATGAATGAGATTGAATGAAAATTGAATGACCTTCTTGGTTGATTTGATTTGATTTCATCTTTTTCTTGTTTTTCTTGTTTTTTTGCTTTTCAATGGTCCAATCTCGATCGATCTTCATTCACTTTCCTTTCGATTGGGATTTGAAAAATGAAATCCAAATTCACAAACTACATTTTTGAAAACTGTTGCTCAAATGAAATGGTCAAAGCTTATCAAAACAACATTCGATTCAATTCAATTCATCTTCTACTTCAATCTCAATCCACTTCAGCTTTCTACATATTTCACATTCAAGTATGTCTTCAACTCTTCACTTTAAAAACTCCAGACTTACTTCAAACAAACCCACTCACTCTCAAAAATCAAACATCATCATCAAATACAAAGAAAAAGAAAAAAGATGAATTCAAAAAAAAAATACAAATCAAACCAAAGAAGAAAAAAAAGAGAACCCGATGAAGTTTCAAGAAACTCATTTTAAAGTGGTATGAGCACCTCTTAAAGAAAGATAAATTTGATCCACTCCAGGTCCCTAATGTAAAAAGCCAAATCAAAAGAGGAGACTCTTAAGTTTTTCAGATTGGTTTAGAAAAAGAAGAAGCGAAAGCGAAAGGAATCAACAAAAAAAGACAAAAAAAGAACTTACAAAGCTTTTGATCAATTCATAGACTTCTACATTATGATATCTTAAACTAGATTTAGGATCCACATAAGGAGCCTAAGAGCAAGACGAAATCAAAAAAAAACTTCATTCAATCAATCATCAATGATCAACCTCTTTCTTGAATTAAGAAAAAAAATTAACAAACAGAATTGATGTTTGTGTTTTTTTGATTTTCTTACTTACTTCTAATCCGGTGATATCACAATATTTCTTTAATGGAATCACCGAAGGTGGTGCTTCAATCGTCATATCTAATTGATAAAATAAATTTAAATGTTTCGATCACTTCAATCAATCAATCAATCAATCCATTTCTTCATTCATTCATTCAAAACCCTACCTAAACTTAGTTTCGAAAAATAAACCGCGCGCGGATTAAGAAAACTAAAAAAACTCACAAGGAAGAATAATTGACATTCGAAAGTACATTTCCCACATGAACCGGAACGTTTCTGAGTTTTTTGGAATTGGTTTCTTCGGGTAATCCAATTCGATTCTCTTCTTCCATCAATTCACTTTCTTCTTCTCCTATTCTTTGTGATGGGTTGGTTTGTGGTTGTTGTTGTTGTGGTGGTGGTGGCTGGTTGATTTGGTTTATTTAAATTTAAAGATAATTTAAATCGATATCTTTCAGCTGAAATGATTTGTTTAAACGTTTTGTTTCTTCTTTGATTTGCTTTTTTCGATTTCTCTTCTTTCTTAAACGGTTTTGAAATTAATGTATATGAAAGTTGATCGGTGATTGACTTTTGTTGAAAACATCATTCATTCATTCATTCATTCAATTAATCATCATCATGATTATTTTTAAACACACTTGAATCAGTTTTTTCAAATTCGGTTTGAATTCAACTGTGGTTTTGGGTCAATTTCTTAAGGAAGAAAGAAAGGGGAAAAAAAAAACAAAATCATTGATTTACTAAATTCGTCATCGGTTCTGTTACTGGTTTATGTTGACTTATAGTTCTTGTTGAACCTTTTGGTGGTGCCCTTAACCATCATGAAAAAAAAACAATCAAAAAACAATCAAAAATCAGATCAGATTCGAATTAGAAATGTGAATTTTGAAAAAAGAAGAAATGAAGAAGATTTACATTTGAAGGTATCAGTTGAAATGAAGTGTTTGGAAAAGTGAGATTCGATAAAGGTTGATGGATGATGAATGATGGTTGAGTTGGTTTGCAGTTGATTGAAGTATGTTTTCCTTAAGAGTTGAGTGTTGAAATTCAAATTTCAAGTAACTCTTCATCGATCGATTTCACTGTCTCGGTACATCTCGGTACTCTAAGATATCTTCAGATCTGTCAGCTTTGATTCATCAGTCACACTTCTCCTTACTTATCAAACATTCACTTTGTATCTATTCTCGACTAGATCACCATCTTTCCAAGGTTCACTACTCCCTTTCATCTTAATCATGATAGTCTCATAATATGCAATTAAGCCAAAAGTACTTCAAAAAACCATTCACTTGGATTGTGATCATAATGTATTTTTTTTCAAATCTAATCAATGATATCTTGAATAGAGCCCGAGACCTTGATTTGTTTGAAAGAATGTGGAGGTACATTTGTATCAGTCTGTGTCAGACATCGGCTGTCTGGCCCAATGGTTAAGGCGCTTGCCTACGATGCTCCGATAGCAAGAGACTCCAGGTTCGAGTCCTGGGATGGTCGAATTTTTTTTTTAGCTATTCGAGTCATGATAGCAGTTCACTCGGATCCACCCGGATTGATGATCTGGAAAGGTAAAAGGAGAGAGAGAGTTTGAAGGAAATTTAAATCAAAGAGGTCATAAAGCTGACTTTAAGCTTGATTAATCAAATTTAAGTTGAAAACATTTTCAACAAATCTGATCCAAAAATATATATATTGAATTTAACCTCGAGAATAGAAAACCAAAATGAAAACCAATTGAAATAAAACAACAAAGAAGTCACAAGAGGAATGAGGTTTTGATTTCAATCCCTGAAATAAAAACCTAACATCTCCTTGGTGATGATGATAAGAATGAAATTAGATTATTAAAGATCATTCGATTGATGAAAGAGTTCATTTAAAATTAAATCAATGGGGAAAAAACCCCCCAAAAAGAGAACTTAATCTTCATCTTCATCATCTTCAATGGTTTTTTTACTTGTTTTACCTTTTTTACCATTCGAAGCTAAAGCGGTTGATTTCTTAGTAGGTTTAGATCCTGAAATGGTCATATTGATACCAAGCTATATCCGAATTCAAAATTCAAAGAATCAGATGAGTTGAATTAGTTTAATTTTCAATCGATCTTGAGTTTTTCTGCATTTGTCATAAAAAGAAATTTTTGGAAAAAATCACACTCACTTGTGCTTGTACTTCTTTTTCTACTCCATTTACATTGATTTTGATCTTTAACCTTTTCAGATGTTTTCCAACCAAAACTACCAGTCTATATATTTTAAAAAAATGTGAACAATGAACGAAATGGATTTGATCAAGAGAAATTCAATGATGAGATTGATCTTTTTTTTTCGAAATTTAAACTAAACTGATCTTGATTTGTTTTTCTTTTTTTGATCAAAAACCGCAATGAAAGACTTACACTAAATTCAGAAGCTTTAGCCACAATCACTTGGTCTTCTCCATTATTATTCATAATGAATTTAATATCTTGATCAATTTCTAAAAACTCTTCTTTAGTAATCTCAGGTACGATCTAAATAGAAAAAGAAAAAAGATAGTAAGAAAAAGAATAAGTTCTTTAGATAGAGTATTTTGTTTCGAAGAAGAATTAGGTTTTTGGATTTACCTTTTGAAAAGTTGATTTAGATTTCTTTGAACTTTCTTCTTGGTTTGATTGATTTGATTTATCTTTAGTTCCAGTTACTTCAGAATTAGCCTATGAATAGAGAAAGTGATTCAAGATGAAGGTTTTCAGGCGTCTTATTAGATTTTAATCTTGGATTGGGTTTTTTGAAAAAGATCAGTTTAAGATTTGATTTACCTTTCGTTTGGGTGGCATGATGAAGTGGTTTAGTTAACTTTGACTTGGTCTTTTGGTTTGGGTTTGGTTTGATTTGATGAAAAATGAGAAAAATAGAAGGAAATTGATCAAAGGTTTTGGTTTTGGTAAATGGAAATCAGAAAACGATCGATCGATTTGATTTAATTCAATCCCTCGGTTCAAAATGTAGTTTGGTCCAAATCATTTGAAATTCAAAACTACAGTTTACCCAGAACCGTACATATGTACTTTTCATCATCATCATCATCATCATCTGATCCGCTCTGTCTCTTTAACTGCTCGAACAACAAATTCTGACTAAAATCAAATCCCATTCATCTGAAAACCAAAAGTCCAAATGCCCCACAAAACAATTGGAAATCAACCAAGCCAAGGCTAGACTTCATTGAGTCAGCAACACGGATCCAGCCTCCAATTTGGATTCAAGCTTGGTGTACCACTCCAAGCCAGAATCAGACTTATCTTCTACAACCAATGACCTGTCCAATCATGAAGGTTCAGCTTCAAGATCATCTTTGGATTGAGATTTGAGATCAGATGTGTATTCAAACATTGATTTGGATTGAAAATCAGATCTAGTTGAAGATTTGAATGCTCAGTCTTTTTTGGATTCCAATGCTCACTTAGATCATGACATGATTTCAGAAACTGAAACTGAAAATGTTGATTTGTTTCATGTCAAGCCATCTATTCAGATTGAATCCATTGAACATGGATAAAAGATGCTTCATAATGCTCTTGGAGATGCTTCAACCTATTCTAAGGCCCACAGGTCCTTGTGCCAACTTGCTGTAAAATTTTTTGATCTACTGGGGCTTATACACAAGTTAGATAATTGTTTCTACAAGCTCAACCTGACCAGCCCAAAGAGTTGTGCCTTGAAGGCATCTTTTAAACAGTCAAATTGTACTGGCTTTGACAAGGAGACCCACCAAAAGATCAGGAGTGTCATACGCCTTGTAGCAAAGATTTGGGCCAACACCACTCATATAATTTCACACCATCATCTCCCAATTAATGATCAAGTATTTTTTTCTCCACAACATTCAATTCTTGACAATGTCAAAGTTTTCAAATCCATAACTGATTGGAGTGCTGATCATCCAGTTGTACTCAGTAAGTTTTTCAATTACAATCATGAAACCTTGATGTGAATATCAACTTACTTGATTTTTTTTCTCTTTGATTTGCTTTTTTTTTGGGCTACACCTAACAAAACTTGCTCACTACATGAACACTTGAGATTCTCAAAAACTATCAAAAGACAATCTCAATACCAACAGCTGATGACTGGATGCATCAAATAGGATTCCATGTATTAGAGTACAAGAGGTGCCTATATTGTGATGGACATAAGCAAGCAGATGTTGTAATCTATCAAGAGAAGTCCATCAACAAGCTTCTTGAATTAAATAAATGGGAGAATTCCTATGAAGGTGTTGTAATGAACCAGAAGTTTGATGTAGAACTTGAAGACAGGGCTTGCAACATTTTCCATGTCTATCATGATTAATCAACAATCCATAATAATGAACAGCCTTGATCAGCGTGGATGCTCAATAATGACTGTCCACTTTGTACAACAAGTGTTGCAAAATTAATTCATATATCCAACTTTGTCTGTCTTTTAACTGGCCGGCTGATCCTACCAACCAATTCAAGTTCAACTCTTCCTTTCAAGGATGCTGCAGTCACCATTTATCCAGGTGCACAGGCCAATGTGTGGAGGGACTGTAACCAACTCATTGATCAGGTTGTGACTTGAGGAATTACAAGTTCCAATACCAACACCCCCAGCTCTCAAGCCTGCTTTATTTTTGTCTGCATAGCAGCACAAAAGTCCTTTGCTCTGGATTCACTTTGATTTTCCAAAATGAACTTCAAGACTGGAGGTGCAAATCCACCACTATAAAGCACCACCATACCTTCTGATGAATCAAAGATCCCGGTTGAACTTTGTGGAAAGATTCAAACAATGAACTTTCCATTTGATTATGTAGATAGGACTTCAATCAACCAGTCTGAAGGAGGAAATTTGATTGAGAAAGAAGATCTTGCAGAAAAGACAAAAGGAGTCAAGCAGATTCTCATCAAACCTGGCTTGTGGAATCATCACAACACAGTATGCACTTTAAGAGGTGAAAAAAAAGATAGTTTCACAGTTTGAAGACTATAAGAAGACCAGACATGTCAAGGGCAAAATTTCTTGAGCCAAGCGCCTCCTCAGAAACACCAAAATCCCT
The DNA here is from genome assembly GCA_022264835.1 of Melampsora americana. NCBI lineage: Eukaryota > Fungi > Basidiomycota > Pucciniomycetes > Pucciniales > Melampsoraceae > Melampsora > Melampsora americana. Next base: position 727,527 of record JAIFHY010000036.1, read on the forward strand.
CTTGAGAAAGATCAACCAAGACCTAGTGAGACATTACCTGAGATCAACATTCCAGATTGTTGTGCATACAAAGCTTTAACAACACAGTTTGACTTTGGAAACCAAAAGCCATAGGGTCAGAAGTTGATCAAGGAAGCAGGCCATATCTGTAAGTTTCTTCCTAGATTCCATTTCAAATTCAACCTCATTAAGCTTCTCCGGTGTTACACCAAACCACATAAGTTTACTCTGTTTGCTGTTTTATCATCTCTTTTGACACTGGCCAATAGACATTTGTTTTGTTCCAGGCTACCAAGAACACAGCTTTGGATGTGCTAATCTTCAACAAGCAAAAGACGAGTTTGAAACAATCAGACAAGCATTCCCTCTGGTAACAATCCAACATTTCTTTTGCAAAATTGATGCAGCAATGAGGAATCTTTTGTAAGCAAGCCTAATCTCATCCTCATCTGTGTGTTTTTGCTTATTTTGATCAATATCATTGATTACTCATAGGCTCACTATGAAAGAGCATCCGGTCCCAACCCAAATGTCAAGTTATATATGTCTCACAGAACCGTTGCTCCCAACTATGAAACCAATGCCCACCTTGATGGATTAATTTTTCCTTTTCAATTATTGACGTATAACTCTAATGTCTATTATCATCAATGGAGAAGGCCTCAAAGCACCAGAAATTGTCAGTTTCATATTTTTTTGCTCATAGATTACATTGTAAGCCCTCAAATTGACTTGGAAATATCAATCTCTGAGAGCTGCCAATGTGAGGGTTCCAAATCTGTCCTTGTATTCCAATTTGTGTCAAATCTGTGTCACTGATAAGGTGTTTGGTCAAGATACCCAGTTTCATGGTTTTAGACACTAGCCACAATACTTGACTGGAAAAAAAAGGAGATTTTGCATTTGCATTTCATTTGTATTACTGTCCACCTGGGATAATTACAATATCTTTTTGCTTTACAAAACTTGAAAGAAACCGGGAAGATCAAAACCCTCTGTAAATTCAAGAATGATATAACACAAAAATTGGCAGATGACTGAAGATAGAAGTACATTCTGAAGTGTCCATGATTCATGTACTTTGATCTGTGAATAAACTTTAATCCATAGAACAGATATTAACAAAAATTGAAGTACAGATTGTGAAAAGGTTCAAGATTCATTAGAATATTAATATTAGCCACTCTGGAATTATATCTTCCAAATTTTGCCCAAGAATATCCATCATTATTGTCCTTGAGATATATCTATGACTGTCAGAAGATTGTCACAATCAGAGTCAATCTCCCGTTCTCATCAAAAAATGCTGAAAATGACTTACTTCACCTACTCTAAAGTATTACAGAAGCAATAGCATATACCAACACTGAGCTTGAGAATGCAGTGGTGAAAACAGCTTGGGTGCCTTGGATTCGAACTGAGACGGCAAATGACTAGATTGATTGTAAAAAAAAAGTCAGCTCAATTTTCAATAGTCAATCTGCAAGGATAGCTTCCAAAACTTGCCTCCTTAGTGTGAGATTCTTCTTCAGGCTTCTTATGACCTTCTCCTTCTGGCTTCTTGTGAGATTTTCTAACAGCTGGGGCACCTTTGATATATTGACGACAAACTGCTGGCATTTCTGCAGCACCAAAGATCTAAATTGATACAAAGTGAAGAAAATCATCTTGTCAGTTGACCTCTTAAGGAGCTAAAATCTCAATCAAATCTGATTGCTTCTGGTTTCAATTATTTGAATCATGTGAAGAATTTGATTTACCTTAGGTTTCCCTTTCTTTTCCTCATGTCCTTCTTTGCCATGACCTTCTGCTCCATGAGGTTCTTTGCCATGACCTTCTGCTCCATGAGGTTCTTTGCCATGACCCTCTGCTCCATGTCCCTCTTTGCCATGACCTTCTGCTCCATGAGGACCTTTTCCATGACCTTCTTCTCCATGACCCTCTTTTCCATGGCCTTCTTTCTTTTCCTTACAATCTTTCTTTTCCCCATGACCTTCTGCTCCATGAGGTTCTTTGCCATGACCTTCTGCTCCGTGACCTTCCGCTCCATGAGGTTCTTTGCCATGGCCTTCTGCTCCGTGACCTTCCGCTCCATGAGGTTCTTTGCCATGACCTTCTGCGCCGTGACCTTCCGCTCCATGAGGTTCTTGCCATGACCTTCTGCTCCATGACCCTCTTTGCCATGACCTTCTGCTCCATGAGGTTCTTTGCCATGACCTTCTGCTCCATGAGGTTCTTTGCCATGACCTTCTGCTCCATGACCTTCTGCTCCATGAGGTTCTTTGCCGTGACCTTCTGCCCCATGACCTTCTGCCCCATGAGGTTCTTTGCCATGACCTTCTGCTCCATGACCTTCTTTTCCATGACCTTCTGCCCCATGACCTTCACCATGACCCTCTTTTCCATGACCTTCTGCTCCATGAGCTTCACCATGGCCTTCTGCCCCATGAGCTTCACCATGACCCTCTTTTCCATGACCTTCTGCTCCATGAGCTTCACCATGGCCTTCTGCCCCATGAGCTTCACCATGACCCTCTTTTCCATGACCTTCTGCTCCATGAGCTTCACCATGGCCTTCTGCCCCATGACCTTCACCATGACCCTCTTTTCCATGACCTTCTGCTCCATGAGCTTCACCATGGCCTTCTGCCCCATGACCTTCACCATGACCCTCTTTTCCATGACCTTCTGCCCCATGAGCTTCACCATGACCTTCTGCTCCATGAGCTTCACCATGGCCTTCTGCTCCATGAGCTTCACCATGTCCCTCTGCTCCATGAGGTTCTTTGCCATGTCCCTCTGCACCATGTCCCTCTGCTCCATGTCCCTCTTTGCCATGTCCCTCTGCTCCATGAGCTTCACCATGGCCTTCTTTCTTTTCCTTGCAATCTTTCTTTTCTGCATGACCTTCTGCTCCATGAGGTTCTTTGCCATGACCTTCTGCTCCATGAGGCTCTTTGCCATGACCTTCTTCTCCATGAGGCTCTTTGCCATGACCTTCTGCGCCGTGACCTTCTGCTCCATGAGGCTCTTTGCCATGACCTTCTGCGCCATGAGGTTTCTTTACCATGACCTTCTGCTCCATGAGGTTCTTTGCCATGACCTTCTGCTCCATGAGGTTCTTTGCCATGACCTTCTGCTCCGTGACCTTCTGCTCCATGAGGTTCTTTGCCATGACCTTCTGCTCCATGAGGTTCTTTGCCATGACCTTCTGCTCCGTGACCTTCTGCTCCATGAGGTTCTTTACCATGACCTTCTGCTCCATGACCTTCTGCTCCATGAGGCTCTTTGCCATGACCTTCTGCTCCATGAGGTTCTTTGCCATGACCTTCTGCTCCATGAGGTTCCTTGCCATGACCTTCTTTGCCATGCCCTCCTGCTCCATGGCCTTCTTTGCCATGACCCTCTTTTCCGTGTCCTTCTGCTTCATGACCTTCTTCTTCAGCAGGTGGAAAGAATGGACGACAAATTGCTGGCATTTGTGCAGAGTCAGGTACCTATCAAAAATTGTAAAACAAACATTTTCTCATTTAGCTTTTCAGGGCGCACAGCTCTCAATCAACAATGGTTGAAATGGATATTTCGCTCATTTGAATCTCAAGAAAAACATTACCTGCAATGACCCTGAGCTGATTGCTGGATGTTTCGCTTCTTTCATTTTACCATGCCCTTCTTTTTTCTCCCCATGTCCTTCTTCCTTTTCCTCGTGGCCTTCTTTGTGACCTTTCTTTTCCTCATGACCTTCTTTGTGACCTTCCTCGTGACCTTTCTTTTCCCCATGGCCTTCTTTGTGACCTGCCTCGTGACCTTTCTTTTCCTCATGGCCTTCTTCATGGCCTTTCTTTTCCTCATGGCCCTCTTCATGACCTTTCTTCTCCTCGTGCCCTTCTGCCTTCTCTCCATGACCCTTCTCTACCAATACATTTGCGCTCAGCCCGGCTGGTATCGTCACCTCTTTCTTTTCGTTGACTGCCAATTGATTAGTTTTCAAGTCTTCTGTCTCAGGAATAGCTGCAAGTGTTCTCTCATTGAAAGTCTCTGCAGTCAATGGATTTTGTAAACCAAGGAGCTCGGCCCCCGGTCCAGTTGGTGTCTCGACAACAGCAGCAGGAAATGCTAGAGTGTACAAAGAAGACGATAGGATCGAAATTGTGGAAATGTGTAAGATTTGCATGTTGAACTGCAATTAAGGTTTAGTAGTAACTCAAAGATGGAAGAAGTTTAATGTCTATGAATTTGTAAGTAGATGGCAATCTCGATTCAACTCTTCAAGAGCAAAATTATGTTCAGAAAAGGGAGAAGGGAATTCGAGTAGATTAGCAGCAGCAGCTGTTGCGGATAGATGAGCGAGGCTTGAGACAGGCTGAATTTATAGCTTTTAAAGTTAAAAAAATCAAACCTTTTTGAGATATCGTCGCTTCACCTATAGTTGTCATGATAGCCCAGTCATACCAATTCTAATTTACGTCGAATGTAGTGATATACTGAGCTTGATATCTATGGTGATTGACCTCGGCAGAGTTTTCGATGCCTTGGCTGTCTGCTTGGTGGTAGTGACTGATAAGGTATGCAACGTGATCTTATGTGATCGTGAAAGAGCGTAGGTGATAGCCCGAACTACCGGATCGCCCGGTCGAAAAGGTGATGCGTGCTTCTATGTAAGTAGATAGCAAAATACTAGGCTGCATTCAAGAAGGTCCACTAAATCGGTGAAACGCTGGACGTGCCAGACCGCTCTGCAACTCTCGCTGCTCATCTCCTCACTTATTTTATGATCGGTACATATCGCCGCACTATCTTTATAGAGCAAAGTCATTATAGACCAATGATGCAAATGGTATGCATCACATTTCAAAACAAAATTCAAACAGAGTGGAACTCCGCTCTGCAGAAAGCATCATCGGTCGCATAGCTATAGATGACGTACGAGATGAGCAAGAGCCTTCCATCAAATTATGCACATCCCTACAAAATTGACAGGCCCTCGGATACATACTTCGGGTGCCACTCACCTCAGCCGGCTACCGCCGAAATTCCCTCTGACTTGAGCGTCACCACACGCGGGACCCTCACCCCCGGAGGAGGAATCTACGGTCGGTCGAAATGAAGTGTATTCCCATTCTTTAGAACAAGTCCGATGGGAGCAGTGGTTAATAATGATGGATCTTTAAGACCAATAGACAATCTTTCTTATCCAAAGAAGAATAAGAAGATGAAAATGTCTAAGAAGACCGTATCTGATGATGTAGTGCTACTTGTGAGCACTCTTCTCCTAATAAGTATTCAGACCTTTACTAACCTAACCAAGATAATGAAATGAGAATGAAAACACAGACAATATTGTTAGATAGAAAAGAAATGAATAAGAGAGAATAGATTAAATAGAGTACCTAAGTTATAGGAGGAAAAAGTTGAATATGAGAAATAAGATATATGAGTTATGGGAGACTCGTGGCTGAATGATCTTAGGGAATTCTAATAGTAAGACTAATCAGTCACAATAATAATAATACTTGATAAGATAAAAGGTGTAAAGGAACTTACTCTCTTTCCAAAAGATGATGAAAGAGAGTAAGTCATGAAAGGGGGAAATACATATATATCTAAGTCAAACACAGCAAGATTTGGTTGGGATTGATCTGCAATATCATTGGTTGAGCTCACATGTACAGAAACTAATCTCAAATGGAAATATTAAGAAAATGAAAAGACACAATAAAAGACCGCTACACACTACTACCTGTCTAGTTGTGATTGTATTTTGACACACCCCTCAATCAAGACATTTTAAACACACCTTCTTAAGCCTATGCCTTTCATACGTTTCCAAAATGGGCCCGGATGTAAAGGCTTGGTCAATAAATCCGCCGTCATATCTTCTGTTTTGCAGTAATCTAAAATAATTCTTCTTTGCTTAACTTGTTCTTGTATCCAATAATGTTCTATATCTATGTGCTTTGTTCTTCCATGATGTACTGCATTTGAGGATAAATCTATTGCTCCCAAATTTTTGCAATTGATGCTAACAGGACCTGGCCATTCAAAACCAACATCCCATAACAAGATCCTTGGCCATTGTACTTCTTGTCCCGCCTCAGTGGTTGTGTGGTATTCTGCTTCAGTTGACAAAAGTGAAACAGTTTGTTGCAAAGAAGACCTCTAAGAGATAGCTCCGCCAAATAAGGTAGTGATGTATCCAGTTGTTGACCAACAGGTGTTCTTGCGACCCTCCCAATCAGAGTCAACATTAGTGACCGGATGATTCCAACTGGACTGCATCCTAAATATATGGTTGTTGTTGACCTGATAATGAATTCCAAGATTTGAAGTACCTCAAAGATATTGTAACACATGGCAAAACGTGTCCCAATGACGCTGGCAGGGTTTGTTGAGGTGCTGGGATAAGACTCCTACGGAATATGGAATATCTGGTTGAGTAAATTGAGATATGTACATTAGGCTACCAACACCAGAGCAATAAGGTAATTTTAACTTAGCAAATTCAGAAGCTTCCTCCTCACTGGACACAAGAAGCTTGAGACCCCCAGGGATTGGTGTTGATGCTGGTTTGCATTTATCTAGGCCAAAACGCAGTAATAGGGATTCAGTCATTGACCGTTGATGAATTATGTAATGATGCTTTGCCACTTTCATAGTTGTGATTCCAACCACGCAAGTTGTTACGCCAAGGTCATCCATCTCCCAAAGCTACATGATTTCTTCTTTAAAGAATGCATTGATCTGGACCAGTTATAGCCATATCATCCACATGAAAGTAAAAAAATATAACGTCAACAGTTGATCTTCTTCTAATGTATACACATTCATCACCTTCTGCCTAGATGAATCCAGCTTTGATTAATTTTGATCAGAATTCTTCATTCCGCTCGTGGGCTGACTGTTTTAAACCGTATAGCGCTTGAAGTAACAAACAATCCTTATCTTCATCACCAGGTTTGCTATAACCTTCAGGTTGTTCCATATAAACAACTTCTTTCAAGGGAGAATTGAGGAAAGCTGCAATAGCCCCCATTGAATGGTTATCCCATCCATGGTAAGCAGCAATTGCAACTAAAATTTGGTATGGAGCTGGTTTTCCGGTAGGTGCACAAGTTAAATCATAATCAACACCAAAAGTCTGAGTGAAGCCTTTGGCTACAATTCAAGATTTATATTTTTTGATTGAGCCATCAGGATTATGTTTGACCTTGAAATGCCAATGAGACCCTACAACGGGTGCATCTTTAGGCTGATCAACAATTGTCCATACACCTTTCCTGGTCATATTGCCAATTTCTTTATCACAAGCCTTTCTCCATTTTTCATGATTTATGCTTTTCATGGCTTGTTTGTAAAATCCTGGCTCTGTGACTAAGCATATGGTAGATTTGACAGCAAAAGCATATGTACAAATTTCACCTCCTTCAATCATACAATCATTTTCCCAGAACACCATATTCAATCCAGGAACAAATCTGTCAATCTGTCTGACTTTGTGAGTTGATCTCCTTGGTGGAGCAGGTGCAATGATTTGAGGCGGTGCTGGTGGTCAGACTACTGGAACTTGTTCTTCCACTATGATAACCTGATTGTTGTCATCATCATTATCAGGGATAGGGATAGGAGGTACTTTGTTGTGGGTAATTGCCAATGGTAACTCATTGACATCTGCATGTTCAGAGGTTAAATTTGAAATATCAAAAACGGTGTGGTGATTAATTTATAGACGTGATTAGGAAAAAAATTAAAACTTTTTTTAGTGCTTTAAAAATTTATTTAAACGTTTCTTTATATCAATATTAATAAATCAATATAATATTATCTTTAATTTCACCGTGGTCAAGTGGTAAACAAGCTTAATAATTTTAATTTTAATTTATATAATACTTTACAAATCAAGAAAGAAGAAAATTTAAAAAAAAATTCAATTGATTACTGAAATGAGGGATTTACAAAGAAGATCTTAAGAATAAATTAAAGTTGATCATAAGAAGAAAGAACAGAAGAGTTGAATCAATTAAAGAAGAATGATTAAAGAGAAATGAAGTCAAAAGTGGTAAAATGATTGAAATTTAGGTTTTTCAGAGTCAATAAAAATATTTATAAAGAAAGTGATGACGGAAATGGATTCTTTGGATGATTTTAGGTAGGGTTTGATAAGAGTAAAAGGTGGCTTACCTTAGAGAGAAGTGGTGAAAATTAGGGAAAGAGGATGAGAATGGAGGATTTCAAACATTTCGAACACGGCTTTAAAATTCAAAACCGTCCGATTTGGCCAAAATGGGAGTTTTTCATTAGTAATACATATCAAACCTCAACCAAATTGGCCGAAAAATGGCTCAATCGACGCAGAAAACAAAGATCTATAATGTACAAACCTCACTTTAACTATATCAAGATGCATAAAAAACTTTTATAAGAAGAAACAATTGAAAATATGAAATTCAAGAATGAAAATCAGCGCATATGTAATAATGGTAAACTGGCTGTATCATGGGTTTTGGCTTCTGTATTCATATGTAATATGGGTTTTCAACGTGTAATAACTTACAAAATAAGGTTTTTCTCATTATTTACAACTCAATAACTTTATCATTACTCATCAGAAGGTGGGATTGTGGTGTATGGTCTTGGATGGTAAAGAGAGATCTATTCATTGCACTTTAGTAATCAAAGATTGAACAAGATTTAAAGAAGTTAGTAATTTTAAAAATCAATTATGGCTTATTTAGAATCAAAAGAAGATCAAATTAATAATCATGAAGGCTTACTATAAATAATTATGATGTAATAAAGATGAAAGAAAGCAAGATTGATCATAAGAAGAGGCTATGACGTGGTTAGAGGTATATTGAAGTGGTAAAGAAGAGGTTATGAGGCTGTTTACCGTGTATTTCTTTTGAGGAAAAGGTTATATATAGTTGTAGTTTGGTTGTAAAGAGTTTTCCTTCCCTCTTTTCCTTATCTTCTACGTGGCTATTATTTTGTTTATCATTATAAACTTATTTTAGTAGTATCAGATCACTTAAATAGGCCCTTTATCAATGTTATAAAGAGAAATTTACTTTAAAAGAATTGTATTGTAAGACTCAAAAGTCATTGGGAATAATACTAATAAAAGTATTGAGTTTATTAAATCAATCAAGGCGCTTTTCTCTTATAATTAATAATAATATTTCTTTATTTACTTATCAGTACTCCATCAATAAATTCTGATTGATTGGTTTTAGAAGAGCAGTCTTAGACAGCTTCTACTAGTTATAATAGTAGATTATCCTCTTCACGTGTTGTATAACCCTTGTTGGGTTATAAATACTACAACGGGTAATTGAGTGAAAGGATGAATATCTTCTCAAAATGAAGCATCATGAGTAATAGTGATTTTAGAATTATTGAGCATAAATATTCTGTAGTTTTGATTATGTTCTGTATGACCAACTAAAACCCCATTTTCTGAAGTAGGGTGACACTTTCCTTCTCTGTCTTGCTTTCTAATTAAGACATATGATACGCAACCAAATGCCTTGATATGGGATATGTCTGGTTTTCAACCATACCAAAGTTCATATGGTGTTTTGTTTCTTGGAATAGTGACGGTGGTGGTTCTGTTGTTTAAGAAGACTGCATTCTTCACAGACTCCATCCAAAAACGGATAGGTAAGTTGGCTTGAATAAGCATTGCTCTACCTTTCGAAACAATTGCCTGCATGGACCGTTCAGAAACTCCATTCTCATGAGGTGTGCAGGCGGCTGTAATCCTGAAGTATATGCCTAGTTGTTGACAATATGGTAGTAAGACATCATTGAGGAATTCAAATCACATGAATTGCAAGGTAGACTAGGAGGAAATACAGTTTTAGACATTGATAGAGGTAAACCTAATATTGCATCTCCTTTCATCATTTTCTTTAGGTAAGTGAAATTTGGGTGACCTAATTTATGATGTAAAAGTTGAAGAGATTCAGTGTCATTGTTGATGATTGCTGAAGTACTTGGATTTAAGTCAGATGATAAGGTACGCACTGAATTGAGGTGCAATAAAATTGAAACTGCATGGACTTTGCCGGACATAGCAGTTTTTCCATCACGTTAAATAACAAAAGAACCGTCTAATCTTCTGGTGGTTCTCCAGCCATCATTAAGTGACCTTCCTCCTGCTATTAGGTTTTACTTGAGTGAAGGTACGTAAAGACAATCAGTGAGTGTTTTAGCATCACCAGTTGGTCCAATCAGGGTGACTGATCCTCTTCCTTCTATTTCAAGAGTAGCCAAACCTCCTGCAAGTCCAACATGTTGATTGAGACTTGAATCTTTGATTAGACTATGAGAATCAAATAAGTTTTCAGATTTGAACATATAATGAGTTCCTCCACTGTCAACCAAAGTGTTCATTTTGGACTTTTTGCATTTGAATCAACAATATGAACAGCACTAGCGCTTGCATTGAACTCAGAACAATCTAATGCTTCTTGAAGAGATGATAAAGAAGGAAAAGATGAATCAGAGGTAAAAGAAGAAGTCAATGGTGATGATTGATCAATTGCTTTCAAGTTTGATGAATATGGACCTCGTTCTACCCATTCTCCTTTAGCTTTCTTCAATTCAATCCAAGCATTATATTTGTCAATGTTTTTTGGATTTTGAAGGCAATCAGCTTCCGTATGCAAAAGGGATACACATGTCTTTGGAGAACATCTAGCTTGTACAAATCCTAGGCGTTTTCTCATAGGACTAACTGCATTTGCTTCAATGATAGTTTCATTTTGAACTCTAAGCATTGAACAATTGGTAATGCAGACTTTGAGGGCTGTGACAACTGATTTGTATTCAAAAGTATTATTATCAGCTATGTCCTCTGCTACTTTGCTCCAATCTTGATGTAACAACATCAAGAGTTGCTGTCCTAACTCAACACTTCCTGTCTTTCCTCCTGAATTGATATAAGCAATATATGCTTTATGATAATTATCCATATGTATGGGAAGAGGATTGGAACCTTGATTAAGATTGAATAAGATATGACAAAGGAGCATTTGATGATCTGGTGTTCTTGGTGAGTGATGATCTCTGATTTTAATCCAAAGAGCGCTTGGAGTCAATGACACATCAGTCCCAAGATTGGACTCTACAGTCATCATGGGTTCAAACCAATTCTTATTGGTTTGATCCATCTTTCTCAGTATTCTCTTTCACTTTACTCCCTTAGGTCAGTGAGCTTTGAGCTCCATTATCATTTGTCTTCTCACACTACCAGAAATGTAATGTTTACCAGGCGGTAAAGAAAAGTATTCACATAAAAAAATCCTGAGACACCCAGAAGAGAGCAAAAAACCCAAAAAAATATGCATCTGATTCCTGGATGTTGGAGCTCCATGATGCAGATTTTTTTGTATTTTAAACAGAAGTATTGCTCAATGTACTAACAATAAAGGTGAAAAATCACCAAATAACAACCTGTAACAACACCTGAAATTTGGCCCAAGATCTTGGAGACAGGATTTTGCAATCTAAAAACAGCCATAACTTTTGTGGTTCTCACGCAAACCACTTGATTTTGAGTTCATTGGAAAGCTGAACCTCTCCTGTACAATTCCACATAGCACATCACATACATAGCTAGTCTGTGTGAGATTCTACATAGCCATCTATGAGAAACCCTTACAAGAAATATAGCATATTTGCTTGGCAAGATGACACCAACCTGCCTTAATCAAGTTTAGAGAAGTGAGGTCCAGCTTTTGAATGAGCTAACAATCAATGGATTTTAAGCAGAATTGCAAAAGTTATGGCTGTTTTTAGATTGCAAAATTCTGTCTCCAAGATCTTGGGCCAAATTTCAGGTATTGTTACAAGTTGTTATTGGATGATTTCTTACCTTTATTGCTAGTACATTGAACAATATCTATGTGTAAAATACAAAAAAATACTCATCATGGGGATCCAACATCTACAAATCAGGCACATATTTTTTTGGATTTTTTGCTCTCTCTTGTGTGTCTCAGGATTTTTCTATGTCAATACTTTTCTTTACCGCCTGGAAAAGATTATGTTTCTTGTAGTGTCAGTGGCGTCTTGTCAACACGCAACTGAAATTGTTTGTCTTACCTTATTTAAAGGATTGTGTAGTGTTGTACTCTGCTGTTCTCTACGGAATGCAAGGTGAGTCAAAGTGACAATGCGAAGAGTTGAAATTTGAAATCTCAGAATCCGCGGGTGCAAAACTGAAAAAACCTGACAAAACTGTGGATTAAACTCACATACTGGACTTAAGCCACCTGTATTTGGGCAAAAACATATGTTTTTGCCACTTTTGCCACTTTTTCCAACCACAAGTCACAATTTCACTTGTTCCTTGTCACTTTGACACAAATAATAGTTGACAAGAAACATCCACAAGTTGGAGCTCAATTTATCATAGTAGTTGATAGCTTTGAGTTCAAAATAGATATTAATTTGGCAGATTTGGTAGAGTTACTGTGGGCTACTGATGTTACCCATTACACACATCATCATCTCTTTTCCAAACATGAAGTGAAGAAAATGACTTGCTTACAGGCTTTGATTACCAGGAGAAAGAACAAAGCACAGTCTCAAGGGAATTCCCAGACTGGAGAGGAACCTAGCATGGAAGGCAAACATGTGCTTGCTTATGATTGCAGCTCTCAAATAGCAACAGCAGTTGTAGACGCAATGAAAAGTATTATGGATATGCAAGGAGATATGGATGACAAAGCCTGGGAGAGATACTATCCTACAATTTCAGGAAGCTATGATGAGCAGCTAGAAAGGAAAATAGAATTGTATTGTGAAATCCATGGGTCTGCTCTAAGATATTTATAATGCTTTTCTATCTAAACGACCTTTTGGAATTAACAGTACTTGAATTGAAATACAAATATCTTTGTTTAATACTTAGAAGTCAGTGTGGAATGTGAGTTTCCTGAGCAGATTGGTCGTACAACACCTCCACCTCATTGTCACAGCCTGCTTGTTTGGAGTCAGTCAGCCTTTGCAAACCCATGTATTCACATACTTTGCCACACTTGTGCTGATTCTTGAAATTCCTCAAGCCTTTCATGCCTGTATTTCCGTTGCTCCAGCTCATCCTAGCAAATTGTAACATCATTAATGAGTGTTGCCTTGAGACAAAGGAACTGGAGACTTACAGACTGTCATCTACTATCAAAGGATCAGTGAGGACAGTGCCTACCCCTTGAAGGTCAGCCACAATCCTCTTCCCACCATAGTAGCCGTAAGACCAATGTGTGAGGCCATGCATAACATTGTGAGTAAGGTCCCCTTCAGGGCCCCAAGACTCAAAATTGACATTGCTAGTATACTTGCAATATTTACCAACATCAAGCAGTTCTTCAAAGAAATAAGCTGCATCTGGATCAACACTTCTACCTGAGTAGACGGGAAAGTTGGTAACAATCTGAAGAGAACGGTCAAAAAACAAGTCAGTGTCTTGCAAGTGTTGATTCTACAGATATGACTGACTCGGATGTTTGAAATTGTGGTGGAAAGGTGCGGTGAAAGTTTGATCCGGTCCACTTCCAAAGCCTTTTGCTTGAATTGCCCAATAACACTTGCGACAGCAGCATAATCCCCACCAGACTCTTTATGCACATCCAGAGCACTTTTCCGCAACGGCACCCGCATTTGCTTCTTAGCTACCATTGGTACAACCTCACCCAAACCATCTTTTCCAAAGGCTTGAAAGAAAACCCTAAATCCACCTTCCCAATCTTTAGAGTCTCATCCACTTTGAAGTAATACTGTACTGCTTTCCATTCTGGTTTACCGTTTGTACTAGATTGAAAATGTAATCTCTTTCCATCAATAAAACCATTGGATGCCTGCGACCGTGGGTTAGCCATGGGAAAATTGCAACCAAAGGCAGAAATGTCCATAGGGGCTCGGAAATCAAACTTTGGAACTGTTGAAAATTTCCAAAACCAGCTGTTGTTGATCAAGCAGGGCAATAAGGAGTCACTTACGGGTGTGGTTTGGTGGTAAAACCTCAGTCATTTGTGCTCTACTAACTTGTGGATTGGCCATCAAGTTCTTGACATTCGGTGGTGGAGTGATTGGATCTGGAAGACAAATGAACGGGTATGGAGTGTTGCTCTTCATTGACCTGACTGGATAGGTTGACCTTGATGTTCCAGCTTTCTTTTGAGTTACAGGAGGTGAGGTGACTGTTGTGGAATTGGAAGGTATCGACTTGGCCTTCTTGCAATTGGCTTTGCTACTCCGGTGAGAGTATTGAACAGTGCTACAGGAATGGTCACTGCAATAGACATCGTCCATCTTGCAATCAGAAATCATAATTTCTTCAGAAGCTTTCCGTTTGCCCCGTTTTGTATTGGATGTAGTGGCGGTAACTGAAGTGAGAGGCCTAGGGAGGTTTGGATGGGCAGAATAGTACTTTTCTGCAAGAAATATGAGCTCGAGAGCAGGTTTGCCTTTGGAGGAGTCCAAGTGATTGCCCAGAACTTTGTCGTCATGTAGAATACAGGGTGGCATTTTACCTTTGCCAGGTTTGGCCAAGCTGAACCATCGAGCATCGTATTCACGAGGTGGTTGAGGGTATTTGTCTGATACTGAAGAGTGATCCCAGAGGTCGAAGATTGCTTTCTTAGTGGGTACTAAGATTGATCGGAGATTCCGGTTGACATTGACAATGCCACGAACTAGGCTGTGAGTGTGATGCTTGTTATTGTACTGAACCATCCATCCAACTGAGCATGATCGGCCTGAAGGTACTGAAAATGGAGGGGGTTTTGGGGCTGCTGGGTGTCCATACATGCGGTTACCACTGGCTTGAGCACAAAAGAGGTCCCGGTCAGACTTTTTCTGATGTAGCTTATGAACATGACTGCCAGTCAAGGCAGATTGGCGAGCAACTGATTGCGCAGCAGCTCTGGCAGCAGCTATCTTGGGGGCAGGAGGGCAAGGAGTGGGTGTTGTAGATTGAGGTTGGCTGTTTCTGGCCTCAAGAGCTGCTTCAAGACAAGGCTGACAGATGTGGTGTTCACCTTTCGGAGACTGAAGGAACAGATTGCACACTTTTGTTGTTGAGTGTCCATAGTTCTGATTAGAGTGCAGTGGGATACTGGGTATTGAGTGATGTGCTGTGAGAAAAGGCCAATGAGCAGTGGTTGTAATAAGGAATGAGAGATGTCTGAGTTAAGGAAGAAAATAAGTGCTGTGTTCAATGGGTGACTTGTGGTATTTACACCTGGTGTTTCGTGGATCAGTCGAGGTTTCAAGTTGTTGTTTTTGGAATTGTGTTTGCAAAACTTGTTTTTTTGAAATTTTATGGTATTATTTGTGTCAAAGTGACAAGGAACAAGTGAAATTTTGACTTGTGGTTGGAAAAAGTGGCAAAAGTGGCAAAAACATATGTTTTTGCCCAAATACAGGTGGTTTAAGTCCAGTATTTGAGTTTAATCCACAGTATTGTCAGGTTTTTTCAGCTTCACACCTGCGGATTTTGAAATTTCAATTTTTGAAATTTGAAGTTGTCACTTTGACCCACCTCGCATTCCGTAGTTCTTGCTTTGTGGTTCCTCATATCTTACAATCAAGGAACAAGATATCTAAAGTGTTGTCTTTCACTTTACTCCCTTAGGTCAGTGAGCTTTGAGCTCCATTATCATTTGTCTTCTCAGTGGTGTCTCGTCAACACGCAACTGAGATTGTTTGTCTTACCTTATTTAAAGGTTTATTATCAAATTCTTACATGTGATTCTAAACATGTGAAGTTTTAATGTAGGTGTAAGTGGATGACATCTACACACAATCTTGAGGGTCTTTAGTGCCTACAATGCAAATGTAGGTGTAGTTTTGTGGCAAACACCCATGCAGGTGCCAAAAAAGCTACACTTACATGGGTTTTCTTTGGGCGGCAAATAGTAACAGCCTAAAGAAAAGCATATTTTGAGACCATTTATTTAAGATGTCAAGAATGATCATGGCTCACCTTATTGGTTTCATTGACTGAGATCACAAGAAGGACCTATCATAGACAAGATAATAAGATAATGGCATACAAGAGAAGTAGATACCTGCAAGAGGGTACAGGATTTTACAAAGACAAGTTTTAGTTAGATAATCAGCAATATTGACCTTGGGAGAGGGGGTCCTTTCTAAAGACAATTCGAGACATGATTGGACACAAACAAAAGGTCAAAAACATCAATAACAATAGCTTTGAGTAAAAAGCAAAATGTAAGATAGGAAAGAGAAGTATATTGGAAAAATTGAAATGTATGTATATAACTGATATGTAATCTCTGTTTGTTGGGACAGATATCATAATGCTCATCTTCTCAAATCTAATTATCACTTGACTTCTTGTATTGCTATGTATAACTATCTTCTCCATCCATTCAACTTTGCAGTATCTGATTTCTTTCTTGGTTGATTGAAGATTGCAACAGAATTGGAGGTGCCCATTTAGAAGTTCAATTCCTATGGTGTAGTTTGGAATGTGACTCATGTTTGTGAAATTGCTCTCCTTTTTGGCTCCAATTGCAAGCTTACTCAGTCTTGTTTACAAACTCATAATTACAGTCTTTTTGAAATGCAAGCCTCAAATTTTCTTGGGTATTGGGCTCTTCATGGGTAAATTGACCATCTAAAACTTGAGGATCAAGCAACAGGATTACTTGATGTTTACTGGTAAATCTGACAGATTTGTGTACTATCTTCTGGCTTACAGGGACTATCAACACTCCCCATGTTTTTTTCCAACATCTGAACATCCATGGTGAACTCTTACTAAGATGTTGACAAATGCCAGTCATCTCCAGTCAGCTCCAGTCAGCTCATACAAAGGCCTTCCCAAAAGCAGTGTCACAAAAGTAAAATCATCAAAATAGTCAATTTTCCACAATCAAGATTGGCTTAAATTTGATCTGACATGGTAGATAGCTAGATTGACTGTAAGAAGCTTGGTTCAGACTCTTAACAACTCAACTGCCACTAAGAGGTTCAGAATTAACTGTCTGAGGGGAAGATTTTTTAGCAGCCTCTGGGGAGCTTCATTCACAGATGAGGCGGCTGAAGGTGAGGTCCTTTTGAGAAATTGAATGATAATGTCCCTGCCCCAGAACAAACAGCAGGTGTCTTACCGAGATACCCATTTTGAAACAAGTTGTTGATATTGCAAGACGCTTGGCTTGCCACAAAAGAAGCTTATGATAGAAAGCAAGATCCATTTCTGTCTTCCAAAGCAAGCAATTTACCCTCAAAGTACTACCTATCAAAGTTCCCGCAGCATGTGGGACACTGATCTTTTTGTCTTTCTTCCCCTTCTCTGCTAACATGTTGCATTCTGAATCAGCTGGTATTTTCCCTTGATATTTCCATGAACTGCTGATTCATTGGCTCTAGTTCATTGGTCTCTGAAGTGGCTACAATGTTTATTTGAAAGCAAAGCAGGAAAAATATTGCAAAAAGTGCAAGAGTGAATCTGAATGAGGTTAGGAGAAAATCTTCAAGTTCAAGGGCCAAAGAACACTAACAAGTGATCCTGCAATAATCTTTCTCAGACAGTGTTGTCTCAATATCTTGTGCTATGAATCCCACTCACCACTATACCCATTGATTTTTGGCAATAGGAGATTTCAACTTTGAATATCTTTCTATCTAAATCCTATTTAATTACTGTTTACAATTGAGACAATCAATCAGAAGGTTATTTTTACATGGAACTCTAAATCCTTTCAAAGGTCTATTACATCCCCATCTAAGTTCCTGCAATACACAATAGAGAATTGAAAGATATAATTACAACACTTAAAATCACTTTCAAAGTACATTTGACTACATACTTCACTTGTATGGCAAAATTCAATATAGTGAAAAGGTATCATAAACTCAGAAGTAAGTATTATAAAAGATTAAAAACTCCATGCTGAGTATCTCACGCTTAGTCAACTCTGAATCTATTTCCCACATCAAGTTGAAAACCATCCTTTTTTATTTCCCTCCGGAAAAGTCTGTTATAAAAAATGTGTAGAGTAAGCTCAATCAATCTCCTTCCATCTATGTCAACAATATGAGATAGCCAAATAATAACTTACTTTATGTGCTTCAGAGTAAGACAGCAGAAATAGCATATACCAGAACTGAGCTTGAGAACGCAGTGGTGAACACAGCTCGAGTGCCTTGGATTTGAGCTGAGACAGCAGATGACTAAATTGATAGTAAAAAAATCAGTTCAGACTATTGAAACCAAATTCCACTAGAAGTTCCTGAACTTACTGTTGAGGGAGATTCATGACCTGGTGTCTTAGGAGCTTCTTTAATAGGTGGGGTGCCCTTTCCTGGGGCACCATGTTCAGCTCCACCCTTTCCTGGGGCACCATGTTCAGCTCCACCCTTTTCTGGTCCACCATGTTCAGCTCCACCTTTTTCTGGTCCACCATGTTCAGCTCCAGCCTTTCCTGGTGCACCATGTTCAGCTCCACCCTTTCCAGGTGCACCATGCTCAGCTCCACCCTTTGCAGGTGCACCATGTTCAGCTCCACCCTTTCCTGGTGCACCATGTTCTGCTCCACCCTTTTCAGGTGCACCATGTTCTGCTCCACCTTTTTCTGGTCCACCATGTTCAGCTCCAGCCTTTCCTGGTGCACCATGTTCAGCTCCACCCTTTCCAGGTGCACCATGCTCAGCTCCACCCTTTTCAGGTGCACCATGTTCAGCTCCACCCTTTCCTGGTGTGCCATGTTCAGCTCCACCCTTTTCAGGTGCACCATGTTCTGCTCCACCTTTTCCTGGGAAGGCTGTGGGACTTTTGATGTATTGACGACATTGTTCTGGTATGTCACTTAATGACTCAGCTGGGGCCTAATAGAAGTAAAAAATCAAAAAACAGGTGTTCAGAATCAAGATCTCAAGGTACTCAAACATTAGTCCAAGATGATCTTTTGGTAAGAGTATAACTTACCTTCACAGGAGCTAGTGGACTACCGGCAGCAATAGGCGATGTGATTGCCTTCCCTGCTAATCCAGTTGGTGTTGTTTTTCCTTCCTTCTTTTCTCCGGGCAAGTCTGTCAATTTATTGAGTTCTAATTCGTTGGTCTCAGGAAGAGCTGCGAGTGATTTCCCATTTAAAGTTTCTGCACTCAATGGGTCTTGTGAACCAAGGACCTCAGCTCCAGGTGGAGTTGGTTCTTGGGGATTAGGAGCAGGTAATGCTAAAGTGTACATAGAAAATGATAACATTGAGATGGTAGAGAGGTGTAAGAGCTGCATGTTGGACTGATTTGGGATTTTATTGGATCAAGTAGGAAAACTTTTCTAAAGCTTTATGGATTATCAGGAGGGAGAACAATGGAGATTCAACTCTTCAAGAGCAGAATTATATTCAGAGAGATGTAGAAGTGATTTTGAGTGTAAGGAAACAGCTATTGATGGTGCTAAAGGATCGTTGAATGATACCCAAGATAGGCAGCATTTATAGTCTTCGAAGCTCGCAAAGATTCAATCCGAATCTCAATCAGATTTCTCTTTGTCTGCTATGGTCGCCATCATATCCAAGTCAAATTTTCTTCCGTCATGATGAAAAATCATATTTACTGAGCTTGAAATCCATGGTAATCTACACCGATAGTCTCGACAGCCCCGGCTGTCTGCTTCCGAGTTGATAAACTCCATTTCGTCGTCATATGACTCGGCCAGATAAATTTAAATTCGTGATCATAAAGATCAGTCCAGTACGCTCCTCGTGGATCAAACCAATGGATTGACTGGTCGAATTGGCGATGTACCGTGATACGTACTTAATGGACGGTAATCGACGTCAGTTCTTCCGATTCAAAATATCTTCATATACCGACAGTTGTGAACGTGCCACCCAGGTATTTTTGTGGATCAACGTAAGGTGCTTTGAGATACGATCCTCATCCGGTGTTCAACGTTGACCTTGGAGACGATGATGTCGTTGTAGGACTTTCCGGGGTGCCATCCTGAGGCTGGTAATACCTCTCCTAAATCCAACAAACAAAAGTGACATCAGCGAGTAGGAACTCATTGATGGTTGCCCAGTCAGTGCTAACATAGGTCAATATGAGCTTGCTGGGAGATTTTGAGCGGATCCTCAGCTATACCGTACCGAAAAATTGAAAGTCATCCTCACATCATCGGCCTGTTGGCACTCTCTGGTTGCCCCTTCAAGATTCATATTTCACGCGTTACGCCCCTTACAATATGTGACCAATTTTTAAATTATAGAACATATGTTCGTTGAACACCAATTTGCAGGAGACCTTGTTACAAATCGCTTTCAATTATATTCTTCTAGATGTCACAAGGTCTTGTAGCCTTTGATAAGAAATCGAGTAAATTAGGATTTCTTTCCTTTCAAGCCCTTACCTCCACTTCAAAGTAAACTACCAATCAATAGATACCATTTCAAATCATGTCTCTCTTTCAACAAATCTTACAGGATCTCTAGATTTCAAAGTATGCGTTAAGTGAAAAAATAGTTTACAACAAGATGAATAAAAATCAAATGTCACAAAGATAGCGCTTGATCATCTCTTTAATAGTCAAGATTTCTGTGATAGATCAACAGGAAGATAAATCGAGGAATAACAAATTATGAGACAACAGTTAGATGTGTAAATTGATGTGCATGAACCTTGAAAGAGACAGAAAAGATGGTTTGGGGAGATAGTCACCTGAAGAGTCATGAAACTGAACCTTATATACGATTTTTTTGACCCCATTACCATACAAATCCTTCTTCTTCATGACATCAAACTCAGGTTTGAGTGAGGTTATGAAGGTTTGAGATTGAGAATTGAAGTTCTTATCATGATAATCCTCCTGATATATCTTCATCTTCAATATCAGCTTCTAAAGGCTCATAATCTGAAAGGATGGGATGATAAAATCTGAAGTGAAATGGTTCATGTGAATCACGGGAAATGATCGAAGGATAATACATCCGATAACTGAACCAAGCCATTGAAATTCCTAACAAACCGCCTACAACCACATCTTCCCACTACAAAATGCGTCTTCATTAGCTAAACTAAAGTTGACGTTTGAAAAAAAAAGATGAAAAGACATACATGATGTCGGTAATCCATAGTTCGTGATATAGATATCCAAGATGCCAAAATCAAAGGAAGAAGTGTGAAGATCGGGTTCACCACCCGTCTCTCTGGTTTTTCAAAACTTTTCAATTTTGCAGAAGTATAAAGAAATAGAAATCCGAGTCCAGCCCAAGCTGTACTAGAGTGACCACTTGGAAAAGAACGGAATCCATCCATGAGATTATATGATTTGGAATGAGTTGAACAAATCGAACTATTGGTCCAGATCGTCTCACTTGAAAGTGGAAGTTGAGGTTTGCATCGATCTAAGAGGTCAGGACGAGGTCGACCGATCAAAATTTTCGTGACTTGAGTCACAACGGTTGTAAGACTGAGACCCAAAAGCAAGCCTAGAAGACCATGATGAAGATCACGTGTAGAATGACGTAGAAGACGATTGAGAGAGACCATCGAAATAGCTGGTAAGAAGACAGAAAACAAGACCAGCTCTCCTACCGGCACTCGTTCGTGTTCGGTAAAGGTATGGGCGATGCTCGAATCATGAAGATCAAACTTGAGATGAAGTTTGATGAGAAATCATTCTTATCAAAGTTGATTGAAATTGAAATTGGGGTTTGAGATTGGATATGTGCCAACCTGTCTACGGAAACCATCGATCTTATCGCATATCAATGCAGCTGACCAAAGTAGAAAGGTGATGATCCAGTCTAAGATATCCATGATGAAGATGAACAACAGCAAATGGTAAGATATATCGGTAAAGGTGATTTTGAACAGTTGGATTCATTCGATGATGAACGCTAACCAAGTAGATATGAGCGCAACACAGGATTGCTTTCGAGCCAACTGAGTTCTTCATCAATCCCACTCGACTGTTATTTCAAACAAACGATCAGAAATCAATCAGGATATTTAAAGCAGTAAGTGAGAGAAAAGAGTGAGAAAGACTTACCTTGAAGTTCGAATGTGAAAAGAAATGTGTAAGTCGAGAAAGTTTGAGGTTATAAGTTGAAGCCGAGGTCTTGGCATACTGGAAAAAGTTACCGATAGAACCTAAAATGTATCGCCCAAAGAGTTGATAAGGTTTGAAAGTGAGTCATGATAATATTTGATAGCGGATACGCCAGCGGATGAGAGGGTTCGGTCTTTGACTACTTACCATCACCCATGATGAAAACGTTCGATCGTTCGACGGCTTCGAGGTAATCCTGATGTTGATTGCTTTGGTCTTCAATGGTCGTTCGGCTGTTTGGAGTGTTGTAGATATGATACGAGCAGGTTCACGGACAATATCTCAAGCGTAACAAAGCCCTCAAGTCAGTCTTCCGCACGCCATCCAGTTCCAAGCCTATTATGTAACTTAACAAACTCTCCTCTCGAAGAAAACCAAGCAAGCTCGCAAGACACAGGGACCTCCTGACTTACGACCAAATTGAATCGTTGGATTTTGGCGTGAGGACAGGTGAGGACACCAAAAATTAAGTCCTTCCATGTCCTTTTTCGAATTTCCTCACTCTTCTCACTGATCAACATGAATTGATGTTGAAGACAAAATTTCCCCCGGCCAAACTTAACAAAATCCCTCTCGCGAGGACTTTGGTTAAGTTTGATCCCCAGTACTCTACAATGTATGCATAGAGCCCACCCTACGAACTGGCCGAGTTTTAATGAAATTTTAACCTTTGAACAGGGAATCTGTTGAATCAGCTTTGAAGCTCCGAATAACTCCAAATACAAGGTACGTCATTCGACGCCACCTGAACATAAGTATGATGACGTGCAAAAACAGATGGGGTGCTTTGGGAAGTTCTATATAAGGATGTGTTCAAGATTTCGACTTGAGATCACATCGGGTGTTCGGGAGAACTTCACAAGATCTCGTGTTGATAGGTTTTCATTCATATCTATTTTGAAACATAAGCTCTTGTTTAGATTTCTGAGCTCCAATAGGCTCTAATCTTCATCTTACACAGTACCACATCTTTTGCTCATCTCGTCATGTATTGACGGGAATGGATCTGCCAGGATGACTGTAGATGACAGCGAGAGATACCTGTGGCAAGATTTTGTTTTTTCTCTATTTATAAATACTGACCCTCCACAGCACATCATCAATCTTGTTGTTTGTGAGCCCCAATCTGCATGTCTGTTGAACGAGAGCTATGACCTCATGCCATTAGATCTGACTGAATACAATGACCTAATCCATAGATGACATCTTGTCCAGAAGAGTGTTAAATAAGATCGGTAGACTAAAATGGCTTGGAGTGTCGAGATATAGCGTGAGGATCATTGATCAGTGATGTAGCCTAAGCTGTTTGAAAGTATCAAACCTCATGATCGGGCATGACTCTGATTAGTGGTAGATCAACAAGCATCATCAGCGAAAGTGGCAACCATCAGCCAACTGAAAAGGTATAATTAAGAACCTCAATCAACGCTCCACTCACCCCATTCTTCATCCTCAACCATCTCACCTTAACATTACATATCATCATCAACAACATTCGCATTCACATTCTTGCTGGCATCAAGTTTTACTTTTGATTTTTTTCCGATTTCATATCAATCAATAATCCATCATGCTCTTCTTCAAATCTATCATCTTTGCAGCTCTTGTTGGTAAGTAAGATGACCGAATCACCATTGAATGTGAGCTCTGATACTGATCAGTTTTTTGTATCTTTTATTGGTCAATCTAGCCACCATCTCGGCTGATCCACCAAAGTGAGTTTCATTCTTCTGATTCACTGTTTAGATTGAACCACTGATCTGAATACATCTCAATCATAGCGCTGAGAAAAATGGTAATCCAGCTCTTCGTCGCTCTGTGGACACATCACGCATGATCAGAAGACAGTGAGTGTTTAATAATTTGTTTTAAAAGCATTGCATTGATTCCTTACTTATAACAATTGCACATTCCATTATTTCCAGTCCTGATGGTGAGCCTACCGGAGGTTGTGGTGGCGGTGGCGGGAAATAATGGTATATATCTATACAATAAGCAAGTTCTATTCAGTGTGATCATAGAGAGATGGTTGAACTCATAGAGATTCAAACATTTATCAAGACTTGATTCCTCACTATAATCTTGTGTGGTCGGATTTAGTTTTTTTTTCAAGTTGTTCTGGGTAACTTCTTGTTTCTGATGTGATTACTTGGATTCAACTTCCAGCTAGCTGGCTTTTTGTGATTTGTTTATACTCTCTTTCCTTGTTTTGACCCGCTCAATTTGAATGGGTTCATCCAATCATGCCTACATCCTGATATATATGAATCTATCTACATAAATCCTCATACAAAACTTTGAAAAGTACTAAAGAGTCCAACAGGTGATGTTAAATGCTTTTATGAGCACCGACCTTTGAGAGTCAGGAAAAATTCATGATGTGCGAAGATCTAAGACAATCCGAGGTTAATATAAGTTGAAGCAGAAGATATCGCCTGTTGGAGCTTGGAAGTAGTCGCCGACCCAGATTTTTTTGCCAGGTATATTTTCAGCAAAGTTACAAGAACGTTCGGAAAAGTTAACTTTCAGGAGCTCCCAAAGTGAATTTTCCGAACAAAAAATTTGCGTGTCTTGCCAACCTCTGAAATTCTCGATTGACCCTAAAATTCCATCTCGCCCGTGAAAAGGTGTACTTTCCCGAACAACTCTTTTTTGCGGACAATATGGTTTCGGAAAACGAGGTTCGGAAAAGTCTCACGCCCCATCTAAAATGTGTGTTCGCACAAATTTGCCAGGCCTAAAAGTCATGACTAGGTTTGAAAGAGACAGCGAGGATGAACAGGGACAGTCCTCGTTGTTTTACTTTGACCACTCACCCATGATGAAGAAAATGACTATGTATGTAGTTGATCGACGGTTTCGAATTGATCCTAGGTTTGGGTCTGTTTGGGTGCTTCAGAGGATGGCAATAGTTCATTTTTCATCTGATTCACCCTCCATAACACATCATCAAGTTATGGTCTAGATTTCCAAGATGCGATCCTTGTACATCATCTTTTGATCATCTCAGTATGTAGAGAACAGAAGCTATGACCTCATGTGGTATTAGATAGTAAGATGACAGCTCTGGACAGATCACGATTGGTAGATTGAAATCTTTGGAGAGTCGAGGCATAGTGTAAGGATCAATGATCAGTGACATGAACAAAAATTGATCATGAGCAGGCATAAATCTGATATGGGCGTGGATGTAGATCAGCGAAGTGACAAAGATCGACCAGCGGGAAATGTGTATAAAACAGCCTCGATTCTCACTTCATTCCTCTCAATCCTCATTCTGAATCATATCTTATCAACTTATCATTCACATTCAATCTCAAATTTATCACAATCAAAAATTCAACATGCTTTTCTTCAAGACCATCCTCTTTGCGGCCCTTGTTGGTACGTGAAATAACAAGATCGCCATTGAATGCTCTCTATGATACTAATCCGTTTTCCTACTTTTCTATCGGTCAATCTAGCCACTATCTCTGCTGATGCACCAAAGTAAGTTTCATTTTGCCAACGAGCTGCTTAGATTCAAATACTGATCTGAGTACATCTCAATATTAGCACTCAGAATGATGGTCTTCCCGCTGTTCGTCGATCGGTGCCCACATCATCACGCATGACCCGAAGAGAGTAAGTTTTGGATGTTTTGATCGAGAAGCATTATCTAGATGCTCCACTTATAAAGATCGCACAATCTATCATTTTCAGGGATGCGAAACCGGAGGCACCTCCTACTGGAAGTTGTGGTAGTAATTAATGATATACATTTCATGATCAAGACTTGATTCCTCATAATCCTCTTAGAGGGCCTCAATTTTCCTAATCTTCTTTTCAATATCTTATGTGTAGCTACTTTTCTTGATGTGATTATTTTTCATTCATCTTTCCGCTAGTTGGTTACTTGTGCATAGTTTTATCTTTTTAACCCTTTCAATTTGAATAGATTCTTTCAATTACGCCTTCATCGTGAACAGATGTGCTTTGACTTTGAGTCTTCATTCTCCAATCTATCGATCTTTCATCATTTGAATTCCAGTCGAGAGTCATATCGTCCGGTTGCATAAACTATGCAATCCGTCTGCAACGTGTGTCTCATGCGAGGCGGGACTTGTTTAACTCTTGATCTTCTCTTGGAGATCTGATCAAATTCGAAGGCAGAGAATTGTTTCTGTTTGGTAAAGATCCGATTTGTCAAGTGAGCGCATACATTGTGGTGACGAAAGATGGAGAACTCTTTGGCACGTTTTACTTCCCTTCCTTGATCACGTCTTCAGTTTTAAGTCAAAGGGTAGCGAGGTGACGAGTTGATGATGATACGCTCGATTAACCTATAGACTGATGATTATCTACATAGCACTTTTCTCATGAAGGTCGTCAATTCGGATCCTCGAGGTCTTTTTCCACAGATTCCCTTGCTACGAAGAGATTTGAGTAAGAGTTTGGTCTCAAATTTTGGTCGTGTTCTGCTTGAGCATGACATCCGGATGATCAACTGAACTGAATCTCAGCAACAGATAACGCAACAAAATCAGGTGTCTCGTTTTCTTTCCCCATCACCCGTCGAAGTCGAAAGTCAAGCCGACGGAGACCCAAAGATAATTGAATGGTCCCTTCAGTCGAGAGGGTTGATCCATAGCATTTCTTCAATATTACAATAGCTAGATTATACTCATCTCATCGTTTTTTGTCGATCGATCTTTATTGACTTGATTAGCTCATGTCCTGGGTGTTCTGAGCAGGCGACATCTTTGCGGAAATGAATACTTTGATATCCATAACTTGATTGTTATTGCTCTGTGAAAAGCTGACTAGACAGTCGTCACAGAATAGGGTAAAGCTAACTTTTCAATCATATCATTTGGTCAATTCGGCATCATTTGACAATGTGATCTTTTTGTTTGTCTAGGTGTTACTCGACCTCCCAACTACCCAGTCTGGGATCGATTCGTAATATTTTCGATTGTGCCAGAGGGAACCTTGGGCTATTTCGCTTCACATCACACAAGGACTTTTAATTATAACTCAGGCCTCGAATCTCACTCGACATGACAGGCTCAATGTCAATTCATCCTGAAGTAGATTCACCGGTCGAAGTCATCATGACACCACAGCCTCCACAGAATCTCGAACTGGTTTTAGAGATTCCAAAACCGGTGGTAAACTCTCGTTATACTGCTCACTTTATGGAATACAAATCAGTCATCGAAACTGCGGATCAAGAATCACCCACTCGATCTCGTTATCATAATCGTCGAGCTCATACTCATACCAACTCCACAAGTAGTAGTGATGGTAGCCCACAATCAGGACTTACTGATGAAATCTCAAGTGCTGAAACATTATTGTGTGATGGGATGTTATTTCTACGTGATGATCTAGTATCTCCTATACCTGATCTACTTCATTCGGTCGAGAAAACTTACCCCCGTCACGGTCCTGCAAGGTATATCATTGAATCCGACACAAATTTTACAATGTGGTCCTAGACGTGGTTGGATGAATCTAGGTAATAAAAGGCTTTCAAATTTCAGGATATTCCTCTCTTTTTATCCACCCAAGCCATTACTGACATGTTTGACGATGTATTGCTGCTTTTAGGCTCCGTGATCACATTGACCATTGTCCTGATAGCCTTATTTGCAAGTTAGTAATCTATACTTTTCTCTTGATCAAAAACAAATCCACGCACTTGGTCTGATCGCTCAAAACGTTTGTCCTCAGTATGGCCAGCCTACGCTTACGTGAACCGATTTGCAAAGATTGATCTTCAAACTCAAGATTTGATGAGACAGAGCGGTCCGTTTGCTAGATCAGACTTACCCAGAAGGTGATTGTGACTCTAGTAGGTGTGTTTGGTTTGGTTCGATTGATAAATTAGTGTTCTTCTCCTCTAATAAGCTCATAGGAGGAAACTTACACTATGCGGTGATTCAGATTCGTATTTCTCTCAAAGAATTCTGCTTCAATTGGCCTTGCAAAGAGGCTGGTTTCCCCTTTTGCAAATGTGTATCATCAGATATTGACTTTCTTTTTGCCTTTGATCAAATACCTCATCAGTCTTGTCAGTAGTTTGTAATCTGACGATGATTGGGGTTATTGCTTGTTGTTTGGCTGTTGTTGTTTTAATAATTTGCAGAACACCTTTTTGTAATTCTAGGGCTTTGCTCCTGGAGACCTTCGGATTCAAGCAGTAATGAACAAAATATGAAAAGACAAAACGGAAGTTGGGTTGTTGAAGGCTTTAATTCATTATTTGTCACTAGCTGATATGAGATGTGCATTTGATGGCAAAGATCCAGGTAAGTTTGAATTGGTCTATCAAGACTGGTCTGTAGCTCCTAATAACAGAAATCTGATGTCTCAAATGCCATTCGTGATTTCTCAAGAGTGAACTTGTTTTGCCAGAAAAAAGGGAGCATCGGGGAATCGTATTCCTTCTGAGAATTCTCACGTGAGAACTTTCGGTGACAATACAGCCACAGCTTATAAGCATCAAGATCATAAGCATATCCCCATACCTAGATGTACTCAAAACCATATGCTGCGCACAAGGCTCGTCGTGTGCCCATAGTGTCTTTTCTGTCAGTCTCACGTTCAGCACAAAGATAGAAATTAGTAAGAAAATATTCCAATTGATCCAAAAGAAAGTATAAATTGGTAAACAAAATTATAAAAGATGAAAGGGTGAAAATTCAAAAGTGTCCTAAATGATCAAAGCAACAAAAATTGATTGGCCAATCCAAACAAAATTAAGATCTGGGTTAAAATGT
This sequence comes from Melampsora americana, assembly GCA_022264835.1. Classification (NCBI taxonomy): domain Eukaryota; kingdom Fungi; phylum Basidiomycota; class Pucciniomycetes; order Pucciniales; family Melampsoraceae; genus Melampsora; species Melampsora americana. The sequence continues at coordinate 756,381 of JAIFHY010000036.1, forward strand.
CATGACTCAAGATGTAGTCCGTTTTTTGTCAAGAGCAAAAAAAATTTAATTGGAGATTTCCAATGGCGTAAGTTGAGGACAGTTCTCCTGAATCACAGTGCATCTTGGATTGGAGAAGTAAACACAAAAGGAGAGAATAATAAATATTTTGATGAAGAGAAGAGAAATAAGTAAAAAACACAAGGCAGTGGCGGTACTCAAAGTCAAAAGGTAGATTCTGACTTTTTTTTAACCTAGATTTTTTTGGTGGAGAAAAAAAAATACAAAATTCCTAGGCTTTGAGGACCCCGTGCCTACTTATGCACTCAGCACTTGCTGTAATCATGCCGTGTGTCAGTGTCCAATTACCTCTGTCCTTGGATTTGTTTCAAGCCTCAGCTAAGGTCTCATTGGTCCTTAATTTCACCCCACAACCTTTGTCTTGTGGTGATGTATGTACAAAGGTGAAAGTAGGTGATTGGCAGTGGAAAACAGGAAATCTCATTTTTTCCGGTCGGGGCTAAGTTTTTTTTTAAAAAAAGTTGGGTTTTCCAAAAAGGTAGATTCTACCTTTTGACTTTGAGTACCGTAAGTATATTTAATAAATAATACAATTTAGATACCAAAGCAATTTTTTTAATCCTGTTTCTGATGATTATACATCAAATCCTTCATGCAAAAGTATTATTTTTTGGAAACTACCAAGAGGAGCAGTGCTAGACTGGTGGGGTCCAAAGGATACAAGCATGGTGCTAAGGGTTTTTTATGTGTTAAGGTAGATTTCTCAGACAAGGTTGAGAATTCTCAGCAGAAATACAAAATCTGCCAACCCTGAGCACATGTACATGTACTCAAAGGATGACTAAAAGATACAATAAGCCTCTAAAACCATAATTACATACATATACACACTAAAAACAATATGTAATATATATGTAATAAATTAATAAACATGATAAACATAATAACATCTCATAACTCAGTGTCAAGAGTTAAAACATACTTAATTACATATATGTACATACTCATAACATGTAACACATATGTAAAAAACCATAAAACACAATAAAATCTCATAACTCAGTGACAAGAGTTGAATATGCTTATATCAACCAAGACACACAATAAACTTAAACCTTAATAACCATAACCAATAAACAATTGGAAATCACTATGCAAACCATAATAGTGATATAAACAAATATCACAAAAGTTAGGTTAAGAGAGAGGAATATATAAACCCCCTCTCTCAACCTCAGAGAAAAGCCTCAAGTAATGATTACCCACTACTTTTAAAGAACAATTAAAGTTCTATTGAAGTACATTATCAAGAGTCTTATAAGTAATAAGACTAGTGATACACTTCTTAAACTTTAATCAGCTTCCTGATTAAAAGTAAGTAATATCTTCTTCACTCATCTTTGGATCCTCTACTTCCCTCAAGTAGAATTATCATCAAGGTTAGTGACCTCAACGTCTGTAGGCTAGTGACCTTAAGAAGAACTGTCAGGCTGGTGACCTTAAGAACAACCATAAGCTGGTGACTTTAAGGACAACCAGTTTAGTGAACTATATTTCACTCTTTAATCTGTTACTATAAAGATTAAAGGAAGGACCTTGGGCTCCATCCTTCACTCTTATCCTCTTATCATTTCCATTATTAATTATTATTGTAAATACTATTATAAAATTTTGCAATTAATAATTAAATATTCATATAAATTATTACTTCATTAATTCTTAGTGAGCACAGAGTATTCTAAAAGAGTACCCTACCCTCACATTATCCCAACTTACAGTAGACTCTGAGAAAACCCATACCCAAAAAATTGGGTCAAAACCTATTGTTTTTTGCCGAGTATTGGTTTTGTCAACGGAAATCTCACTATAAATAAGAATTTATTGGACCAAAAATGTATTGGTTTTCCAAGATTATCGCTTTTGACGGCTATCGGTTTTCTCAGAGTCTACTGTACCCAGAAAAAAACGAAAAGCATAAACCCAATGCTCATGCAGGTGGCTGGCTCTGACTGGACATTGAAATCAATGGAAAACTTCAAAGGAAATGAAGTGGCAATAGGAGGCAGTAAAGTCATACAATGTAGATTCAATTTTTGTTATCAAGAGGCTAAGCTGAATACATATTTTGTACAACCTGATTGATGTGAGATCAGGAGACATGTGTATCAAAAGCAAGATCTAGATCAAGAATTCTCTTCCAAGTCATAGCTTCTCCCCCATTTCCACTAACTCAGCACTTATAAGGGGTGTCTCCTTACCCTTACCCTTACCCTCACCCCATCTCCCGATCCACTTTCTCTCTGCCTAGCTACCCTCAGGCCAAACCCAAACTATGGAACCTTTGGGTCCCATACTTGAGTCACTTTGCCCACAACCAATCCTTTTAGGAATGGATTCAAACCTCCACCATCCAATGTGTAACCCACAGAATCACACCCATGTCCACCAAGAAGCAGACAGGCTCATCTCTCTAATGAAAACTGCAGGCCTTCTGCTTTGGTTGGAAGCAGGAGTGCTGACGTTCACCTCAAGCAACACCCAGGGCAGTCAGAAAACCGTTGACCTACAATGGCTGTCACCTGACTGCTACAACTGGGCCACTGTCTGCAAAAGCTACACTGGTTTTGAACACTCCCACTTCTCTGACTACATGGCAATTGTCATGGAGCTCGACCTTTCAGCAAGCCCTCTTGACGGCTATACTCCCAGACCTAGACCCAATTAGGCCAAAACTAACTGGGAGATATACAAATAAACGTTCCAGCCTGCTATCACCCACATGCTAACTAACCTACCAAACCTTACTTCCCAAGAGTCCATAGACAAAGTTGCCACCAAACTCATCAAATCTATTGAAAAAGCTATTGAGTCCTCCACACCACTTCTCAAGATCACACAAAGATATAGAAGGTGGTGAAATTAAGAGAAACTGAACCCTCTGAAGGGCCACACCACAAACTTTCAAATAAAAGCCCAAAGAACAGGCTTGAGAAGCAACAAAGTTGCCTTTAGAGCGGCACAGCACAAGTACCACACCACCTGTAAAGAGGCAAAAATCACTCATTGGAGGTTGTTCCTGGCCAAGCTCACCGCCAAAGGCCTGTTCAGGGTGGCCAACTACATCAACGGACCAACCGCGTCCAGATTGCTCCCACCGCTAACAAACAGCAAAGCGGCACTTACCAGTGTACCAGAGGAGCAAGCTGAACCCCTGTTCCAAACAACAGGAGGGCCCAACATCCCTTGTGACCTATCAGATATCACACCACTGGTGGAACTGTCCAATGATTTTTTAACCTTTTCTTCCACAGAAATCAAAAGCATCATCAAAAAGCTCAAAATTGGCAAAGCCCCAGGTGCCAATGGAATGACCAATGCCACAATCCAAAATTCTCCCTATGCTCCTCAATGAAAGAAAAGATATGGTGAGGAGCACAAAAGTCCTGGGGGCACACCCAATATGGACTTGTGTTGGCCCTGAGACTCACGCCTTGGGACTTTTATTTTGATTCAAGTTCTCTTTCATTCAAACTGGTGAGCAGAACCCACATCAGTGAGAGATGCACACATTGGTTGGAATTTTTGCTCCTCAGAAATGTCTTCTGTAGAACCTGAAGAACAACTAATGACTTTAGCTTGGCTACATTGGCTACTCTAGGCTACATCCTTCTACATCCCCCCCTCCGCAAGCCTGTAGCCTATATGACTTTGTATGTTCAGCAGTCCTGGAGTCTGATGCATGGACCTGGTGCTGGGGCCACCGGGCCAAGCCCGGGTTTTCACGGCCTCCTCAAGATGCTGAGGAGATCATGGGCCGCCAAAAGGGCTTGGCCTGGTGGGCCTGGCAGGTGGGAGAGACGTGAGAGCAACAAAAAGCAAGCTGAGGGGCTCAGCAAAGTTGATAAGCAACTTGTTTAAGGGAGGAACAAGTTGAGTTGATCAAATGGGGATGGTGTGTATTGCTTCAACTACTGTATGTGTAGATTTTACATGAGTCTATCAAAGCTCTTGAGGTATACCACCGCTTCAAGGGTAGGAGTTTTCATGAACCTACAATGGTTGGTCATTGTCCGACCTGTGGTGGAGAACTTGTTTGTTACTACTTTTGACACCTAGTTGTGTTCAGTTTTGAAGTGCTGCCAGACCCAAGAGGACTTATGTGAGTTGTCAATCACAATTTTTTGCATGGTGGTGCTGATGGTTGAGATCATTGGGGGGTACTGGCTTTGGTTGGAGAGTCTGAGATTGTGATCATGGTCCCATCAGAGACACAAGGGTGTTTAGAGGCCATAATCAATTGATGCAGATGGAATGCAGAGGTGAACAAAAGATTAGTTCCCTTAATGCTGAGCCACACAGCACCAAAAAAAAATTCACCCGGGCCGGCCCGGCGGGCCAGAGTGAAAGAGAGGCCCGAATCAGCCTACTTTCCGGATGCCGGGTCGGGTCGCGCCGGGTCGCGCCGCGTCCATGCATTATGGAGTCACCACTCTCCAGTGACACACTGTGTCCCATAGCAGTGTCCCAGGCCTTGACTCAACCTTTTTTGCTGTGGGCTTGTGAAGAGCAAATCTCGGAGTCGATCTTTGCATTCCCTAGACTCAGAAACTACACCAGGGGGTAAGCGTCCTCGGCCCTCGGTGGTTCCCGAAACGATTCTAGAGTTTCGGTGACCAGAACCAAACCAGAGACGTGCTCGCTCCGGTTCTGTCAGGTGAAGGGGTAACCGACTGGGAAACCCTTTCACTCCCGTTTTAGGAACCGCCTGCACGTTGGGAACCGCAGCGAGTCCGTTACTGAGACCAGGTTGCTTCGGTCATCACAAATCACATACCTTTATAGAAATCAACAAACGAAGCTGATGAGCAAGTGGGATCTTCTCTGATCCAATCAGGCAAAAGGTTGAATGTCTCTTGCAAGTGAAGATGGAAGGTAAGTATATAGACCTTATGAACTCTTATCACAGAAACTCATTTGAATATACTCAAGGAACTAACTTCAAAAGTTGATCAAGGGTGTAAGGATCTGTCTACCAAAATGTAGGTATGTATACTAATACTAGGGGACTTGCTATACCCTTTGTGGTATAGCTGTGTGAAAGCCTGATGTTTCTCATATCTTTTTGTGGTGTTAAACCCGGGTTCAAGCCTCTTTGGATGCTATTGTTCTTGGTATCTGCCCTTCACATCGGTTCGTTCCAGGCAACGTTCCAGGACGTCGCTGCGACAGCGTCCTGGAACGGTTTGCTCCGGTTTGTGCAACCTGATTCTTTCGGTTATGGGAACTCAAATCTCATTTAGATTTGTTGATTTGATATTGAATTCAAGAAGAATTTGAATTGAAATGGAATGTGTGTGAATTGTTCAAAAAAAGCCACCGAATCTAGAAGTTGATTAGAGTTGATTCCATTGCAATACATAAAGTCTTCTGAATTCAAATTGTCAAAGAAGTTGTTAAGATACATGAGATTGAGAGAAGTGATACAAATTAAAATTGATCACCACACTGCGTTAAGAATTATCACAATCCTATCGTTTATCAAGTAATCCTCAACACTTGAACGGACTTAGAGATATCAGAAGACTTCAACCACTCTATAAGATAGGACTGAATGTCAATGATTAAATGAGAACATCACTTTGAGAAATCAACTTTCATTACTGCCAAATAGTACATTTCATAGACCTTCATAACCTAAAATAAACATAAATCAATGTTTAAATCAACAACATCGACGATTTCATCATCTTCAACTTCATCGTCATTGGAATCAGAAAAGTTTCAAGAGTTCAAAACAAACAAGCTAAACAAAATTCATTCATTGAACATCATTACAGATGAAATTACAAGTCGAGACAATTTAGGATGTAGTGGTTTATCATTTTTTTGTGATGATTTCTTACCTGCAACACCTGATACACTTCATACCAACGAAAAACCGTATCCTAGACGTGGTATATCTAGATATATCATTGAAACTGATCTTAATTATACTATCTACTCTTATCGCGGTTGGTTAAATTTAGGTACGAAGAATTTCACATTTTCTATTCCGACTTCTTGAGGTCTTGTTTTAAACCTTTGTTTTGGGCCAATTACGCTTTGGATCATATAGGCTTCGTGGTTTTTTTAATATTTACTATGATGTATGTTTTCGCAAGTAAGCAGTTTTCTAAATTTCATTTTGGACATGATGTTGATTGTTAAATTCTATTTCTCTGCTTAGTATGGCCAATTTATCAATATCTGGCAAGAGTAGGGACAACGAACCCTACTGACGAATGGTCAAGACAAAGCGGTCCATTTCAAAGTTCAGATTTACCTTGAGAAATGCATGAAACCTTTATTTATAACTATATATATCTAAGTAAGTTGATTTTGGACATAATTGATCTTTGACCACCAAATTTAAAAAAGAAGAATCCTGATCCAACTCTCTATTATTTAGGTCACTAGTAAAGTCTGGTGATGATGAGCCTCGGTCGCTTGCACTCTCAAAAGCTTTTGTTTACCTCTCATTCTCATTCTTTTTCTGTTCCTTTAAAATTCATTTCGCCTCAATCGTCGATTATTCAACTTTTCAACTTACCCAATACCTTCATACCTTCATACCTTCATTCTTCCCGTTTCTTTTCAATTCCAGTTGCAAATTCAAATCTCTTTTATTATCCTTTCATAGCATTTGATTGAATCAAATCACCAATTTAATTTAAAAGCAATGTATATTTTCTGTAAAAAAACAATCAATCAACTCTAAACAGTCTCTTTTTTTCGGACTTTTCGGATGGAAGCCATTAGGGGTCAAATTGTAATTAGGTTGTATTTGTTAAAAGTCATTTTTTTTTGTTTTCTTTTAGGAAATCATTCACCAGTAATTGAAACAAAGTATCAACTTGTGAGATTAATGAGTTTCTCGTCTTTTATCACTTGTGTGAAACTTCAATTTCCACTTGTTCAAAAACTGACAAAATTACTTACAGAATTCTTTGAAACACAAACGATTACATACCCCGGTCAAGTCAAATGCCTCACTATACCGTAAACTTGCAGTATACCTTGATATATCCTTCTTTGTAAAAGGGATGTAAAAGTAAGACACAAACGGTTGATTTTGAAAGCGATCAACACGTACTTTTGGTCAAATTTTGATTCAGTTGAAATCAGTTTGCTTTGATTATCTATCTCATTATTGTTTTGAATCAAAGATGATCATTTTTCAGCGTCAAGGAAACAAATCCTCGGAAGAAACAAGCAAAAGATGATATGAACCTTCCAACAGAAGTCCAATTATCCAATTATTGAATATCGTTATGTACCAAGTTTGTAGAACCGCGAGACTCAATTACTTTTAAATAACGCAACTTCAGTATTACAGGGTATTAATGTTGGTTTACAGCTTATATTTGTTTGCCTTTGGGATTGATTTTGTCTCTGTGTTTTTTAATGCAGTCTCACTTTGGCCCCTGGCCACCCCGTATAATGCAACATTTCATGTTAGAATATGATGAGTCTGCCTTTCTGTGTGCAAACTTCCAAGGTAGTTTGACAGCTGACTCAGACAGTGACATGAGAGTCAAGTGAGTCTCCTGAAGCCTACAGAACGTATTCCAACACTTCACAGAACCAATTCAACTATCACGTCTTTGCAAACTAAACAGGGTATCTAAACTAGATTTCAGCTGCGAAAAAGAACATCCAAGAACGAAAATTCCAAAAACAAAAAAATAGTGATCCAAAATTCAAAATGTCAAGTCAAAAAACATGATCCTCAAGTCTTTGCTGAATACTCCTGATCTTCGGGTCTCTTATGATCAGAATCCCTATCGTCAATCACAAGAATGTCCAGAACAATTAGTCAAAGATCGGTTTTGGACAGCTTGTTGTTGAAAACTAAGCAAGATGAAGGGACTAAATTACCTTGTTCGCACTACCACATTGTCCTAAAGGAGTGAAATAATATTTATGGTCTGATTGACTACTTCCGTCTCCCAAACATCTTTTATCCTCCTACATGTTCAAAACACAAAACAAATGAACTCAAGGTGAGATGAGACGATAATTTCAGTGATGAAAAGTAATCAGGTTCACACACATTATCTCCGAAGCAGTTCTTCAACCATTGAGTCTTATCACCAGTGATATGAGCTTTTGAACCAATATGAACCAAAGGACCAAGAGGTACAATCTATAAAAAATGAAATCAAACCAAAGACTCAGTCATCGTCCAAACAGTCTCCAATCAGTGATGATGCGTATCTTGGGACTCACATGAACCGCAAAATCGTTACGGGCTACTACACTTTGGCCGGATAATACTTGAAATAGATTACTATACCTAATCACAGCGGGCATATTGAACGTCCTCGGCATACCAGAGTTATGCGAGTAATGTCTAGATATGGGAATCATAGGATAAAAAAACCATATTCCAAATGGATCAATACATTAATCTAATAGTCGTTTTGAAAGTCCATCCTGATTGAATTCTTACACAAGGTTGCGAGCCCCTAAATCCATACCAGCAAGTGCAGCAATTGAACCACCGGTTCCATGACCCGTAACGGAGAACAGTAATTTCTATCATCCAAAGGACTGGTCAGACTCAGTACATCGACGGCTTTGTTAATTTGCAAGACATCTGAACTGACCGTGCGAATAACAGCTTTTTTGGCTACTATGAAATCGTTCGTTATAGATTTGATGCGAAGATATTGTTGTTTTATACCTTTTGCTACTTGACAACCAGCACAATCTGGCACTATATCTTCGACTAGAAAAAGGTGGTTCGAGTTATGAATTTGGTTGGGAAGTGTCGACAGATTACGAAGTGAAGGAAATTGAAATGAAGACTAACGCGTTGTGGGAGTCCAATCACTATTGTTTGTTTGTGGACAAACCAAACTAAAATCAGTGGGAATTTTAACCTCATCAAGTGATTTGAGATATGACCTACATGTTATATCCCCTAATTTTCGATCAGAAATACATCACAATGAACAACAAAAAATCAGTGAACCGATCGAAGATAGCTGTTTTTTCAACTTCGATACCACAGCAAACCACAAATTGCACACACCCAGTACCTCTGAAGACAATCACAATCTTCACCTAAAGCCATCAGAAGAAAATTGGAATTAAAAAAGAACACAAACAAAAAGTTAGTAAATAAATCAAGTCCATGGTATAAATGATATAATCTAACCATCTCGGGAATTTGAGCAATATAGCCTCCCTCAAAATTTTGCAATACGGTGAAACCTTTGAGGAATGTTTTCGGGCAAGTTTTCGTGTAATCACCATAAACTGACATAGCTAAATAAGCATGGAACCTGCAAAGACAGGGGAACAAATCGTCCATTAGATTGATGAGAGATCAGGTAAAGAGAAAATACAGACTGCATGTCTTACCGCATATGATCTTGTTGAGTTGGATCAAGTTTATACCATTCTTTGTTATTGAGATAAAACCTAAATGATTATAAAAGATAGATCAGACTTGCTTCTTCAATTTGAGATCAAAAGCCCATTAGACTTACCAATCAGGATGATCAGCATATTGACTCTTTTGACGAGTTTGAAGTTGAGTATGTCTTCTTGATCGATCACGATTATCGTCACGAGCAGAAATGGATGTGATTTCTGAGGCAATAGACACTTGAATGAAAGCTAAGGTCAATAGAGTTAAAAGAGTGAAAAGTTTCATTTCTGCTGAGAGAAAGATTATGAGTATATGGTCCTGGAGCGTGTTAAATAAAATGGAACGATGTTAATGAAAGATATGCAGTGACTGAGGAACGCTCGCTAGATGAAGATGTGAAAATTCATCCTTGAGTGAGTGACTCTTCTTTATTACCACCAGGCACCGGATGTTCTCACACCTGGTCTCCCATCCCTTAACTCAAAGTTGAAAGTTTTTCTTCTGACCTGTACGTCATGAAGGGTGTGGATTTGTGTCGATATAAAGCTTGTTGAGATTTGAAATTGAAAGGTGATTTTTACATAACAATATGATTTTCTGTGAATCCTGTCAAATCATCAAAGTCGCATCATGTAGACATGGAAGCCCCTCTTCCTTGGCTCCAAAATTCAATCAACTCGTTCTAGGTGGGTCTGTCCGTACCTCACTCAACCTGACTCGTCCATTAAACCTTGGGTGGTGGTTTTTGCACACATCCACTCATACTTGGTTCTGCACTTGCAATACACTTTCACCAAGACGTGAGACAAAAACCAAAGGTATGATGTCCAGCAGGCCTGGTGTTAAACAACATTTGGTGTAACGTATTCGTCACGGAAGATCGTGGCGCTTTGCGGTCAAGCTTGTAGGCAAAAGCGCGGCGAAAAGCGGAATGTTTAACAACTTTGTTTCTCAGAACACATTTATGTTTCCGTGCTCTTTTCAGGAGTATTTGGCGCTGACGAACAGGCGGAATCAACGGTGTTTCAGTATATACCATCTTTACAGCAACACACCGCCTGTCATGACACAACATTCTGGTTAGTCTACACAGCCTGAACATTTATAATCAATAATCAAACGCCGACTTTAAGGCAGTTAGGTGGTTAGGTTGTTGGGTCATCAGGTATAAAGTCAGGGGTTGGCCGTTCCAACAGGACGTAAGGCCTGTTTTTGACACAGCTCTCAACCCATTCAGAATGATCTGTTTGCATGGGAAGTTGCACAATATCATGTAGAAAGGTCTGAAGAACAACATATCCAATTTCTGGGACTTTTTGTGGAGAGGGGGACCCGAAAAGTTGAAAAAAGTACAGAAGGGTACTTAATTCTTGGAGGTCCTTCGCCAAAAATCACAAGTCTGCCATAAGCCTCTCCTCGAGGGCGAGGCGAACGCGCTCGTGAGGAGCTTAGTTAAGCTTAGACATTGGTATATATGTGCAAAAAAAATTTCCAGGAAACATGAATATAGACCTCCCAAGTTGGTAGGCCCGGATTCACAAAAACCAATCCCGGCCACCAAAAATCCCAAGAAATACCTTTTCCATGTCGGTGTTTTTTTGACCCTCAATCCATTCCAAACAAGATGGGTTGTTCACCCAGAGCTTTCCGGCGCCCTGATGTGGGTCCACGGATGCCAGGCTGTACCATATTTTGCATTTTTGTGCCTGTCCAAATCCAGGAGTGTCAAATCATTGAGGTCATACAATGAAGCCTGATGAAGATTTTGACGATGATTGACATTGAGGATGAGAGTTACTCCACCAGAGAATCTTGTTATGTTATCAATCTTTTCAAGATGTTGGTAATCTTTCTTGAATGTGTATGATGATTGATCAACGGAAAGCGCGCTTCATAAGAAAAAGAACCGGGACGATAAAACTGGTATCACTCACTCCAACAACTTAAGGCTGATCATTCGGTACAAAGTTCTTCATACATCTGTACCCACGCCGCAGTAGCGGTAGCCTAAAAACTTATCCTTTTCAAGAGGATATTGCAAGGAGTTTCGAGCTTTACAATTCTGAAACAGTTTGAGCGGTCATCCAATCCAAAGAACTCACCGTACGCAGGCGAAGTAGACAAGATTCACCGCCCTTTTTCATCGATCTCTGTGAGTCTTGATCAAACGCATTCAAGAGGATATACTTACATGACAAGTCCACTCTTGAAAGTGGACATGTAGTCTCTTGATAAGTCAAAATAATGGGGAAAATAAGGTGGCTTTCTTATTCTAGGAAGCTTCTTTGCTGATAAAACCAATACTGTTTCTCTTAATTGTTACCTTCCTCAAACTTCTGACTGATTCTGATTGTACAGGCATACACAATTCAATCTTATGTTTGATTGAGATTGATACGACTGTCGACATACATACATATCAAAGAGGGTGTCGGTCTTCTCTTTATCTGATTTCCAAAAATTCCTCAACCAAAAACAGACAAGTCATGAATTCTTGATCATTTTAAGCTTTTTCATAACGTTTTACCTTTGATCATCACTTTCACTTTCACTAATCTAATTATCAAACGAAACCCAAAGACCTAAAACCTAAAAACTCATTAAAAACAAAAATGAAACCCTTCACTCTTTCAACCTTCTTAATATTTTCTTTTTTTAACCTTTCTATCACATTAGAAACTAATCCTACTTTACGTTCATTGATTTCTTCTCGTGATCATTATCGTGATCAATTAAGAAGAAGGGAAAATCCAACCGAAACTCAAACTCATAGACATAGTCAATATGCCGATCATCCAGATTGGTAAATTCATTCTATTTTTTTTCTGTAAAACTTAGAATCGAACTTGAAGAGTTAAATCTGATGTTTGTTTTTTGAAAATTTGTTTAGGTTTTATCTTAATGATCAACAATGGTATAAAATTGATCCAACTCAACAAGATCATTTGCGGTAAAAAATAATTTACTCTAGTTTTTCCTCTTCCTAATCTTTCATAAATTTACTCAAATTGACATGACTCTTTCTCCTTTTAGTTTTCATGCTTATTTAGCTATGTCAGTTTATGGTGACTATATGAATAATTGTCCACGAACATTTCTCAAAGGATTTACCGTATTACAAACTTTTGAAGGAGGTTATATTGCTCGAATTCCTGAAATGGTTCGTTTTTCTTCCATTTTCAAATAATCCATTGATTGTTTTGTTGTTTGTCTTCTTCTTTTTTTGATTGAGATTCGTTCTTTTTTGGCGGTATTCAGGTTAAGATTGTGATCGTCTTTAAAGGTACTGGGTTAGTGCTTTTTATGTTTTGGAGTGGTACAATTCATTTTTTGAAAAAATGTATCTCAAGACTTAGTGCACTAATTCTTTTTATCTTGATTGCTGCTGCATTGGATTTTAGGGGATATGACCAAATGTAGGTCAAAGACTAGAGCCTCTGATTGAGTTTGAAACCTCACTGACTCTACTTCGATTTGATCATAAACCAAAAAAAGTGATTGGACTCCCACAACACGTTAGTCCTCATTCAAGTTCACTTCATCTCAAAATTTATCAATGTATTCAAACCGACCTCAAAAATCAAACTATTATTTCAAAGTCGAAGATATCGTATCAGATTGTCCTGGTTGTGAAGTTGCAACAGGTATTAAACAATTATATCTCGAAATCAGATCCATGACGAATGATTTTTCTGTGGCTAAAGAAGCAGTTGCTGAGACAGGTCAGTTCAAATTGTCTTGAAAATTTTCAAATCGTTTGAGAACTAATCAGTCTTGTGGATGATAGGGATTACTTTTCTCTGTCAGCTGGTCATGGGATCGGTGGTTCAATTGCTATACTTGCTGGTATGGATTTAGGCTCTCGTGGATTAGTGTAAGAACTTGATCAGAATATATTCTGAAGAAAGCAAGAAGTACATTAACTCACTTTGAATGGTGATACTCTTTTTCAATTCCATGTGGTTCATATCTAGACATTACTCTCATAACTTCGGTGCACCTAGGACGTTGAATATGGCTAGTGTGATTAGATATGATAATCTGTTTCAAGTCTTGGCTGGTCAAAGTGCCGTAGCCCGTAATGATTTCTCAGTTCATGTAAGTGCCAAGATACGCAGAAATGGTTTGGATGATGATTGAATTCTTTAATTCTATTGGATGTTTGTATAGATCGTACCTCTTGGTCCTTTGGTTCATGTTGGTTCGAAAGCTCATATCACTGGTGATAGAACTCAATGGTTACAGAATTGTTTTGGAGATAATGTTTGTGATCTCTATTTTTTTCCGTTCATCATCATCTCACCTCATATTGAGATAATTTTGATTCTGTAGGAGGATCCATCATGTTTAGGAGATGGAAGTAGTCAAGTGGATCATAAATATTATTTCACTCCTTTAGGTCAATGTGGTAGTGCTGATAAGGTGAAGTTATTTATTCTTATTGGATGTTGATCAACAAAGATGGCCAAAACAAGAAACTTTGACTGATAGCTTCTTTTTACTATCATTTTAGGGATTCTAATCTTGAAAACACACTAATCAAAAGTATCAAAAAAATCAAAAATCATATTCTTCTTAACTATCACTTTGCATTTGTTGGATTTTTGGATTTTTGATCATTATTTATTTTGTTCTTTGGGATGTTTCTTCTTGAAATCTTCTTTTGAGGACGATTTACAACAACTGGCTTGCCTCTCTTTTCAACCTGTCGAAGATTGTCTACAGCTATAGTGTCTGACATGTATTACAAAACTCATACTGATACCCTCAACTTTTGAACTTGGTCCACTTTATTATCAGGGCTTGTATGACCTTACATTCTCATATCAGTGCAAGATAGATGATTGTGGCAACAACGTGTGTTTTGTCATCCAGACCATCCTGTGTGGCTGAGGATTAAAACCAGACAACTTTTCTTACAAAGTAAGAACATCTTGCCCCGTCTCCCCGGCTGAGGGCTCGAGACAGGGAACACCTCTATGTGGAAATAAACTGAAGGTGATGTGAAGTTTAAAAGAATAAAGAATCACAAAGTTGACAGGTGAGTTGGATTTGAGTTCACACTCCTTACCGAGAGATGAAGTTGAATTGTCACTTCAAGTCAATCAGCTTGTTTACCAACTTGACCATCCAACCATAGGTCGTTGACCTCAAGGGTTGGAACGTTCAGGCTCAGCAGATGTTACATGTCCTGCATCTTGACAGATGATCGACATTTCTTCAAGTACCACATGCGAACTCGAAAGGGGTACATCACATTCCAAGAACGATTGAAGAAATGTAGGAAAGCTTTCAAGGAAGATTGAATTGATTAATTAATTAACATCCAAACTTCAAATTCATGTTCCTTGTTAGCAATCACAACATTAGCGATGGAATATCGAATTTCAAATTACCACCAATCGAATATTCGATCAAGAACCAGGAAAGATAAACAAATCAGTCTATTCAATCAAAAACACTTCATTCACTTTAAGGAACTTGTTTAAATCAGAATCAAGATGAATTCATTAAAACAAAAATCAGAAGAAGAAGTTTACCTTTTGAACGATCGAAGCTCATTATCATCAGTCGAAACCAATCAAAATATCAAATCAACCATCTTAAACAGAAGGTTACCATTCATTGATGATCAACCAACCACACCTAAAATAGAATTACAACATCCATTAACACTTTATCCATCACCACCACCCACAGGAATTAACTTGGATCAAAGCCATCGAATGCAAATCACCATTCCATCTAACACATTCATTCAAACTCAACTTGAATCATCTCCAACAAGATCAAGCAAAACACACTCAAATCTACATCTGATCAGTTTATTCCTTAGTTTTGTGTTTGGAATCCTAGTTTCATTTGGTTTTAATCCGTTAATCAGATCATCCACTTCAATCACTTCAACTTCCTCATTCTCATTACCAAATTGGATTAAAACATCAAAACATCAATTTATCGAATCTGATTGGAATCTACAAAACTTATTCAAAGATCATCTTGATCATCAAACAAGAACTTCAATCACCAATCAAGATTATCTTTACTTACCAAAACATTATGAATTCATCAATTTCAATCAATCCGATTATCCAATTCTCAAATTAATCCATTCAGCGAAACATGCATGGAATTCAAAAATTCAATCTCAATCTAAAAATTTAAATCAAGCTATCTTAGAATATCAAAAAAGATATAAACGTTTACCTCCTAAAGGATTTCAAGATTGGTTTGATTGGTGTTCAAAAAATCAAGTAATCTTGATTGATGAATTTGATAGGATAAATGAAGTGATTGAACCTTTTTGGGCTTTACCTCCTCATAGTTGAGTTTCTGATTTTGGATAAAATCTGTGTTCTTTTGAGATATCAATATTGAGTTTGTTTCTGTGACTTTTTGCGGGGCGGGAATTCCTGGGTATATAGTCATAAGGAATCGAAGTGAAGTAGCAGGTCAAGATGATGCTTATACAATCATGAGGGTTAAAGATGGTCAAGTTACTGTTACAGGTAAAAACAAAGATAGTGGGAGGACAAGGGATCAGTTAAATTTGTAAGTTGAGTTTCTCTTTCTACACAACATGTTTTTCAGATAGATAAATTGATAGATTTGACCAATGAATCAGGTTGAATAAGTTCATTAGATTTCTTCCTGATGTTAATATTACTATGAGTCATCATGACGGTCCTTCAGTCTTTATGGATTGGAAAACTAAACAAAAACATCTAGATTATGCTAGAGAAGGAAAAGGTGAAATTAGATTTCAATAATCATCTAGATTCATAGAAATGTTGAGCTCATCTTATTTTCATGTTCTTTTTTGGAATGATTGAAGTGATTCCGGAAAAAGAAGTTGATTTAGTTGATGATAACGCAGCGTAAGGAACTGATTTTCCGCTTCTTTGCTCTACTTACTACTTCTTGAATTGATTGAATCACTGAAAAATCTCTTTCTTTCTCTTCAAATTCAGTTTGACTGGATTCGTAGGAGCTTGTTCACCAGATTCACCAATGCGAATGTATTCTAATGGAATCTTGAGAAGTTTGTCACCCGAATTTGAATCACAAGGGTATATTGGATTAAATCATTCTGCCACCATGAATATGTGTTTACATCCAGAATGGCAAAGCTTACATGGTACGTTGAATCCATATTCAATTTGATTTTCTGTGGGATCACTTGTCTTTTCTTCACATTGCTAACTTTTGATCACCGCTTTATTCATCTTCGTTCAGGTTTCACATCATGGTCAGGACCCAGACCAGGGGTATTGAAACCAATCTTTAGTTTTGCACAACAACCTAGTTTTACATCTGATATCTTAAATGCCCCATTGGAACAATTCGACGATGTCAACAAAAACTCGAAACAATTTAAATCATGGTCCAACAAAACTGAAGGGAAAAAACTGATGTGGAAAGGGACTACCACTGGGGTTTGGTTTGATAGATTAAGTAATTGGAGAAGTTCACATCGATTCAGACTTCATTCGATTGGAACATTTAAACAAAATGATTTGATTAGTTCAGTCAAAGTTTTAAAAGTGATCAAAGATGAAAAAATTATCAGAGTGGAGAATGCTAAAGTTGAATTAAAAGAGTTGGTTAAAAGGTATTTAAATGTAAATTTTGTAGGAAAATTAGGTCAGTGTTCGGTTGAAGATGGTAGTTGTGAAAGAGTTGGTAAAGAAATCGAATTTGGAGATTATGTTGATTGGGAATTTCAAAATAATCATAAAGTAAGTCATTTGATCAAATCGAAAAAGAAAAAGGAAAGATTGATTTTTACAAGAAAACCAAAAACTCAATGATCATCTTCAATAGTATGTTTTAGATATAGATGGAAACGCATGGTCAGGTCGATTCAGAAGATTACTAGGCTCAAATTCATTAGTCTTCAAATCCACAATTTGGCCAGAATGGTATCGAGATCAAATCCAAGCTTGGTATCATTACATACCCATCAAAGTTGATTATTCAGATTTGTTTGATTTGATGAGTTTCTTTACGGGCGATTTAGATGGACATGGTGGGTTTGATCAGGTAGCTGAACAGATCGCTGGGCAAGGTAAGGAATGGGTTGAGAAACATTTTAGGTTTGAAGATATTCAGGCTTGTGAGTTGTTTGCTAGGTAGGTCATCAAAAAGCTTAGGAAAGGCAATCCTGATGATTGGGTTTGGGCTTTTTTACAGATATGTGGAGAACTTATTTGGAATATGCTAGGGTTTCTTCTGATGATCGATTAAAGATGAATTATAATGATTAATTACATGAGTTTACTTGACATAGACAATAATCTTAGAATGGACAAAATAGATTGAGAAAGTGATGAAATGAATATAATTATGGTTTTTTTTGTAAGAAGTGTTTTTTATATCATCATTTTTTCGAATTTTCAATTTAGTTTGATGTTTTTTAGGTGTATTGACTTGAATCAATAGATGTATTTTAATATTTTTTAATCATAGACGCTAAGAATTTGTTGACATTATTAGAATTCAGTATAGCAAAGTTCATTTTTGAATCATCTCACTTTTTTTCAAATAAAAAATAAACTAGTTTCACCAACTTGACAAATTTTATCAATATGAATCAGCTCCTTAGAGGAATGCGCTTTACCTTTTGTTTTTTGAGATTTGGGATACCAACATGAGAAACCGGGTTTTTTTGTTTCAGATAAATCGCATTCTTGGGATTCCAACTCGGCCTTTTTGGTCGTAATTGGAATCCTTTAAAAAAAATCTCTGGATTCATGTTTGTTTCTCATAATTTCTCTTCACATCGTCAAGATTGGTATCGTGAGTTTACATTCTAAATTCTGAGAATTTGGATTCAAAGACTGATGCTAAGATTGAACGATCTATAACAGATGAATAGCAACGAAAGTGGTTGGTCATACAATTTTGTTTTTTGTAGATTGATAGCCGACGCACAGCTTTTTTCATTACACAGATATCATGATACATTCAGATCAACATTCAAGAAACAAAGCATATTTGGTGGGTAGCTTCAGTCTCAGACGATCGACAATGGATCAACAGAACTGGAGGGGATTGGTAACACTTTACTATCTGTCCCTTTGAATATTGACGTAAGTCTGTACATGACTGCTTGGTATGAGGCTTTGAATTGATCATACCAAACTAATACCTTGCTTTTTGGTGGAGTTTTAAGTCCAAGTGGAATGCCTTTTTCATTGAAGATTTCTTGTAAATCTGTGAACAAGCCATAATTGACGTTGGGCTGATTGTTCTTGATATATGATTGAAGGTAATACTGGAACTGTTTGCGTGACGCTCTTGATGCCTTATAACTCTCTTGTGTTTTTTCTGTATCAAAGATATAATCCGCTTCCATGGCTTCGTTTGCTAAACCTTTGACCTTCTCTACACTTGCATCCTTCGCTGGAAAGATCTCAATACTTGATTCGGGTTTGTACAGTGCAGCAAAGTATTCATCCGCCGTAAGATCCATCAATGGTTTTTGAAAAAGGATGTCAGTATTCTTCCCTCTTGCCTCATCCTCCGCCAGCGTTTCTGGAAATGAAACACCTTTGGCTAACGTAGATTTGAAAAATTAGTTTTGATAATCAGTTGAAGGCAGATCGATTTGATTCGAGAAGAATGATCTACTGACGAGGAGTTATTGCATTTTTGAGCTCAGATGGTTTGATCTCGGGTGCCTTTATCAATTTCCTCAACGAAATCACTTCCCCGTGAACTCGTTGGACGCTGTTATAGTTTAAAAACGTTTTGACCTCCACACCCTCTTTGATCGCCTGCTTGAGTTCATTGACGTATATGCCTCTTCTTTTCTCAAGTATGTCCGCCAGTCCATTAACGGTTTTTAAATCTGTCTTACCATCAATGATAGTTTGAAATAATTCTTTCTCTGCGTAAAGTGAAAGGAATGCTTCAAAAGTGAGTGGCCTTTGTCTTGTTCTCTGATAAATCTTCTCATATTCATCATACTCTACAAATTCTGATTCTGGATCGGTCTTTAGTTCACTCTTGAAAATATCATCTGTCATTCCATATAAAGACTTGTCAAATCGAGTATCCATGAGTTTTAACGTGCTTTTTAGGTCAAATGCTTTCGGCAATGTGCTGTCGAGTGAACTCGACCTTGTCACTTCGATTTTTGAGGAAAGAATGATGATGAATTCTGTCAGAGATCACAAGATCGGGAGATGGTTTTTTTCGATTCGAGTATCTAACCCCACTGAGGACTTCACTTACGAGCTGGAACCGGATCTAATCTGGTAGTTCTACCTCGAAAAGAATCCGCTTGAAAACAAATCAAAAAGTACACAATAATTATATCAAAGAATTTAGATTGTGTTAAAGAAAGGTCGATCTACACTTAATATTCAATCAGGTATTTTCTCTTTCTTACCTTTGCCATACTTTGCTATGTCCGCGTTATTCAATCCTTCACTTGTTGTTGAAGCTTCCCGAGCTAAAAGTTTTCATAATTATAGAGGGTAACAATCAGGTTTTCATATATATGCACAACTACTGAAGGTAAGTGTTTTCGGACCTTTGTTGATATCCGATATAGTCTCTGCTGCTTTCGAACCCTGTGCTACCTCTCCAATCTCTCTTCCACCATTCAAAAGACCCTCGAGTGCGGGTGATCTTTTGACGAATCTTCTTCTTGAACGTCTAGACCGATGAGATCCTTCAGGGAAACGAGGTGAGTTAATACTTTGACATTTGAAGATTTATAGATCGATCAAATGAAAGGCACCTTGTTGGAAAAGATGAGCGCTCATCTGGGCTTCAAGTGAGATACGTTCATCTGCGTAAGTGTTTCTGATATTCGAAACCTATACACAAAGATATTAGAATTCGTCCTTGTTGATCATTTGATCCTAACTCTCACCTCATTAAAAAGTGAAGATAACTTCATGACATGCCAGACATCTGATGATCCTGAGCTCTCTGCTCTCCATCTTGTGTCCAACTCCTCAGGTTGAATATCTATGTCATTTTTGAGGCTTATCGCGAAATTAATTAATGACAAGCTCAGTACGATGGCAATGAACGATATGTTGTGTATTATCCTTTGTCGCATTTTGAATAAGTACCGATCTCAATAGGCGACTTCAAGTGAAAAGATGTTCGAAAATAGTGTCTTTGTGATGAAATCCCTCGGGACGTTCTGAGAAGAAATAAAGACTGTGATGTAATGTAATTGAAAAGAAACGCGTATATCACATCTGATGAAAATGAAGGTATATTTAACATGGTCAGTATGTTAAGATTTGTCAAACGCAAGGTACAAGAAGCATAAAAGGGAATGATGAAATCGTCAGATCCATCGCAATTCGGCTTGGAGTATTGCTTACCAGTCTGGGCCAGGTCGCTGACTCTCAAAGCACGTAACTTCCAGGATTGAATCAATTCTGCATATCTATATCGGTGCTGTAGGCCTCTAGCATGCCGCAGAAGAGGTTCCTCGACATTATCAAAAAGAAGCCGAACGTCGGCGTGAAACAGGTTGAATCGCCCCCTGTGGGATCTCGTCTCAGTTGCACATTTTTTTCCGGGCCAGTTGGTGACCATCACTATTGACAACGCGTGGCAACCTCATGATGGTTAATACAAACCCTCACCAGGCTGTGTCCGCGCCCCTTGAGACCAAGGAGGAAACTTGGTTAAGTTAGCATGAGTTCAAATTCTTAAACTTCTTGAAACAGACGAGGTCACGGTGGCGGTGGAGCGCCAAATGTCAGGTTGGGGGCGCAGAAAAAAAACGCGCCAAGGCGCGAGGCGCGCCTACAGACCTCGGAAAATGGGTAGGCGCGCCTATATATAGGATATCTACTTACAAGCATATGCTGATACGTGTACAGGATTTGGACTAGTCATGTATTGGGACGAAAAAGATGAAACGTGAAACTAGATCACTAGTGTTAGTGCTGATCTACCGAAACAAGAATTTGTGACATTAGGGGTTGGGCGAAAATCCTCTGACTTTGACCGACAGAGGATTCCGCCACGCGAATCCCATCGAAGATGTCCGAAGGGATATGAGGTAGACATTGTTGTAGTAGTCACATGACTGGCACGACTGCGGCACAGACTATCTCACGCTGGAGCTAACAAAACCCAGCCAGACTCTGATTCCGAGATTCCACATCATCTGTGGAATCTTATCTTTCTTGTTTACTTATGCTTTTACACTTTGTCTATTCACAATAGGTTATGAGCCTGCGCTCACCCTCGCTCGCCGATTTGTCGAATCGTTCATGAATGCATGGAAACGAGACGAAGGAACTACGCATCTAATCCGCGATCTCCTTCGAAGCGCAAAAGATGATCACGCATAAACAAGAAACAAGTCCAGCAGGAAGTCAAATCTTTTTTTCCTGATTTGTCAAAACTTCCTCCTTTACCTCCATCTCCACCTCCACAAAATTCCCCGCATATTGCCCAATATTCATCCTTTCAAAATCTGCCTTCCGAATCTTTCCCCCCCTTATCTCCCACTCAAAAATCATCTACGAACAAACCCAATTCATCTACGTCTCCTGAGTTTTATACGTTTCCCGATTTTTCTACGTTGCCACTGTTACCTTGCCCTTCTACGTCTGAACCTTACAAACTAGAGTTTTCTCCTCACATTGCTGCGTTATTTCCCATACCAATTTCCGAGCTACCTACGTCATCGCTGCTGCCATATATCGCTCCTGCTGAACCTACGCTTTTGCCAAGACTCTCTACTTCTGCTGAGATTGCATCCCCGACTTCATCTGATTCCATTTCGAACATAGCATCAGTTATCTCGCGACTAGATTTAAGAACAACTACCGTATCTCCGAACAAACCACAAATTTCAAACAGCCGTCCACCTTTGACCTTTGAAAGCTTTACTGCGTCCAAGAAACTCACTTTCAACCCCAATCCAGTTACATTTCCTCAAAGATTTTTTGCACCCAACACGACACATTCCACCCAACCACCAAGCACCATGTCTGATGACCATAAGCAAGACCTCTGTGATATGCAGGATATTGATCGAGCATACAAAAGGCTTACATCGACTCTGAACTTCACCCACCTCGAGAAAGATGGATCGAATTTCATAGCATGGAAAAAGAACACTGCACGGTCTCTGAAATCTTTGATCAGCATAAACGATTTCTGGAACGCCTCATTATCTATTGAGTCTAAGGTCGGAAAGGAACTAAACACACTCGCTGCACTCATCATTACTAGCACAATCCACAAAGACTTACAGGATGTCACTGATGACTCCAAAACTGCTCACGACGCAATGAGGGCATTACAACAACACTTCCAACGCAGAGGCCGCACAAATCAATTTTCGTTATTTGCTAAACTTATCAATTTACGCCTGGACTTGACTGAGACAGAAATGTTAGCTCACATGTCCCAGATTGACGCCATAGTATA
This sequence comes from Melampsora americana, assembly GCA_022264835.1. NCBI lineage: Eukaryota > Fungi > Basidiomycota > Pucciniomycetes > Pucciniales > Melampsoraceae > Melampsora > Melampsora americana. Next base: position 779,221 of record JAIFHY010000036.1, read on the forward strand.
CGAACTTGAATCAACTGGTTTCACCTGGACCAGTGAATCTATTCGTGGTCTCCTTTATCAATTACATATGCCAGCTGAAATGACGAAAGAAATCAATAAAGAACTCAACGGTAAATTTAATGATTTAACACCTAATTTCAAGATCGAAGACATTAAATCAACAATCCAGATATACTTAGCACGAGAAAAGACTGCGTCTGAGACAATATCTATCAACGCTATGAGCACCGACTTTGAAGCAATGGCCATTAATCGTACTCCACAATATCTTAGACCGGCCCATCATACCCCAAACACATTGAATCGGACTCTTTTATATAACCAATATCAGTCTAGTACCCCCAGTCGCAACAATAACTTCAGGAAGATTGATCCCATGCGATGGAGGCGTGGTCCTGCGGCTGTAACTGACAACAAGCATGAACGTAATGATACGGAGCATAAACCCATCTCAATACCACCATCTGCCGTTAAGAGTGTTAAGGACGCAATACGGCAGTGTTTCTTTTGCGGTAAATTTGGTCATTCCTATCTTGATTCAAACAATCCTTGTGCACCTTACAACGGCAACAGCGACCGGACGGGACCTCACTGGCGTGATTGGCGTCGAGTTGCTGTAGACAGTCAGACTCGCCAATGGTATAGCATAGACGCTTTATTTCCTCAAACATACGCTCGAGTTGCATCTCAATCAAACCAAAGTCACCAATCTTTCAATGCTAGCTCAATTGAAGTTGATGCTGAAATAACTCAAGTCAACACATCTGCATTAGAATGGAGCTCAGAGGGTTTTGGTTTTGTAGAGAATGGCGATGAGGTACCTTCTGAATATTCTACCAAATATCTTTTGTTTGATGGAGGGGCGACTGATGCTGTAAGCAATAATTGGTCTATTCTGGGTAATTACCGGAGTCTTCCCCATCCTATTCCTATTAAGACAGCAACTAATGATTCCGATGCTGTCATAGTAGGTAAAGGCCAAATCAAGTTAAACACCCCTTCGGGTGAAATCACAGTTATTGATGACGTTTACTATTGCCCCAAAGCAACCACGACGATCATCTCGCCGGGTGCTTTGATAGCAAGTGGAGCTAAATTATCGATAGGTGGTGACAATAAATTTCAAATTAAATTGAAAGATGGGAAAACAATATATGCAGTACATAAGAATCGTAGATGGTTTATCCAGGCACGCAAAGGACCTCGTCCATCTTGTAACCTTTCCTCTTGTTTGATCTGCGCAATCAAATCTTCTATTTCTTCTTCTAAGCTGTGGCATGCACAATCCAGACATGTTTCGATGAGGCAAATCAAACGCCTGTTCAAGAACTCTGAGGAGTATGGTCTGCCGAAGATACATCATTCTGAGGTAACTTGTGAGGAGTGCCTGACCTGCAAGAGCACAAGACAGAGGAGTTTAGGAAGTACTAATTGTGAAGTAGGGGTTATGGAAGTCATGTAACTGACGTCGCAGGCCCTTTCACACCTTGTCTGACAGGCGAAAAGCTAATGGTGACTTTCAGGGATGTAGCATTGACTTTTTCGGAGATTCAAATCATCAAGCACAAATCCGAGGTACAACAACATTTGATTCACATCATAAAGAAATGGGAAAGGGAATCGGGAAAGAAGATCAAGATTGTACGATCTGATAGGGGAGGAGAGTATATTGGCAACAACTTAGATAAATGGTTGAAAGAAGAAGGTCTTACTCATGAATTTTCTAACCCTTATGAGCCTGAACACAATGGAAATGCTGAAAGATTGAACAGAACCCTTGGTGAAATCGCAAGAACCATATTATCCTCCAGTAAACTGCCTACCAATTTCTGGAATTTTGCTTATCTTACTGCAGCACATCTACACAATCGATTACCAAATTCAATTACCAAGGATAGAACACCTTATGAATTATTTTATGGAGTGAAACTCAGCTTGGACTCATTACGCACCTTCGGCAGCACAGCATTTGTTCACGTTCACGAAGGACAACACTCACAGGGTAAGCTAGAAGATAGGGGAAGAAAGTGTAAGATGGTGGGATACATTGCAGGTGGAAAAGGGTGGATGTTTTACGATGAGAAGACGAAGACAATATTTCCCTCCGCTATTGCGAAGTTCCCTTATGAAGATGACTTGGTCAAATTAAATGTACACAACACTCCCACTACGTCCAAATCACTTAACAAAATCATCAATCAAGAAGTACCATCAAAAGGCCGACTAGGACATATCATCAATGTGCTAAAATTAGGAGATTTTACTGAAGAGATCAGACTTGACAAGCAGGATGTTGCTGCAACTCATGCATTGAGCGGAAACAACTATCTCAAAATACTTCAACCCCCTAAGTCATATGCTGAAGCAATGAGGTCAAATGAAGAAAGCAAGTGGAAAGAGGCGTGCGATGCTGAGATGGACATGATGAGAAAAATGAGAGTATGGGAAGTTGTAGAGAAGCCTGATGGAATGGTGTCCATTAGTCTTAAATGGGTGTTCACATATAAGAAAGTCGATGATGATGGCAATCCGACGAAATTCAAGGCGTGTCTAGTTGCAAAAGGTTACAGCCAGAAAGAAGGTATTGATTATACCAAAACTTTTGCGCCCACAGCAACTTTTCCTGGTCTACGAATAATGCTCACGGTTGCTGCATATCAAAGGTGGCCTGTTCATTCCTTCGACATCACATCAGCTTACCTCCACAGCGACATTGACTCTGTAGTATATTTCTCTATACCTACTGGTTATATGTGCAAGGCCCAAAAGAAGAATCAAGTTCTGAAAGCACTGAAGGCATTATACGGAACAAAACAGGGCGCACGTTGCTGGTGGAAGCACATTCACGCTATCCTCAAAGCTTTAGGTTTTACAGTCAGCCAATATGATCAATCTTTGTACATATATCGACGAGGGTCTGATACCTGCATCATATGGCTTCACAGTGATGATGGTTGTGTCACCGGAAGCTCAGAAAAACTTTTGTCTGAAATTCATGAGGCTTTGAAAAAAAAATTACTCATTAAATGGGAGACGAATTTAGATCAGATAGTAGGCGTTAATGTATCAAGAGAAAAAGATGGAAGTTTCAAATTATCTCAACCTGGTTTAACAAAAAAGATCATTAAGTCTTTCTTGCCGGATGAACGGTCAGCAAAAACTCCTATGAACTCACAAAAAATACCAATATCACCAACTGATGATGAAGAAAGGGTTGATGTGGAGAAGTATTTATCAGCTATTGGATGTTTGAACTACTTATCAGTTGCGACAAGGCCCGACATAACTTACACCGTGAATTATCTAGCGAGATTTTTGTCTGATCCCCGATGTCAACACTGGGCGGCAATCGAACATCTCATTTGATATCTGAATACTTCAGGTCCCAAAGAATTAATGATTAAACCGCTACAAAGTAAAGTCAATACACCGTTGCATACCTACGTCGACGCGAATTGGGGAGGTGAAGGTGCAAGATCCTCTCACGGATTCATCACTTATTTCCTCAATTGCCCCATATCATGGACTTCGAAACGCCAGACATGTGTGGCGTCTTCGACCTGTCACACCAAATACATGGCAATGGGGACAGCGTGCCGAGATGCTGTTTGGTTAAGAAACCTTGTGGAGGACGTTACTGGCGAAGGCAACATTATCAACATGCATTGTGATAACACTTCTGCAATACATTTCGCTAGCAATAACTCTTCAAACAAACGAACACGTCACACAGATCGAGAGTTTTACTACATAAATGAACAAGTCTACAAGGGGAGAGTATTTTTGAAATGGATTGATACAAAATCACAACGTGCCGACATCCTGACGAAGCCTCTGGGCCCAAACTTACATGAAGCTGGAATGAGGAACTTGAGACTTAAGGATTGAGCAATTTTTTATGCGTCATTACTCAGAGATCTCAACATTTTCATTTTTTTTACTTATTTTCATTTTTTTCTGCTTAAGTTTTCGATATAGTAATTATGACTTTTTGTGAAGGAGGCAGTATTTCTGGCTACAAATAATCCCGCGCCTTGTGCAGGGCAACAGATTCCAGGTAACACTTGTCCTACCTAGTTTTTTTTCATTCTTTTCATTTTTTTCATTTCTTAGTTCTATTTCTCATGGGTGTCTGTGACTTGTTGTGGGGGGGTGTTGTAGTAGTCACATGACTGGCACGACTGCGGCGCAGACTATCTCACGCTGGAGCTAACAAAACCCAGCTAGACTCTGATTCCGAGATTCCACATCATCTGTGGAATCTTATCTTTCTTGTTTACTTATGCTTTTACACTTTGTCTATTCACAATAGACATGTCACAGACCTTGGCCGACCTCAGCTGCCCCGATTGTTCTCAAGTTTCTCCCCAAACAAAAACTCCGGCCCCAGCGGAATTGGGGCAACATTTTCACCGAACCCAAAACACGGCCTACAATTTGAGCCCACTCAATGTCTATGAGATTGAAGATTTTGACTACTACCAATTTCTTTCACTTGACCAATTCATCTTTGCTGAGACGCTGATAATTAGATACCGCCCCCGGATCTCATATGTAAGTAATTCATGGCAGTTTCTGGTGCTTGACGACGGTTTTTTACTGATAACCTTTGAGTGCCCCATCTTAGGACGTTCCAGCGTCTCTCTTGCAAGGGGTTATACCGATCAACCTTAAATGGCAGCAACCCCCTCCGTATTCTAAGTTTATGGCTCGTGGCAAACGTGGCCGGTCGGGAACTTTTAGCCCACCTGATCGAAGAAGACTTGCTGCGTCGACGGATCTCTTACAATGGGCATTGACGTATTGACGTCGCTGCATGGACGCCCGGGGTCTGTTATATGACCACTTGATTTTGGCCTTTTGAAATCGTGGAACTGCATTGACTCCTTGGCTTCCCTCAGTCAATCATCCTTGACAACGGGTGCGTGGAGTTAGGACTCACGGCACTCGCAATGCTTTTGGCCCGTCTCACAGTGCTGAGCCAGCACTTTGATTTGGCCAGCATTTTTGGAAGGGATCGCAGTATAATAGGTCGCATTGTGAGGTTTGCTCAACAGTGGGTGAAAAACAACTGGTGTCACTTACTCAAGTGGAACCCTCGTTGATTGAATCCCGCGCGCCTGGAAAATTATGCAAGGTCTTTGGTCGTGGCAAAAAAATGTCCAATGGAAAACTGTGTGGGTTATATAGACGGTAAGTTAGTCTTCTCAAAATCTTCATGTGGCTGCTAGTTAATGGTATCTACAATCATCTTTTGCTTTCAGGCACTGTTTGGAAAATTTCTCGTCCAAAACATATGCAGGCCGTCTTCTACAACGGCCACAAACGCTGTCACGCCTTGAAATTTCAGGCGGTGACCACCCCCAAGTAAGTTCTTTGCTACTACTTTCACTTTATCAGCTTCCCTTTGCTGATGAAACTGATCATCTATTTTGATATCCTTGGGGTCAGTGGTTTGACAGTCGATCTCAGCGAAGCATATGTAGGCTCGCAACACGACCAGGCCATGCTCAAGGACACTCAACTTGAAGCAATCCTTCGCCGACATGCCAAGGGTCTTAATGGGCAGCAGATGCGGCTGTACGGCGACAAGGGGTATACGGCAAATGATGTCATCATGACACCTTTCCAAGGGCATGAAGATCGATTGGATTTTCAACAGACAGCCTTCAATAAGGCCATGTCTTGTTGTTGTATTGGTGTGGAGCACGAATTTGGCAGAGTACACAATGTGTTCAGGCTAACACAATATGAAGGTAAGTGTGTCTGATTGCTTTCACCCCTATTGATGCGATGTCCTGATGATTCTACTTCCCGGCGGTAGATAACCTGCTTTTTTTCAAGAGCAAACTGAACGAGATTTATCATGTTGCTGTGTTCTTCAAGAACTGTTTGATATGTTTTGGCTGCGGTCCTGGAAACTCCCCACTCCCACCACCTTCATTAGCCCAATATTTAGGTCAGATGTAATCAATCTAGGCCACTTTGTAGTTAAAGATTTGCTGGTTGTAAATAATGAGAAAGTGGAATTTGTAATTGATATTGGAAATTGACCTCAGGCTTGTCCCGCTGTGGCGTGTTACCTTGCCTAAAGATGAATGTGGGTGTTCCTACAACCCCTAGTCTTGCTAAGTGACATTCACCAATGGTAGGTGATTTTCCAAGGAAGATCACCCAGCACAATTTGAGTTATGAGCATGTGTAAGGGGTTTCGGTCAGTCGTTCAGACTCTACACTCCTCCAACTTTGGTGAGGGTACCATCTAAGGTTGCGGAAAGAGTAAATAGAAACTTAAAAAGTTTCTATTCACTATCTTCCTCCGTTCGATCAAATGGATTCTACCTAGAACCATTCACAAAGGTCCAATATGGACCTTTGCGAGCAAAGTGAGGTCCCTCAAGAGTGTGGTCGACGAACTCTGGTCAGATCCAGGATACATAGCCTTGGAAATGGCTGTGTATCCTTACATTGAATGGACAGATGGGGGCTTATCTCACATCAGACTATCACAGGGTTGAGTGGCTTTCAACCATATCTGACCAATTGTGAACAATTGGTCAGATAACACATGGATTGCCATTTGAAATCAACTTTGAGTTTGGGAAGCTCAAAGTACTCTCTTGGGCTCAGAAATCTTCCATGAAAAGGTATGTCAGATATCACTTTGCATTGCAATGTTCTGACTATTAGACAAATTCCTATTGGACCAATTGGGGGAGGGGGGCACATGTTCAAATCTAAGAATCGGTAGAGGAGGTGGTAGTGGGGGGTACAAGAGTTACAAGGTGTTGCATGATTATAGCCAGTCCATCATTCATGGACCCCATTTTGACTTTGAATGCATCAAGCTTTTGGGTTGATGCGTTGTCCAGTGGAGTCTTAAGTGTTGTAACCTGAGCTTTTTCAAATTCTGACCGCTGATGTTGTAATGCGAGTTTGGCCGTGCGATGAGCCGCCAGGGACTGAGCCATCATCCGCTTGTTTTTGTTCCGTGCGTGCGCAATGCCTAGTTCGCGCTCATAGAGCTCATTGATGCGGCTATGCTGTTCACTGTGTGCAGCTAATGATACCTCATTCCACCAACCAAGCTCACCGGTTAAGGCGCTCAGTTCCTCTGAGCTCGTGTTTGCCTGGGTTGAGGCAGATCTTTTTGCTTTTCTTGATGAGGTGGTTGACCTTGCAACTTCGTCTCCTTTGCCAACGGAAGGATCGAGGTCTTGGACGGCCTTGTTTGCAAATTGTTCCCGAACAGCCTCCACCAGCAGAGTCCGGCCTTTAACCACCTCGCGTTCCTCCTGACCAGCCAGTCTAAGAGGGCGGCCGGTCTGGGTTGGCCACAGTAATAAGACAAGGTCTTGGTAAGAGTCAGATAGGAAGTAGGATACTGGAAACAAAACAGGACTCACTTCTTCCTCATCCTGAACTGACTGGATTAAATGACGAAGTTCCTCATCATCTTCCTCAGTCCCACTGTCCATCCTACTCCATCCTTCCGCCGCAGCAAGCCACGTCTTGAGCTGTGTATATCTCACTTGAAGGACCCGGCTGTCAACACCCGTTCGCAACAAAACGCAACAAAAAAATGAGAAAATTGCGCTGCGCAATGTTTAATTCATTGCATTTTCTCATTGCGTTTTGCTGCTTACGCAATATCCTCTATAAAGCGGATGTTTCGCTGCGGGGAATCTCAATGAAATCTCAGCGCAAGAAAACAAGCGCAACACAATACAACTGCAAAAATTTTCTTCAAGAAGTGCGCACAAGCACTTAATTTCATACTGATACTGACAGAGTTCATACAAAAAATCATTTTTTCTATTTACTACAAAGTGTTCTTGCCTTTCTTTTGTCTTCCCATAATTTTCTCTGCAATTCGCATAGCTTCTCCATAGTCTCCTGGAGGGACGAACTTCTTCTTGAGCCATTCACATAATCCAACAGCACGCTCAATAGTTTGAGAGGCCAAACCTCCTCTATCGGCAGTGATGACATCTGCCGCAGCACTGAAAGTGCGCTCACAGGCACATGAAGTACCTACGCAACAGAGGTAGTCACGTTCCAGCAAAGCAAGCGTAGGGAAATGTTGCTCATGACACTGGAAAGTACAGAACCCAAGTCAGTTTACTGAGATGAGACATCAAACACATGAGTGTACAAAACAATGTTACTTACTGCCCACCAATCCAATATATCTTGATTATCATCACACATATATTTACCTGAAAGATAAGCTTGAAGTTCTGCATCACCCGGTAGTTCTGCCACATTTTGTGAAGCAAAAATGTTACGCTCCTTGAAGATGTTAGAGCTGGTAGGGCTGGTAGGTTCGGATTCCTCAGCTACCTTAGAATTTGAAGACTCGGGAGCAGGTTGGTCAATGAGTAACTTGTCATATACCAACTTCAATACTTCATGGGCCGACTCACTGTAATCAGGAAACATTTGTTCAAAAAACTTGCCTCGAAACTTGGGATTTAACATGGTGGAGATGATGATTGCATAACAGTGAAGTGCTTCTTCTTGATAGTCTTGAAGTCGGGAGATCATAGTTTGAATCATCTCGGCTAGGCGAGAGTATGGAGTGTTTGATTTGATCTGCTTGAGAGCGCTGATGATGGTAGCGTATTGGAACAAAACCGATGCCGCGTTTGGTGCGTTGCCTTCCATACATTTAGTGGATGAGTAGAAGATCTGTACTTATTGGAGAGAAAACAATCAATGCCATTGCCAGCTGATGTCGACCAGAATTCAAGTTAACTGACACGGAGCATGCTGATCAGTGCCTCAATCACCTTCCACTCCTCCGGAGAAAAGAGGGTACCATCAAATTGATTGTTCTCATCCTCGTTCAATATGCGATTGACAATCTGAAAGACCAGAAACATATTGGACTCAGTATGATGCCATAATTGCTTTGTAAAAGCAAGACACACCATTACATACCTTCTTAGCCTTCACAAAGCGCTCTAACATGTCTAGGAAGATATTCCAACGCTGACCATGGGCTGCAATCAACCCCGGTCTTGTGTAAATTTCCTCTTTGGAAAGTGCACGCAAGAGCTGCATCAAAGGTCCGTTCCTTGAAATAGTTTTGTTCACCTTTGCGCACTGTGAGGCGTTCTAATTGATCAGTTTTTATCAAAAGGGGTTTGGAAAAGGGAAGAGAAAGATTGACTTGCCTTGTGGATGGCTTTAGAGAAAGAGTCACCTATGGTGATTTCAGTAGCTTCGATTCAAGCTCTTTCATTATCATCATCTTCGGGTTCGGAGTCTGTGTGATCAACACATGGATCCGGGTTATATTCTGATGGTGCTTCTTCAAGGTCCTCATCAGTTTCATTGAGTGCATCTTCACCATTGTTCAATACAATCAAGTGTGGAGTTGAAAATTGATTCCGGTTGGGCAGATCAGGTAACAACAGGTTGAGTTTCCGCCCATTTTGGGCAGTTGGCTTGCAGGTTCCTGCTCAAACTTTGAGAGTGGCAAGCCCGGCCTTAACGGTCAATGCTATCTTGTGAGCATAGCATTGGATTTGATTCCGGCTTGAATCCCAGTTGCCTGGGGTAGCTGATGATTTAAACATATCTTCAAACTCCTTAGCTGTCAAGTTATTTGTGCCACCCGGATTGGTCGTTTGCGCAACCATGTGGTTATCCATAAAGTAAAAACAAAACAATTGATTAGACTATGTGATAGATATGAGGAAAGATTTAAAAAAGACTTATCTTTTTATGAAGGCCGTGTCGGATGATAAAGTGTCCAACTGGGCAAGCAAGAAGCGCTCCGTAATGATTCTAAACGACTAACTTGAGTGTCAAATGGTGGACATGGTTTGTCCACTCCTTGTTGATGTATGAAACTGATACACCTATGAATGCCCGCCGACCACGCTTTGTTGTCCACACATCATGGATCAGACAAAACTTTCCTGGTAAACTCTACATAACACATATGAGTTGATTGAACAAATACAGAATGTGGTAAAGAGGTCTAGAACTCACCTTTAATTTGGTGATCACATCATAATGCATGCCTTCATATAACTTCATGGCCTCCTTTGCTGCCCATCCAGGAGTTTACAGTACAGCTGAAGGATTGGCAAACTGAAAAGCCACAATGAGGAGAGGATCAGCCATTCGATTCCAAGGAAGAGCATGTCGGACCAGCTATAGGACGAGCATGCAGTTGAGTAATTGAGCCAAGAATTTTTGGATGTCCAAGAACACGTCAAGAAGTGACCCCTTGGGTCCTTTGGCTGCTTCGGCGGCTTTCTTGGCTGCTTTGACTCCTTCTTGATAGGTTGGAGGTAGTTGAACACCAGCTGAAATCGCTTTATCGCGGGAACGACACGGTTTTTGACCAGGCGCACCATCTCTGTGACCTTTGAGGTTGAAATGATTAGTTGTCCTGTCTTGGTAGTCCTTACCACACCACAAACAGGGGTATAGCTTTCTTTCACTGTCATCAGGCTGTTTAGGAGCAATAAATCGATTGAGTGATATAAGATAAGAAGAGATAGAAAGAGATGGAGACAAGAAACAAAGTAAAAGTCAGTGACCAGAACGTGTCATTCAAACTGAATCCACTTACATTTGCCAGATCCCAATCAGGATGACCGTAGTAACTGAAAAGCTTGTCGGTGCTTTCTGCTGTTTGCTTGGCTCGATCGGGTTTTTGGGTTTTGGGTTTGGAATCATCTTGATGTTGGAATCATTTTCAATTAGTTGCACAAGCGCTTTTGGGACCTCTATACGCTGAATACACAAGGGTTTCTGAGCATGAAGAAACAGTAAGACCAAAAACATATGCCCACCTGTTTTTTGCTTTTGCCCATGCACTTCTTATTCTTGTTCTTTTTTCTTTTTCCCCCCGAGCAAGAAGATGTGGAGCCGGATGATGATGAGTCTTCATATGGCTCGGGCGACGGTTCATCTCCTTGCTTGTTGTCACTTTTGTCATTTAGCGAGTCCACGTGGTTTTGAGAGCTTGAAGACAGGCGGAGAGGAGATGGAACGGCACGACGCGAGTCACGTGGCTGGCTGACAAATCCAGGACTCGTTTGAGTTCCTTGTCCTTGTGGGCTACAAGGACGAAGGCTGCGGCTTGCAGAAGGTGAAGGTGAGTGGAGTGATGATGATGGTGCTTGCAAAGACTTGGAATCATCCAAACACGCTTTGTTTGCAGCCTTGAGGTTTGCTGCAGTAGCCGCACCAGCTTTATAACGAGGAGCCATCCAAATAAAGGAAAGAATGATATGTAAGAGAAAGTCAAATCACAAATGGAAATTTGAATGGGATTTTGTGAAGAATGGAAACTCACCGCTCATCTGTGAAGAATGATAATTTTGAATCTTCACCGCCTTGCTGACGCAGGGTCTCCATCCCTGATTCCCTATCTGAGCCTGCGTTGTAATACCTGCGAGAGGGTGTATTCAGTAGGCTCATTCTGGATCAGGATGATACTAAAGGGGTGACAATTAAATCTGGAGTCAAGATTATTGACATCCAGCTTTAGTCTCTATCATACATTATTAGGGCACGCCGCAATCCACCTAAAAACAACCCATTTCATTGCGATAGTGCGCAATTACCCCACTGCATGAATGCCTTGCGTTGCGGTCAACCGCAACATATAAGCCAGCCATTTTGGCTGCGCTTTCGCGCAGCGCAATGCACTGAAACCCGCAAAAAATTTCGCTGGTGGATGGGCGTTGCGGCTGTTTGGACTGTTGGAAAGATTCTTGAAGTGCAGGCGTGTTCCGGAATCATTCTGGAATTAAGCACGTGCATTAGCAAGCCGGTGATTACCGAGAGTTTTGAAATAGACTGACTTTCAACAATATTGCACATTCATGAAATACCTTTCCCTTCTGACCCTTTGCACCAAAAGGACTCAGAGCGTCCAATGCGCGCATGTATATTAAATCCAAGCGATTGGGACCATCAATGTTAAACTTGAACACCGGCGAGTTGGATGAACTGGGGCCTGGGGTCTCTTCCTTCACCCAATGTCTCGCTCGTATAGCACGTTTCCAACCAGGCTCTGGGATACGCGAAAGTTCCAAAGTGATCGCGTCGGCATTGACCCAAGCCGCATCCTCCAAAACCGCTTGGGCCAAATCGTCTTTGGCCTCCTTCAAGGCTTGCTGAAAATAACCTAGGATCGTGCGGTCAAGGATCACGACAGATTCTCTCCATCAATTCAGCTCATGGACTGGCATAGCCCAGAAATTGGGAAACTGGTTGACCTCGGTGATTTTAAGCAAGTTGGCGTTCGGGAGGGCACTGTTCGCAGTGGAAGTGAAAGAGCTTGGAAAACTTAGAAGGAGAATCCGCTGACCTACATCAGTTGACAAGGCCCACTTAGATTTCAAGTTACAGTACTGACCTAGTACTTGATTGAGACCTAGACAACCCAAAAAGTAATTGTATGTCCGATGATGGTTAGCCAAAATCACACAACTTGCGGCCACAGAGAATAGAAACCACAATGGAAGTTAGTTCAAAATAGGCAGACTTACGTTGCCACTTGTTTAGACACGGGTTCTGAAACAGGACTCAATTGTGCAGACCTTTTCAAATTGTGTCTGCCCGGTGAGCCAGGGCCCGCTGACTCGTCCAAACGTGCGGCGCGGTTGACCGGGAATTGGTTCAATGGGAGTGTCCCAAGCGGTTGACAAGGCAGGAGTAACCAACTGTTTTCTTTGACTTCACGCACGGTATGGAACTTGCCTGGGGCTAGTTGGACAACTAGCCGATCCAATTGCAATCTGACGTGTCAGTATCAATCCTAATTTGACCGTAGGGTGCTGAGAATGCAAACTTACTATTGTTTAAGGGATGTCAACCGCCCAAATCCATAGGACCATTCAAACCGGGGCCTTCCCATTGCTGTTGTAAGGTCAGCTAAGTGATATAAATTGTCCCAGAGTCAACCAAACACTTACTCTACCGTCGATTGGGCTGGAACTTCCCCTGATTTCGGCCAAGCAGTTATTACAATCAGCTGCTTGCTGATTCATCCTGAGGTATTCAAAGAGAGAGAAATTGGAGAAGAAATCTAGATTAAGCGGCGAGGTAAGTTGGAATATAACTTGTGGAATGAGTTCTTGGTTTGAAGTGGGGTTTGTATGTCCGGAAGGTGTCTACGGCGGCTCTTCTTATAGAAAAGCCAAAGGTCACATCAGTCCAGCGGTCACCGAGGAAGAGGAGAAAAAAATACTCATCCATTAGGATGTCCACGCGCATAAGCCTCGAAGTCGCCAAAGTGGATGCCGAGCGGATTGCAAAAAGAGCCAAAGGCCAGCGGGTCCAAACAGGTTAGTCCAAATGAGGACCAAAAGCCAGATAGACAAACATCCGCATCTGGCTCCCCCGTAGGAACCACGGGGTGAGCAACCAGGGCCGCAGTGCCATCTGTGAAAGGTGGCTCCCACTAACCTCAAGCGTGCAAGTAGAGGCTTTTGGCTGGCGGTTACAAGCAACATTTGAACAGCGGACCCAACATCCGGTCAGTCAGCGGGCTGCGCCACCCTATTTTTTTGGTTGCAATAAAGTTGATAAATAAAATAAGGATTTTTCATATTGTTTGAACAGTGGCTGAGAGGTTCTCAAACACATTTGAACTACAGTTCAATTGGAAAATTGCAGCACTTTGCCCAACCCCTATTTCATAAGAGAGAGAAATAAAGTTCTAACCTAGATCACTAGTGTTAGTGCTGATCTACCAAAACAAGAATTTGTGACAAAAGAAAAGTCTAACAAGATCTAGGATAATGTGTTCTCTTATACAAAATAATGTTTAACAAGGCGTTACAAAGATGATGTCATAAAATGAAAAGAGAAACTTTTGTCAATCACAAGCTTCCTAAAAATTCTGATTAGTCTAAACCAAAAATAGGTGAGACTAGGCTAAGTGCCTGGCCATCTCCAATGACCAGTCAGGTCTGGCCTTAACACCCCCCCTCAACCTTTTAGAGGTTTATAATGAATTATTTCATGCAAATATTTTGTTTGTGACTTTGAAAAATGATGTTACCAAGTGATTTTGTGAGTATATCAGCCTTTTGGTTTGGTCCATCTATCCATTCTATTTTAAGATTGCTGTCGAAAATTTGCTCATTTACGTAATGGAATTCTCTTGATACGTGATGGGACCGTTTAGTAAGATGTAAGTCTTGAGCAACCTTGATTGCGGCAGTATTGTCACATTTTCAAATTGTAATAAAAACCATCTTGAATATGTCTTGAAGAAGATTTTGAAGCCATACCGATTCCCTTGCCGCAACACCTAGAGCCATATATTCAGCGTGACATGTAGATGTTGCTACACAGCTTTGACGTCTTGAGGCCCATGATATAACATTTCCAAACAGGAATACCACAAAAACGTGAGTTGATCTTGAAAATTCCCCCCCCCAGTTCGCATCACAATACGTGACCAAGTCATCCATATTTATAGCCTTTTTAAAATATATTCCTTCATGTTTTGTTCCACTAACATATCTTAATAGATGTTTGAGAGCCAACCAATGGTCTTCATTTGGTTTTGATGAGAATCTTGCCAGGTAATTTACGGTGTAAGCTATATCTGGTCTAGTACCTATAGCAAGGTAAGATAGAGATCCTAGTATCAATAAGTAAGATGAGGAATTTATGCCAATCGAGTCCTTGTCAGATGAATTGAGATGAAGATTTGCTATCATTGGTGTTGCGGTTCTTGAAGTCATGAAACCAGTAGATTCTAATAAACTATGAGTGAGAGTTGGCTGGGAAAGGAAAATACCATCCTGAGTATGTGTGATTTTGATTCCAACAATTTGTTCAAGATTATCAGTCCAAGTGATTTGGAAGCTTTTGAGTAACAAATCATGAATAAAAGATATGATATCCAAAGATGATCCGCATATAACCCCATCATCGACATGAATCCAGAGAATGGCGATATTGTCCTTATAATGCAAGACATACAAACTTTGATTGTTTATACAGTATCTGCACCTCATTCCAGTTAGAACCAACGAGAAGTGCTTCCACCAGCACCTAGCCGCTTGCTTAGTACCGTACAAGGCCTTTCTTAGAAGCAAAACAGCATTAGGTAAGACAGTTGTAATGCCTTCTGCCGGTTTGACGTAAATGATCTCGTCAATAGGACTGTGAGGATACGCTGCAACCACATCAAAACCTTTAATATACCATCCTTTGTTCACAGTGATAGAAAAGATTATCATGAGTGAAGTAAATTTAGCAGTCGGAGCGAAAGTGTCTGAAAAATCAATGCCTTCTCGTTGAGTAAAACCTCTGACGACGTATCTAGCCTTTCTCTTGATAATATTACCATTTAAATTAGTCTTCTTCGCGAAAACCCACTTGCTAGAGACTGCCTTCTGACCCACTGGAAGAATAACTTCCTCCCACACTTTTAGCTTGACAAGCATATCAATCTCTTTCTTACAAGCCTCCTTCCATTCTGTACCGTTTTCCCTTTTTATCGCTTCTTCATAACTTCGTGGTAATTTTTGAGCTATCCCCGCCGATGTTGCTTGAAGTAAAGCTACATCTTTATCTTGAGATCTTATAGTTTCAGTGAAATAGCCGTCATCAAGAAGATATGAGACAGATAGTGATTCAATGAGCTGACAAAGCTCCTCATGCGCACAAAGAGAGTCTGAAGTCGTAAGAATGTGATTCAGCAAGGCAGTACTTGATGGATTATCAATGGTCTGAGTGGATTGGATTTGATTGTTGATTCGATTGGATTGAATTGAATTTGAGAGACCCTTCTCATCAAGCCATCTTGCATGTGCTGAATCTATAAACTCATCATTCATCGGGTTCCAAAACCTCCAACCCTTGCTAGCATCGAGATATCCAAAAAATTGGCATTTAATCGCCCTGTCATCCAACTTTCAACGTTTCTCTGAAGGTACATGCACAAAAACCCAACTTCCAAAAATACGAAGATGATCAACTTGAGGAGGAAAACCAAACATGAGCTCTGTCGGAGTCCTTGAGCCAGTGTTTGAGTTTGGAGTTTTATTGTGTAAATCCGTAGCAGTAATAAGTGCAAAACCCCAGAATCGTCTTGGAAGACCAGAGTCGCGTAGAAGAACTCGCATGCCGCCTTGAACAGTCCTACTTGCCCGTTCCATAGAACCGTTTTGTTCATGAAAATATGGTAGTGAAGTTTGAATCTTGATGCCTTTCTCAGAGAAATATGATTTTAAAGAATTATTGATGAATTCAGCACCACCATCCGTCCTCCAGTAAATCACCTTCTTCCCAGTTCTCCTTTCTGCTTCAGCAACAAATGTTTTGATTTGATTTGGGGCTTTGTTTTTTGATTTCAGAAGATATGTTCGCATATATGTTGAAAATACATCTCTAATTTCTAAAGAATACTCAGCCCCTGATACAGTCTTGACTGGAAAGGGACTACATAAATCAGCAACAACAAGAGAAAGGGGTGAATCATAAGAAATTAGGGAGTGACCAATCGTGGATTAAGAATGTCTTGAAGCCTTGGAATGAGGATCTGATAGCATGCGCTTCAGCGCTAAGATCACTACTTCGACAAGATTTGTAAGATAGAAAACTCTGACCTGATAGCATGCGCTTCAGCGCTAAGATCACTACTTCGACAAGATTTGTAAGATAGAAAACTCTGACCTAAATAATAGTTCAGATTATTAATATAAGTTTATTAGTTAAATAAGTTATTGCTATATGATAACTGATCTCTGGATGGACACAAGAGATAAGAGTTTCTCTTCCCAAAGATGTATATTGTATTCACCTGATAGCATGCGCTTCAGCGCTAAGATCACTACTTCGACAAGATTTGTAAGATAGAAAACTCTGACCTATAACAACAATAATCTGATTAGAAATGATTTATGAAGATTAAATAGAAAAGAAATAATTTCTACCTAAATAATAGTTCAGATTATTAATATAAGTTTATTAGTTAAATAAGTTATTGCTATATGATAACTGATCTCTGGATGGACACAAGAGATAAGAGTCTAGCACATAAATGAAATGGATATGAAATTAGTAGTAGATCAGACCATATTGTCTGTGTATAAAGGAAACATAAAGGATAATGAAATACTCACTTCTCTTCCCAAAGATGGGGAAAGAGAAGCGAATTGATAACAGAGCCTACTACTATAAGTAATCTTTTAATTGGGGCAATTAATATTCCTTTCTGTTGATGACATCATTTCTGTTAATCTGTGTATTCTCTCCTTGTGTATCTTTTCTTGTTCTCGTCGATTGGACACTTCAACACCCCCCCTCAATCGACACAATTAAAATATATCTATTCATTTACTTCCCTTATTCCCAACCTTCTTCTAAACTCATTAAACGGTCCCGGGTGAAGTGGTTTAGTTAATAGATCAGCTAACATATCCTCCGATGCACAATACCCCAACTTAATTACCCCATCTCTAACTTTCTCTCTCAACCAATGATGATGTATCTCAATAGCCTTAGTCCTTCCGTGCATAACAGCATTTTCCGAAATATCAATAGTACTTAGACTGTCACAGTTAAGGTAATAAGGGGTCTGTTGAGGTAAACCTATAGATTTCAAGAATAAGGCCAACCAAATCATCTCATCTCCAGCCTCATTTGCAGCCCTATATTCTGCCTCCGTTGAGGATTTCGCAACTGTCTGCTGTAATCTACTACGCCAGCTAATTGCCCCTCCACATAATAAAAAAACGTATCCAGTAGTAGACCGCCTTGTGCTCTTATCGCCAGCCCAATCTGAATCTGCGAAATGTTCAGGTAATGCATAACCGTTGTTGCTAATAACATTGAGTGACGGAACCTTCTCATAATGTATACAATAACTTAAAGTTCCATTCAAATATCGTAGTATGTGCTTAAAAGCTTCCCAGTGTCTTAATGCTGGATTGTCCAGATGTTGTGATAAACAACCTACAGCATAAGTAATGTCAGGTCTTGTACATTGCGACAAGTACATTAAACTCCCAACTCCACTGCGATACGGTAGATTCAGTAAGCTGAATGACCTTGCTTCATCCGGTGTTGATTTAAGTAATTTGGTTCCGCCGGGAAGTGGTGTTGAAGCTGGTTTGCTATCAATCATACCAAAACGCTCTAGTAATGACTTAGCCATAGCTTCTTGACCTATAATATAGTGATTTGGTCCTGCTCGTACTATCTGTATACCTACCACACATGTTGCAATCCCCATATCTTCCATTGGCCAAAAACCACCAATTTCTTTCTTAAATTCTTCGATATTATTCCCAGTAATTGCTAAATCGTCCACATGCAGATAAAATAAGCATACTTCATTAGACCTTCTCCTAATATATACGCATTCATCAGCAACTGATTGTATAAATCCTGCTTTCAAACATTTAGATTTAAATTCATCATTCCACTCTCTCGCCGACTGCTTCAACCCATAGAGTGCTTGAAGTAGTTCACAAACTAAATCTTCATCGTCAATCTCATAGCCCTCCGGTTGTTCCATAAAAATCTGATGTTTCAACCTACTATTGAGGAACGCAGCGATAGCATCCATGGAATGAATAGAAAAACCGTGATAACTCGCAAACGCTACCACACTCCTAAACGACGCAGGTTTTCCAGTGGGGGCGAAAGTCTCCACATAGTCGACACCGTATGTCTGAGTATAACCTTTGGCGACGATCCTTGCCTTATGTTTATTAATAGACCCATCAGGATTCAATTTGACTTTAAAATGCCACCGACTGCCTACAACAGGCTTATCGGAAGGTCGTGGAACCAATCTCCAAACTTTTCTATCCTCCATGTTCTTCATTTCCTTGTCACAAGCCGCCTTCCATTCATTTTTATCACTACTGTTCATTGCTGATTTAAAATTGTGCGGCTCCTGAATTAATCGTACTACTGATCCTACAGCAAAGGCATAAGGAAATGAATCATGTAGATCTACAAAGGCCCCCTCATCATCCCAATACGCAAAGCTTGCAGATGGATTGTATCTATCAACTGGGCGCCTTTCACGGTCAGAACGTCGAACATTAATTACTTCATCTTCTTCTACACGTTGAATTTCTTCCTCTTTGATTAGCTGAGGATTGTCTGACGGAGGTTCATCAAGATTTAAATTTGTTTCCTGGTGCATTCCTTCACCACCAGGGATTTGGACGTCGTCGTCTTGATTCTGATTCATAGAACCAAGTACGGAAGGATCCGATAAAGGTTGATCTTCGTCTTCATTAAATAACTGTTGATATGAGTCTAATGTGTTCAACTTCTTAAAAGGAAAATTGTCGTGTCTAAAAGAAACATCATGTGATATCACTATGGCTTTAGTCTCAATTACAAACACTTCATAATTCAAGTTATGTTCTGTGTGACCCAACAATATAGCTTGTCTTGACACTTGACTAAACTTCCCACCTCTAATTGCTTTCCTGATAAGAACATAACATAGACATCCTATTGGCATAACATGTGAGACATCCGGCTTACGATCATGCCACATCTCAAATGGAGTTTTACCCTCCGGTAAAGACGAAGTAATTGTTCTGTTCTTTAAATAAACCGCAGCCTTAACCGCATAAAGCCAAAATTTTACTGGGAGGTTGGCGTCTATCAACATTGCTCTTGCCGGTTCTGTAATTGTTCTATTTGATCTCTCAGCAACCCCATTCTCTTCTGGGGTATATGTTGCAGTAGTTCGTAGGTAAATTCCCATCTCCTTACAGTACGGCACCATGGTGTTGTTGATGAATTCATAGCCATTGTCCAGAGTGATCGCTTTAACTTTAGTGTTGCATTGTCTTTCAACTAGAGCAATATATTGTTTGATTTTATGAAATACTATATCAGCTGATTTAGTAGTAAGTCCAACAACATGTCTATATCTCGAATAGTCATCAGTAAAAAGCATGAAGTAAGCACTACCGCACACAGCATTAGATCTTAGAATTCCACTGAGATCAAGATGAATATTCTCCAAAAGACGTAAGCTGCGAACATGAATTCTGTTATGAGGAATACGATGGCCTTTTGCCAGGTCACAAGAGTCACAATGGAGATGGTCGGGAATCACAGAGCTTTCTATATCAATCCCTTTTACACTGCCTTTCACTATCATCGACTTCAAATATCTAATATTCGGGTGACCTAAACGACGATGTAAGGTAAGAACGGCATTATTAGCGTCCGATGTAGTAACATTGGCTTCCGCGCTTGATGAAGGTGAATGAGTTGAAACCGGTCTCACGAATGATCTCAATAATCTAGTATCATCGTTCAGTTTCCCCACAAATACCCTATTACCATCCTTAGTTATGATGAAAGAATCGCCTTCTTTCCGGATGATGAAGTCATTCTGAAGTAATATTGTACCTCCGATCAAGCTTCGCTTAAGGTCGGGAATATGCAGGCAGTTGTTTAAGTCAAATATATGACCATCAGGACCTTTGAACCGTACGTCTCCGCGTCCACAAATACTGAGTGTGGCATTTCCTCCTGCCATGTCCAGCGAATTCAACTGATCTCTTGTGTCTTCATAGTTAATGAACACGGCCTTCTCCTTGAACATGTGGTGGGTAGCAGCCGTGTCAATAAGGACCTCTGTAGTGTCCGATTCGCTGTTGATCGACAATTTTGATAATGAATTGATCGATACATGAGACGCTGATGCATTAAGAGAGTTGAACGCCTCTTCAAGCTGCTCGACCGTGGGTTCCGACTGGTTGATGACCACTGATGCTGAAGAATTAGATAAATTCTTTGGCGGTTCACCATTCCATTGACCCAATCTGACACGCTGTTCGATCCATTCTCGCTGTAAGTGCTCGTTACCAGGCTTCTTGAAACAATCGTTCGGGTTGTGATTAATACCCGTACACTT
The DNA here is from genome assembly GCA_022264835.1 of Melampsora americana. Taxonomy (NCBI): domain Eukaryota; kingdom Fungi; phylum Basidiomycota; class Pucciniomycetes; order Pucciniales; family Melampsoraceae; genus Melampsora; species Melampsora americana. Next base: position 800,114 of record JAIFHY010000036.1, read on the forward strand.
TGACTTTGTGCACTTGATCTTAGACTTGTTACGAGAAAATGAATTTGAAACGAAACTTGCTTCCGCTGCATGATGTATAACATTTGAAGATTTAGAAGTAGTGGAATTTCTAGTTAACATAGACACTGCATCAAGCCTTTTCTTCAATTCCGAGACAACCTTATCATAGTCTTTGATACCTGATATGGCAATCTCTTTTGCGTCTTGGAAATAATTATTATTCAGTGAAATCAGCAATTTTCGTCCAAGGTCCTCATCACTCATTTGCCCTCCAGCAGTCTTGTATTTAGTAACTGAATCTTGGAAATGTTGAATATGATTCAAAAGGGGTACGTTGGGGCCCTGAACAATCAAATTGAGCGATCTTTCAAGGAGTAGACGAAGTTCTTCAGAACGTCCTGAATGATGACTAGCAATCGCTTTCCATAGTTTGGAGGGTAAATCCTGAGTTTCAGGACCATCGTCTTTATATAAGGTGATTTTGGGTTCGAATCTGGATCTATTGACATCATCCATATTGTTCAATATCCAATTTGTGATACACGTTCTGCTAACTTCATCGCTAAATTGGCTGTTTTCTATTTTGATTTCATCTGAGCGTAGATATTCCGATAAGAACATAGATTTTAATCCAGTCCGAATAAATGATGCCCAAAGCATATAATTATCATCGGTAAGTATCTTTATGGATCTAGATAAGGACTGATTTAAGATTATGGCTTGTTGCTGAGGGGTCATTTCATTTGAAGCGATAGGTAGTGACATATTATCAAAATTCTGAGATAAATTGACTGGTAAACTTTGGTTTGTTGAAGGTGATGATGGATTAAGAGGTAAAGATATATCAAGATTTGATGAAGTTGATGATAAGGGTCTAAGTGATGTCGATATATTAAAAATCGTACGATCTCCTTCTTCTTCAGATTCTTCAGATGGGGGTGTTGGACTTGTCGATTGTGCAAAAAATCGATCAGGATCAGGGTTTGATGTTCGATTAGGATCAGAACTCATTCATTTGATGGATCGTAGAAAATACTCTTGCTACCATAAGAATGTCTTGAAGCCTTGGAATGAGGATCTGATAGCATGCGCTTCAGCGCTAAGATCACTACTTCGACAAGATTTGTAAGATAGAAAACTCTGACCTGATAGCATGCGCTTCAGCGCTAAGATCACTACTTCGACAAGATTTGTAAGATAGAAAACTCTGACCTAAATAATAGTTCAGATTATTAATATAAGTTTATTAGTTAAATAAGTTATTGCTATATGATAACTGATCTCTGGATGGACACAAGAGATAAGAGTTTCTCTTCCCAAAGATGTATATTGTATTCACCTGATAGCATGCGCTTCAGCGCTAAGATCACTACTTCGACAAGATTTGTAAGATAGAAAACTCTGACCTATAACAACAATAATCTGATTAGAAATGATTTATGAAGATTAAATAGAAAAGAAATAATTTCTACCTAAATAATAGTTCAGATTATTAATATAAGTTTATTAGTTAAATAAGTTATTGCTATATGATAACTGATCTCTGGATGGACACAAGAGATAAGAGTCTAGCACATAAATGAAATGGATATGAAATTAGTAGTAGATCAGACCATATTGTCTGTGTATAAAGGAAACATAAAGGATAATGAAATACTCACTTCTCTTCCCAAAGATGGGGAAAGAGAAGCGAATTGATAACAGAGCCTACTACTATAAGTAATCTTTTAATTGGGGCAATTAATATTCCTTTCTGTTGATGACATCATTTCTGTTAATCTGTGTATTCTCTCCTTGTGTATCTTTTCTTGTTCTCGTCGATTGGACACTTCAACATGGATGTTTTAGTTGATTTTGCTATGGCACATTCTTCACATGGAATTGTCTTAGTTAATTTGCTTGGCAAACCTACACATACTTGATCACGGACAAGCTTCAAAAGAGTACAGTCATTTGGATGACCAAGTTGGCGATGCCAGAGAGTAAAGTCTCCCATAACAGCAGCAGTTGTTATTTGATTGTTGATGGCTTGTGATATCCACCTTCTGCCAGAGCGTTGAGCAGTAATAAGTTTTGAACCGTCTTTCCACAGCTCAATTCCACCTGAAGAATTTCAAAAGGTAATGCCATCTTCTTCCAGTTGTATTCCAGAAAGTAAGCTATGACGGAGTGTCTCACAAAAATAAACATTCTCAACAGTTAAGAACTCTTTAGAGCTTGCTACATTGCATATACAGACATGGCCAACACCAGTAATAACAGAAGAAGTAGAATTATTTGCCATTCTAACTGGAAGAGGTGTAATATTGCATACTGATGTAAAGAAAGATCGTTGATTAAAAACATGGTGAGTAGCACCCGTGTCAAAAATAATGGTGGAGGGGTCGACGTCAGTATTGAGTTGAGAAACCCTGATATGTTTGACGTCCACGCACCCTGAGAAATCAATGTCAGCGAACTGAGGTTCCACAGTTCAAGCATCAGAAGTAGAAGCTGCTAATCCATTGCGCTCCTTGTCCTTCACAGCCTTGAGGGCTCGACAGTCCAGTTTTGAATGGCCAGTCTTCTTGCAGTAGTAACAGCGTAATTTAGGTTTAGGAACCACAGCAGCAGCCAAAATATCCGCAATCCCCACATGACCACGTTTAAAAGCAACGTCCGCAGCACCCATAGCCCGTATCATAGCAGAGGAATTTATAATTGTAGACGGATTCACAATAATGGCAGCTTCAAAAGTGTTGGAAATATTGGGGAAATCTTTGGGAACACTATTTAAAAGTAGACCAGCAAATAAATCATCTGCAATGATCATCCCTGATCGTTCAATTTTTTGACGTAAGGTGGATGCAGAGTGGACATGAGTGTCTAATGAGGTATTGGAAGGCTTGTATTTGATGCTTGTTAATTCATTGAGTAAGGACATCCGTCCTGCAAAAGTTGGAGCGGAAAATCGACTTTTGAGATAAGAATCTCAAACAGATGGAATAGGCGAATGTTCTTTGAGTTGCAGACCAATATGCCTATCTACTGTCCGATGAAAAACTCCGTTGACACCTTTTGCTAAGTCTTCACGCCAACCTCTAATGTTGGGAAGTGCTTCAGGGTGTAAGTAAGCTGCACATCCTGGCATCATTTCGAGGTATTCCTGAATATCACCATCCCAGACATCAAAGTTTGATCTGTCTGAGGCAAGTTGAGTTAATGATGGCAGCTTGACTTGACAATTCTTCGTCAAAGTATGCCATGAGTCATCATTAGTGCCTGTAGATTGAAAGATATTTTGAATATTTTGATGTACAGTATGTTGGGGTTGATTCAATGTATTCTGAGTTTGATTTAAATTTTGCTGATTTTGCTGCAAAGTTTGCTGGGTCACATGGGGAGCATTTCCGCCAGCGGCAATATGTGCGCCTTCAGAGCCAATGATCTCATTGCCTTCCATAGGTTGATCAGAGGCCATGACAATAGGTACGGTGTTAGAAGAGGAGGAAAGTTCTTGTATAGTATGATTGGTAGTTCCTGAATCTGCTGTTTCAAAAGATAAATCAATGTCATTGGGCAAGCCAAAGCTCATAACCTATTGGGACAAAAAAGATGAAACATGAAACTAGATCACTAGTGTTAGTGCTGATCTACCAAAACAAGAATTTGTGACATTTCATAAGAGAGAGAAATAAAGTTCTAACCTAGATCACTAGTGTTAGTGCTGATCTACCAAAACAAGAATTTGTGACAAAATAAAAGTCTAACAAGATCTAGGATAATGTGTTCTCTTATACAAAATAATGTTTAATAAGGTGTTACAAAGATGATGTCATAAAATGAAAAGAGAAACCTTTGTCAATCACAAGCTTCCTAAATATTCTGATCAGTCTAAACCGAAAATAGGTGAGACTAGGCTAAGTGCCTGGCCATCTCCAATGACCAGTCAGGTCTGGTCTTAACATCATGTACCCCATACAGGATTCAACAAAATGCATCTATTGCAACCTGGTGATGGATGGTAAACCTAATCTATTGCAGAAGCATATCATCAATGTCTGCCAATCCATTCCTGGCAGCCAGAAATCAGCATACATCAACACTGTTCAGCCACAATTGTCTGCTGACTCAAAGGACTCAACTAATGAAGATTCCACCTCAACCTTGACTATTGACAAACCCAAGCTAATTCATCATTTCACTGATGCCTCACTTCATCATTTTTTCAAAAGCACTCAAGAAAAAATAGATCAAATCAATCAACACCTCTGTCTTGCCTTGATAACTGGCCACATACCATTCTCTGTGCTTGAAAATGAGCATTTCATTTGTTGCCAAGAACAGCTATCAGTTTTACCATTCACAAACGCTACTAGATATGTGATGACAAACCAGATTTTACCTATTGTGCATGCTCTGGCTGTCAAAGAAATGCAAGATGATCTTTCCCGCCAGTTGGGTCTAACAATCTCCCTTGATGGATGGTCCGACATATCTGGAAACAGTGTTTATGCTGTCCTGGCTCTACGCAGAACAAAAGTCAAACACTTTATTGATACTCTAAGCCTTCATCGAGTCCAACATACTTCCAAGAACATTGCTTCAAGTCTTGATAGTACCCTCAGCTTGTCAGGGATAAAGTGGGTCCAGATAGTTGCTGTTGTGACTGATACTCCAACGCTAATGGTGAATGTTATGATCTCTCTTCAGGGATTCTCAATGGGATGAAGGATGAGTCTACCAAGCAATCGGTTTTGTATTTGGATTGTTGGATGAGAGACTATCATACATGACGTAATACAACATAATATATATTAGAATACATGACATGCTTGTTGTATATCACAAGTATTACATTTTGGTTTTGTAACAGTGAAACTTTGAGTGAGTGCTGTTCAAATCCTGTTCTTGTTGCTTCCATGATGTTCTTTTCCAATACAATGCTTCTCATATAGATGATTATCTGTGAAGCACATCCTCATGTTGTTGGCATTCCTTGTTGTTTGGATTTTTTCAATCTGATTGCCAAGGACTTTGTCAACCATCAAGACATGAAAAAAGTGGTCTCAAATAACAAGGAGTTAGTTATGTACTTCACCTCTTCACATCACTGAACCAAGCATCTTGAATGATGGCAAAAAACAGGAAGGTATTACTCACAGTATACAGAGCTCATGTGATAGTCAGTGGTACACATATAGCAAAGTCTGTCTTTCTGTTGATGCACATGAATTGGGATTTCTCAAATGCAACAATATGTCCAATGATCCAACATTAGACACTCCAATGATTCCAAAAGAAACAGCTTTGATTGTTTGAACTCACAACCAATTCACTGCAAACAAAGCACTTGTTCTATTCCTCACTGGCCTCCAAAATTGTCCAGTGGCTGGTCAATCCGCCAGTTTGGTTGTCGGAATGGGGGGAAACCCTATATCCGGCAAACTTTTCATATATTGGCCATTGTGTATTCATGTAAATGTAGATAACATAGATAGCAAAAATAGCTAGATAAAACAAAACCAAGAAGGGATTGAATTGTTGATTTTTGATGAGATCGATCTTCAATATGATTGATGGTCAATATGATCGATTGTTGATGGTTAAGTTGATTGAAAGCCACAATGTAGATGGAGTCTAAAATTTCACTTCAAATTCAAACCGGGCACTGGGCGTTGTAACACTTAAAACTGGGTGGCAATATTTCAAGTATCCCAAATCAGGGCGGGGGTCAAAAGAAACCAGTTGCCAAATAGTGAAATCCATGAAAAAAAATAAAAAATAAAAAAGGTCACAGGGAGTTTTGGCCCAAAGCGCCGGATATATATTGGACAGCCGGTGTACATCCGGTGATATGCGGATATCTGATGTAAATCTCGCCCATCCAATGGTTAACCAATGGTTAGCCGGTTTGACTCTTGGATGGGAAGGTTTTGAAACAAAACTGATTGGATTTTCTTCACTTGGTGCGGACAAAATAAAATATCTACCGGTTTGGATGTTGGAATAGCCCTAAGGCGCCGGAAACCTGCCAGTTGACAGCTTGAATCCAATCAAATCAATTCAAAGGATGATTGTCAATCTTGCTTTTTTCTGTGGATAATCGCAAGCCAATGCCAATACCATTGCACAACAGGCCAATCTTTATCTCAATGGTGAAGGTAATTTTGGTACATCAAAGAAATGTAAGTCCTGTCCTGCACCCTTCAGGAAACTTCAGCTACTAACTTTTTGATTCATGTGTACATAGTTTTGCTTGCAATCAATTATTAGCTTGATGTGCCTACAACCCTACAGATGAGTTTACTTGAAAAAATTGCTATCAAACTACTTGAGATTATAGCTCATGCTGCGGGTGCTGAAAGACTTTTTTCAGCCATGTCAGCTACAAAGACAAAAAAGCAAGCTGCAATGACCCTCACAAATTTCAAAATGATATTGAATGTTTAGCTTTCCAAAGCCAACAAAAACCAAAAAAAGAATGCCAAATCAGTCAACAATGATGCAAACAACAAAATCAAAGTTATTGAAGACTCACGAGTAGAACCATCAGAGATCTTTTCTGGCCCAGATGATCTTGACGAGTTTGAACAAGAGGTGGCCCATTTGCAAGACAAACCTATGCTTGTTGACCCCGCTTTAGAGGCTGATTCTTATGATGGTTTCATTAGATCTTTCTTTGATCTGAATTTATTTGATGTTCAATCTTTTCATCATGTTGAGTCTGCAGGTGAAAGTACACCTGCTATTGGCGCTCCTGGAGCGTGGAACCCCAATGAAGTCACATCTGACTAATTGTCTGGTTTTCACTACATGTGCTATGCCAAAATACAATTCTTCAACTTTTTTTTACTTTTTTTGATTTGTTTTCATGTTTTGCACTGTGAGAGGACGCGCCTAACGCGCCTATTTTCCCAAAAAACACGCCAGGACGCGCCTTTTTTAGAGCCCCACCCCCAACCTGAAAGATACAACACCAGTTTACTCAGCCCGCCCTGACTGGTTTACTACACATACCTGTATTGACTATACAAACAGCTGTATAGTCAATTGGTAAACCAGTTGGCTCCGCAGCTGTATAGTCAATTGGTAAACCAGTTAGCCTTGGCCGAGTAAACTGGTGTTGTATCTTTTCCAACACCACTTGTACGTTGTTCTCTGATTGTGCCTGTTTGTTGAGATTCAATCAACACCAACATACAAGTCATTGATCAATATGCTTGTATCCAATTTACCCCAATCATTTCATATATATATATATTTGTACATTGTAGTATTTATAACCCAACAAGGGTTATACAACACGTGAAGAGGATAATCTACTAGTTGTAATAGTAGAAGGTGTCTAAGACTGCTCTTCTAAGACCAATCAATAAATTCTTATTGATGGAATACTGATAAGTAAACAAAAGAAATATAATTATCAATTTTAAGAGGAAAAGCGCCTTGATTGATTTGTTAAACTCAACACTTTATTAGTGTTATTCCCAATGACTTTTAAGTCTTACAATACTATTCTTTAAAGTAAATTTCTCTTTATAACCTTGATAAAGGGTGTATTTAAGTGATCTGATACTACTAAAATAAGTTTATAATGATAAACGGAATAATAGCCATGTAGAAGATAAGGAAAAGAGGGCCAGAAAACCCTTTACAATCAAAGCAAAGCTATATATAACCTCTTCTTCAAAAGAAATACACGGTAAACAGCTCCATTATCTCTTCTTTACCACTTTAATATACATTCAACCATGTCATAACCTCTTCTTATGATCAACCTTGTAATCTTTCATCCTTATAATACCATAATTACTCATAGTAAGCCTTTATGATTATTAATTTGATGTTCTTTTGATTTTAAATAAGCCAAAAACTGATTTTTAAAATTACTAACTTCTTTCAAACTTGTACAATTTTTGATTACTGAAGTGCAATGAATAGAGCTCTCTTTACCAACCAAGACCATACACCACAATCCCATTTTCTGATGACTAATGATGAAGTTATTGATGTGTAAGCAATGAGGAAACTTTAATTTGAAGATTATTACACGTTGAAAACCCATATTACATACAAATATATAAGCCAAGACCCATGATACAGCCAGTTTACCATTATTACATATGCGCTTATTTTCATTCTTGAATTTCATATTTTCATTAGTTTCTCCTTATAAATGTTTTTTGTTTATCTTGATACGGTTAAAGTGAAGTTTGTACATTATAAACCTTTAGATTATGCGTCGATTGAGCCATTTTCAGCCAATTTGTTTGAGACTTGATATATATTACTAATGAAAAACCTCTAATTTGACCAAGTTGCACATCATTGAAATTTGAGCCACATTCAAAATGTTTGAAATCCTCCCTTTCCATCCTTATTCCTTGATTTACACTACTTCTCTCTAGGTTAAGCCACTCTTTGCTCTTATCAAACCCCATCTAAAATCATCCAAAGAATCCATTTCCGTCATCACATCTTTTATAAACACTTTTATTGATTCTGAAAAACCTAAATTTCATTCATTTTACCACTTTTGACGTCATTTCTCTTCAATCATTCCTCTTCTAATTGATTCAACTCTTCTATTCTTTTCTTCTTATGATCAACTTAATTCATTCTTAAGATCTTCTTTTTAAATCCCTTATTTTAGTAATCAATTGGATTTTTAAATTTTCTTCTTTCTTGATTTGTAAAGTATTATGTAAATTAAAAATAAAATTGATGTGCTTGTTTGCCACTTGACCACGGTGAAATTGAAGATAATATTATAATGATTTATTAATGTTGATATAAATAAACTTTTAAATAATCTGATTAAGCGCAAAAAAAAGTTCAAATTTTTTCTTCATCACTCCTATAAATTACTCACCACAACGTCCTCATGCTGTCTTATTTTCCTCATCTTTGAAAAGAAGACTGTGAGTGGACTGATTTCTTTGACTCCATTCTATATCTTCACTAAACACTTATCTAACCTTTGTTCTTCAATTATAGTTTGTCTCCATTGTTCTTCATTACATCAAGATCAGACTTTGAACCCATTTGTACTTTCTCAACTTTAGGTACATATTTCTTTCTTCTGATCTTTGAAAAGAAGACTTTTGTCTCTGGTGTTCTTTATTACATCAAGATCAGACTCTGAACCCATTTGTACTTTCCCAACTTCAGACCGTGTTCCAAGACTTTCACACTGTTTTTTTATGCATTGACCAAAGTGCCTCCTGAGCCAAAGGCTATCAGGGACTATAACTACTTGTGCTCCACTCCGCTAAAAACCCCTCTGGGGAAAAGGACGTGTGCTGGCTGTTTAAAGTGTTACAAGTGTTATTGAGATACATATGGTGGCGCTAACAGACGGTGGGTACAATAAATTAGATAGTAGGACAGGGAATGTGTTCAGGGGTGTCCTCTCCGGTGATTTTGGCCCAGACCCAGTGGCTTTTGAACCTCCAAGTTGAGTTGCAGAATGTGGCAACACACTTGAGAGCCCTTGGGTTTGTGAGGATGTCTCTTGTTTTGTTGAGCTGGAGCTCGTTGATAGAGGCTATGAGTTTGGCTTGTTGTTTTGAGTACTTGTGGCAGATGAAAAGGCAATGATCAATAGTTTTGACCCCCTTCTGGCAGTTGCACAGCAGATCAAAACACTGGTTGTGCCTGAAGAGGTAGGAGTTGAGATGGACACGGTTCAATTGCAATTGTGTGATGCAGGCGCTTTTGTGCTTCTGGAGGGTGCTGAGGGCTTTGAGGTGTTGTTTTGGCAATGGCTGTTGCCCCAGTTGTTTGATGTTGTCTGAGGAGAGGTTGTTTATGTCAAGCTTTGATCACAACTTTGTTGTGGTGGTGAGACCTGCAAGGGTTGGGGTTGAAGTGAAAGTGCTTGGCAAATTTTGCTTTGCCAAGCCATTAGCAATTTTGTCTACTGTTTTGTTACCCTTTACACCTTAGTGGCCAGGACACCACCTGATTGTTACCCTTGCGTGTGTAAAAGCAATGGCAATGTATCTGAGGATTTCAAAGGTTTCCTTCCAATCCATCAGCAAGGCGACAGTGCTTGGGCAATTCTCTAAGTCTTTGATGACCAATTGGTTGTCCAAGATGATGGAGATCCTCTGAGTTTGTGTGGTTGCTATTTGGAGGGCAATAGTGAGGCCAAGTTGTACACCTTTGTACTTGGTGGCATAGATGCCTTTAGGCACGCTTTACCTAGGTGCTGAGCAAGGGACTTGTTAGTGTTAGAGCACCACGCAGCAGCTGCCGTGTTCTTGGTTGGTATTCTTGATCCATCAGTGTAAACTATCAAGTGTTCCTTTGAGTGTTGGAGGATGATGGTGCCTTTTATGGCCAAGTCTTTGTTGTCATGTAGGACGGTTGAGTAATTTTTAGGCCTGATTAGAGGGGTGGTTGGATCAATTGGCAGTTGTGTGGTGAAGTCTTTGATTTCTTTCCCCAATTTGTGCTGAAAGAATCAGTGGAAGACATTCCAGTGAGATTGTGGGTTTGACTTCTGCGCCTGCTGGACAATGGGGAATAAAGGGTGGAGTTCTGGTTTAGTGAGAGCTCTTGCTATCAAATTCATGATCCTGGCCTTTATCCTTGTGTCTGGTTGGGTGAGGTTCAAGTCATGCCGGAGGAAAGGCTTTGGAGTAGTGTGCAGAGCACCAAGTGCAGCTCTGGCGCAAGTATTGTTGAGGGTGGTGAGGTGTTCTAGGAAATACTTTGGCAGTTCAAAGCCCAACCACGCCGGGATTGCGTAGTCAGCCGCCGCATGCACCGTGGCAGAGAGGAGTGTCCTCATTAGGTGGGGTTGAACTCCCCACTTGGTCTTTGCTAACAACACCAAGAACCCAGCCCAATCCGTTTGATTATGCCAAAGACGGCCCGTCTCGAACCCTTGGTAAGTTGGCATCGTCTGTACTTACTTAGCTTCTTGGCCTTCACTGATACTTTGGCATTCAATCCAGGCGGCCAAAACAAGCGTCCCAATTTACTTTTATCACGTATTGATGCCTGCCGTGCATCACAGGCCACAGGAACGCCGGGTGTCACGTTGGATCGCCCACCTAAGCTCCCGGAGTTTGTCTGGAAGGAGATCAAACAACCTCTCCACAGCCAATTGACCAGCCATTCCACTGGCCAATTCCACCCTCAGTCCCCCATCCCCCTAGCCAAACGCTTCAAGATTGACGGCCCCGCTCTCACTTTCCCAATCGGTACCTATGCTGAGATGCAGGGGACCAACATCAACGTTGACTATGAGACAATTCAACAAATTGAATGCGAGTCAAGTATCCTCAACTATATCGAGTTCTGCAACTTTGGTGATGACCCGGTGGACGAGATCGTGTCAATATTACTGGCCAACTGCATCACGAGTTTCAAGCACTTCCTGTTCCCGGAGATTTTGAATGCCAGGATAATCAGGTCATGGGGGATCTGCTGGGGTAGTGCCATTGAGCTGATGACTCGCGCTCGCCAATTCTACGTGGTCCAAGTCAAAGCCAATGATCAACATCAATCCAAAGGGAAGGGACAAGTGATTGATGCCCAATTTGAGGAGTACTGAGATGGTCCTCCCTCTGATAGTCTTATAGGTTGATTCATTATTGTCTCTGTCTCTACTTTGTTCCAACTCTCCATAACAACCTCTCAAAAGAACGCTGTGGCTTATATTGTTCAATCTAACCGTGAAACGGCTTTGTATCAATTTGTTCACTTGTTCACCCAAACCCCCCCTTTCTCTCCCAAAGCGCTTATTGATGACCTCATAAATGTCCATGAAATTATGCAAATGACCTCTATTCCAGATTGACCTCACCCAAACTTTTCCCAAGCCCATTGTGAAAGTTCAACCAGTACACAGTCCGGTTGAACTTTGGTCTCATGTCACATATGACCGATCATTGTTCAACCTTTGGAACAATGATTGTGTGGATGGTGAGAAGTCTTGACTCAGACCACACTTGACTTTGATTGATCAAGTGTTTATCTTGGGAAAGAATTGATTGATCAAAGTCAAGTCTTTCCACAGTCAAGACTTCACTTTGCTCAATCAAGTCTTTCCCAAGATAAAGACTTGACTGTGATTGAAGTCAACTCTTGCCTCAGTAAAGACTTCCTTCATAAATGTGAAGTCTTTGGTCACTCAAAACTTGAACATTCAAAGTTGTGACAAAAGACTTTGACTTGACCATGCAAAGTCTTGTCAAAATCAGTCAAGTTTTGAGATAGGACTTGACTGATCTTACGGCTAATCTTGATACTCACCGGGGCTCATGTCTCTTGCTAGACTGTTCAACTTATGAGTATGTTAAGTAAATCAATTTCATCAACACAAGATATAGAATCATATGAGGAACTAAGGTAGTAAACTACAAGTCAAGGTCGGGAGTTGTTTAGACCGACGGTTAGTTTGGACCAAGCACTAGTCATCAAACTGTGCATTATAATCTTTCCGATAATCCTGAGTGGCATAACCACTGAAAGCAATCAGTGGTTGCAATAAAGACCAAGTCATTACTTCACCTGCCACTAACAACAAATAAACTCCTTGGTCCTCCACCTCAAACCACCTTTGTTCCCGGCAAAGTTGGGCCTTCATGCTGTGGAAGGAATTTTCAATTGGGTTGAGATCCGGAGAGTACGCCGGAAGATATACTAGTAGGACCCCGGCCTCCTTGCAAAGTTGGTCGATCAGACCGCCATGATGTATGCAGGCATTGTCCAAGACAAGAACGGAGTTCTTGTCTGGATACCTATTCATCACTGGGAGCTGAACATGAATAAGGAAGACACTAATCAACACATGACAGATTGGTAATGAAATACAAACAATACCCGTACCAAATTCATTGGGGTGGGGGAGAGGCAAAAGGGTTGGTCACCCATCTCTTTTTTTTGGGTTCCGGTATCGGGCTTGTTCGGAAGCCCGTATCTAAGGACCCAAGAATGCTCATGATGTTTGGCTCAGCAAATGCGGTCATGAGCGCCACGCGCACGGACCACGTAGCCAAATTTTTTGGCTACGGTTTTCATGCCTTTTGCATTCTGCTGTATCTTGTTGGTGTTGGCTGAACTTGAGTTTGCTGTCCAAGGTGACTCCCAGCCACTTTGCGCTGTCGTGTGGGACTAGCTTCTTCCTGATTCCAAAATCAATAGTGGGGGGGTTAGTGTAGTCTTTGGATGAAAATAATACCCAGTGGCTCTTTTTTGTGTCAGAATAGCCCCGTGTCTCTCGGCCCATTTTTTTTGCCAAAAGGTCAGTGTTTGCATTTTCGATTTCAGTTGGTGGAGGTCGGGTGCTGATGCTAAGGACATCGTCAATAAAGCCCAGAGCCTCAGCCCAGGCTAAGAGCATCACCACCGGTTCAGGGCCTGAATGTGTCATACAGCCCGAAATTTTTTAGATTTCGCACTGTGTATTTGACATTCAGGTTACGAGCCCTGCACCGGTACCTCTGAAAACCTTGACCGCAATTGTACACGTGCCAAAGCTGTCCCAACATTTCCTATCTCATCATTCTGTGTGATAAAACGGATGTGATCGATCGATCTTACCCGCTTTATCACATCCTGCAGGCAGATACACTGCTTGAACGATGCCCACATGGCCACATAGGGTACATATTCATGATTTTATTACCCTATGTGGCCATGGCTGATTTAACGACGATGTACGCATGGCCACATAGGGTCATATATTTGTGAATCTATGACCCTACATGGCCATGCACGGTATGTCCTAATGATATCCTAGGACGTATCGATGTTTCCAAACAAAGACGTAGTTCGTTGAATTATTTCAACGAATTTTTCCTTTGTTTGAAGTTGATCTCTTCAATTATTTCTTGAGATATTCACTTTTCGTTCTCCTTTTATTTCTATCTTTTTCTTCTCATTCATCTTGTCTCACTCAATGAAACCACATGTATTGCCATTCTTGGCGCAATATTCAGTCGGCTCGGCTATACGCTCCCAACATTTATCAAATCTCGCCGACTTCAACCAAAGCATGTTGAACATGCTTATATCGTTGGAGGAGAAAGAAACGCGCCGAAATCCCGGTGGTTCCCTCCCCGGTAAATCACCTAATCTACCACGCGATCCGGTGGCTGGTCATGCCAGGCTCATGGAGGATTATTTCAACGACAATCCAGTTTACAGAGATTTTCTCTTCCGGCGTCGATTCCGCATGAGTCAACAGTTATTTTTGCGGATCATGAAGGCCCTGGGCATTCATGATAAATATTTCACACAGCGCCCTGATTGCACCGGTGGGCTTCTTTTCCCTCATCAAGGATACATATATTTTTTTTTTCCTCATATATTCGAATATATTTTTTCTCAAATCCAATGCTCGAATTTACCAATTTTAGGTAAACCTGGAAACTCGCCGCACCAGAAAGTAACGGCTGCCATACGCCAGCTCGCCTACGGAACGACGGCTGATCAGATGGACGAGTACTTGCGTATCGCGGAGTCCACGGCTGTTCAATGCCTACTGAAATTTTGCAGTGGTATCATTCGCATATTTGGGCCAACTTATCAACGTAAGCCTAATGCGGAAGATACTCAGCGCATTCTCGCCGAAAACGCCGAACGCGGGTTCCCTGGCATGCTTGGTTCGCTAGACTGTATGCATTGGCACTGGAAGAATTGTCCAAAGGCTCTTCAAGGGCACTTTGCAGGAAGATCTGGCAAGCCGAGTCTTGTTCTGGAGGTTGTGGCAACCAAAGACCTATGGATCTGGCATACGATTTTTGGATTACCAGGTACCAATAACGACATCAACGTGCTCGAAAGGTCCAATCTCTTCCGCGACCTATCTCAAGGAATTGCCCCACCTTCCAACTTCAAAGTTAATGGCCGTGAATATACAACCGGCTATTACCTAGCTGATGGGATATACCCAAAATGGGCAACATTGATCCAATCTTTCAGCGCGCCTTCGACACCTCCACTTAAGGTTAGTTCCTGTGGAACTGACCTTGACAACTTATTCTGTCGCGGCGGGCCGTAATCTGATCATGTATTCATTTCCGTAGTATTTTGCAAAGTGTCAAGAAGCAACACGTAAAGACGTGGAACGTGCTTTCGGCGTTTTGCAAGCCAGGTTTCATATTGTCAGAGGGGCGGCGAGGATGTGGCAGCCGAGTTCCCTATGTTTGATCATGAATGCATGTATCATATTGCATAATATGATACTTGAAGACCAAGGACGACCTGGTTATGAGTATTTAGAAGAGGAAGACTTAGAACCGCCTCCTCCTCTGCCACGTCCTACTGGTGTGGCTGCCAAATTCATGCGCGGTCGAGAGGCCTTTCGCAACGAAGATGCGCACATTTCCTTACGAAATGACTTAATTGAGCACTTGTGGAATTTGAACTGTGATGAGGAATTTAGCGGAGGCAGTGAAGAAGATGACGGGTAAAGGTTCTTTTCAACTTCTTTTCCATTTTTTGTACTACACGTGTTATCCACTCTGTTTCATTTGTACACTGTAATATATTCCACGGCCAGTCAGTATTTCATGATGCTATATTTTATCATCGTATATTGAGAAACCAGAGACTTAAATGTGAGACATGATATTTATCGAGATAGTGGTTGAAACACTATATACAATGATGAGCATCAAAAATACGAAAACAACAAGAAGCTGCTAAGCAGGCATGTTACAAGCTTGAAAGGGGTTGGCTGATGCGACTTTGAAGCCATTGCCATCTTCCGTCATTGTCAAACAAGTTGACAAACATCCCTCCGAGAGATTGGCTTCGTAAGAAGTGTGCGGCCTTCTTCTTATCACCGGGATTTTGCAAGAAAGGGCCAGCATAAGTGGAAACCAAGTACAATGCCTCACGAAGAGGTTGAAACTCGTTTCTACGCTTGTTCTGCATGTATTTCTTGTAATTGCGGTGCGCTTGGTCCAACTGGCTCTGGCGATGGTAAGAATGGACTCGTTCGCGTTCTCTGAGTGACGAGGGGCTCAACACCTTCTTAATTTTTTGCTTTGATTTTGATGAAGCTGGTGAAACTCATATGAATATCAGCGGGTGAATAGCAGTAGCAAACGTAGTGAAAATTGCTAACCGTTGGATTCCAGATCATCAGCGGTGGAACTGCCATTCGAAGATTTGGCAGAAGGATTCCTCGTAAGGCTATAGTCAACGCATATCCAACAGTCTGGAATCTTGCAAAACATTTTTAAGAATGAGTTGTGAAAATTGTAATGAATGAGTTGTGATATAGATAGTAAAATGATTGTATGTATTTAAGATGTATGAACAATATAAACAGCAATATAATGAAAGTTGATGGTGATGAAAAAAGACATCAACAAAGAGTATGAGCTCTTTATGTGCCTCACTGAAGCGCAGTGATATCAGAGGGCCAATATGAGGTGGAAATTAAACGTAACTTGCGATGATCTTGCCATCTCAAGTCGCAGTGGATAGGTACGATCATTGATCACACCCATTCACTGCGTTGCAACGGAGGAATACGCAGCAAACACCCACCGTTGCAACGTAGAAACCAGATGACTGGACTGCCTACGGAAATGAATTTACAATTCACTCTTCAAGAGATCGTGAATAAAACAAAATCCAATGATATTAAAGACAGACTAGCAAATTTAACATTAACAGAAATCTAACCAGAGAAACATTGCCACAGAAAATAAACGGAAAGAGTGACTTGAAAGATGATAAGATAAGATGTATATACATAAAACATGAAAGATGATAAGATAAGATGTATATACATAAAACAAGAACATCCGCTATTCATGACCACCCTCTGCAACACGACGTGCGCGATTCTTACGCATGATTTCCTCCCTCTGTGCTATAAATTCCGCACGTACGCACTCGTCAATGGAAGAGATGTTCGTCGTAAGGACGGTGTATTCATACAATTTGGAAAGAGTTGCTTGGGCTTCTTTACCTTGATGGGCCAGATCACGGCTCGCAAGTGCCACTTGACTAGAATTCTCAAGCATCTTTGGTGCAATTTCTTCGGAGACTAACAAACGACCACCGACCCCCCTTTTTGCCTGCTTATTTCCAACGTGTCGATTCATCCTAGGGAGAGTCTCAATATCGCTTCCAAGGTCTAAACCGTGGATATCAGAACCCAAGGAGTTGCCTTGTCCGCAGTGTTCGAGGTAACTCGGATTCTCCTGCCACTTGGGAGCGTGTTTCACAATGTTGAAACTGCTCATGTCTTTGAAAGCGCTCCCATTGCAATCCTGCTTGTACAAGGCTAGCGCATCAGTCACCTGGTCTTCGGGAGATTTTCCAGACTCCTTGAGCATCTTGATTTGCTCAAGGCAGCTGGCGTACTTCGACATATTGCGATTCAGAGTGGCCCATCGAGATTCCAACGATTTCAAAGTATGTTGGTTGTCGTGGTCCATATGCTGATTGTAGTGAGTCGTTATCTTCTTCCAAAACATCAAAAACCGTTGATCATTGCCGACAATGGGATTTTGAGAGACATGCAGCCACGAAGTACACAACTGAATAAGTTGGTCGTCGCTGAAGTTGGTCCTCTTCTTCAGAAGAGGGTTCTTCCCCGAGGTGTCATCGGTCTTGCAAGTTACAGGGGTGGTAGCAGTACGTGATAACGAGGTGGAGGTCGGTGTTGGTGCAGTAGTGCTTTGGGAAAGGCCATCATAAGGCCGGAAAGAGTGCATTCGTAAGTTTTCGCTGTGCTGAGAACGCACATCCAGAGATGCGTCGCGGTTGTGATGATGGTGATACATGGATTGGTAACCGTGATTATCACTGAAAGCGTTGGGGTTATGTTGACCGGACATAGATAGCCCAGCTTCACTTCCGTGGTTGTTGAAAGCATGCCCTTGGAGCCGATGTTGGCTCATTTGTTCTATGACACGACCTGTAATAGAAAAAAATGGGTAGGTTAGATGCGATGATTACGAGATACATTCAACATGAAACTAACTTTGACCTGACGGTGGTCTATCTCCGTCATCATTAAATGGGTCACTAGGCCCGCTGGCGGTTCCAGTGTGAGATTGGGAAAAAGCCAATTGCTGCTGCATGGTATTCCACAGGAATTGTAGGCCGAAAGAAAAAAAAATACCAGGAAATATATTTGAACAGGTTAAAAACTTGGAATAGTATTATAAAAAAGCTGCGCAGAATGTTTGAAAAACCAAAACAAAAACCAGGAAATGTTTTCGAACAGGTTAAAAAAATTGTATTATTAAAAAGATGCTAAGGATGTTTGAAGTTGCGGTTTACAGTTGTCAAAACAATGGATTATGAATGAAAAAGCTTGATATATTTTATAAGAGCCATGGATCTATCCAATCCAGCCTTTTTCATTGAATGATGGGAAGCAATGGACTCTACGGCTTATGAGTAATTAATTCTAACTCAAAGTCCTCAACGTTCATTGCTCAAATGAGAGCAATCAAAACTTGTTCATCTAATGCAGGTCAATCACCATTCTATTTGATCGGGCCAACAGCTCGAGCATGAGCAAGTCCAATGCGCGATCAAGGATAATCGTATTACCACACTCAAGTATCACCACACGGTAACCGTGCTCTCTTGACATCACTGTTTTGGTCAAGATGGAGCTCAAAAGGTTACAAAACGTGTGAGAAGGATGTCTAATAAGCGTTTCAGGCGCCCCCGGAGAACCTCAGGGTTCACGCCGAGAGACCTGGAACGCTTCTCAAATAAAATCTCACAGGTGGCCTACGGTGGGACTTGAAATCCCCGGTGGATCAGTAATTCTGAATGTCAACCCTGGAGTGTCACTTACAGCTTACGTTTCAATTACGTTTGATGACATTCCAGGGTCACCGGTGGTCATGCTCTAACGAGTCAGCGCTGTCAAGTAAAGATGAATTGTATAAAAGATAAAGCAGAGGGAACAGGGGCGAGCCCTGTGGCAGGCCATGCGACAGTCCAAATGCCGACGATTCGAAGCCATTGAAGGAGAGTTTTGTCGTGCAATCTTCAAGGAAATTGCAAATGATGTTTATGGTCTGCGAGTGGACGATTGCGCCTGTTCTTGGTCTTCCTCCCCGTGACACTGGGGGGAAATATTTGTCACATTTCAATATGTGAGACATGTGTTAATCTGAGTCACGCTGTACATACACACAAAATGAGTGACATACTGTCACACACCTCAAATGTGACTTTAATTCACTTGGTGCTCACTTTCATACAGATCCCTCAAGAGTTTTTGCCCGGTCAATTTTGAACGGCCTACAGCTTAGGGGTCAGTGAGGGCTTTCACACGCTGTGCCCCTAGGTCAAGAAAGGTATAATCAAACTACATTTGTCCTAGAGTTTTGTCTAAGTCTACTTGTACACTTACACATTTATAGCTTGTCAATATTCATTGTGTATGGCCGTGTTGTAGTTTGATTATACCTTTCTTGACCTAGGGGCACAGCGTGTGAAAGCCCTCACTGACCCCTAAGCTGTAGGCCGTTCAAAATTGACCGGGCAAAAACTCTTGAGGGATCTGTATGAAAGTGAGCACCAAGTGAATTAAAGTCACATTTGAGGTGTGTGACAGTATGTCACTCATTTTGTGTGTATGTACAGCGTGACTCAGATTAACACATGTCTCACATATTGAAATGTGACAAATATTTCCCCCCAGTGTGACTCGTGAAAGTAGTCCGATATTTGACAAGGGCCCGAGCCTTAACCAACGAGGTAGCACATTCCTTGCATAAGAGAAGAAAGGGGGTTCTTTTGAAGCTAAGACATTCATTCCCTTGAATGACAGGCGAGTTCTTCCTTCAGGTTACGACGCTCTTCTCCCGTCTGTTTGTGACAGTGCGTGGACCGGCTGTCGTCATAAGTTGTCTCTTCTTAAACTCAACAAAGTCCTCGTGCAGAGTCACGTGGGGACATTGCCGAATATTTTGACAAGCAGGCAATTGACACCGAATTTAAAAGCAATCAGTTTCATCCGTTCACCACCTCCGTGGCGTATAAAGACTTTCTCCCTTGACCCTCACCACCTACCCTCAAACGCTCAGCTCATAAAAGTTTCCTATAAGAGCTATAAGAAATCTCCATATCTTTCTATCTCCAGCCTTTGCTTCAACTTGTCCATCTCATCACACATCTTTATCATGCAAATCTCCGTCATTCTCATCTCCCTTCTGGCTAGCTGTAACATGTTGTCGTGCCGTGCTCCTCCATCAGACCCTAGACGCTCTTGTGGTAATTGTCCCCCTGGCTCTGGAGGTCCGATAATCGATTGTGGAGCTCATAACAACTACTGTATTCAAGTGAGTGTCAATGATGTTTTTAAGAATACAAACATCTCCCTTGATCTGATTTCCATCCTGCTTCTTGTCAACTTCACTGCTCATATAATTCTACCTGAATACTTTCAGCCGTAATCGACTTGGTAACAGGAGAGATTCTTGGACTCTTACACTTGATCAAGAACTTAAAAATCGGTTGGACAAATCCTTGGATCTTGATCTTTTCAAGAATTCCCTATTTTATCTTATTTATCTTATGCTTGCTGAATATTTTCTTTTTCAAAACACTTCATTTACTTTCTCCTGGTGTTCATAACTCAAACCGAACATTATCTTGTAAACATATTAAAGAACCACATTAGTGTCGTGGACTGTTTTCTAAGAGGTTTCGAAACAGCCTTCTATTCCTCATCTCATGGTCCTATTTCCTTTTCATCTTCTTGTTTGCTTCTTGTGATTAAACCCGCATTGTGTAATCGTTGTGATCAAGCCTAGTTTCTTTAATCTATATAACTGTTCCATTGCAAGATCGCCTCTGATAGGTACCTTTATTACCTGACATGTTGATCAGCAAAGTATAGTACATCTACATTTCTCAAAAGGAAATAAGTCTTAAGGGATGCAACATGATATAAGCCCATTTGAAAATCTTATCAGACTTAGCCCTAGATCTATTGGTGTTATTTCATAGATTCCCAGAAGGTTCCCGATAATGCAATGATGAGGTAATAGTGAATAATTTTATGCCTCAAAATATGTAACTTCAATTAAAATGAACCAAAAAAAGACGGTTTAATAACTTGACCTTCGAGTTTGATAAATTTCTTGATACGTTAAATTCGGAAATTGAACTAAACTCTTTCCATGGTAAGTATAATCTGTGTGTTTAAAAAATTATGTGATGACCTCAGATTGATAAGTTTTCTTGAGCGTCACTATCCTTCAATATCTATGAGTGATAATTGAATTCTACATTTCACATCTCACAGCTCAGCTCTTCACATTCACAAAGCTTTCTTCGACTCTGTGGATCAGGAGCGTCAAAATTTGTAGCGCGCAGCGTCAATTGAGATTAATAATCATCGACTTATCATCTCATCTAATGATTCTTGGATAGTTCATCTTTATCCTTGTGACCATAAGACCTATGACGTCAATGTTTGATTCCTCGTTAGAAAAGACTCTTGTGTGTTGTTTACCTAAACTCTTCTTCTCTATCAAACTCAAACATTTATTTCCTCAAACCTCTTCTTTACCGTACTGGTTCTCGTCTTTTCTTCGATCAAGTCCTCAGCTTTCATTAGGCTGCTTACCTGATTCTCACAGGCAATATATACTTCAAGTGCATCTTTCCCTCTATGGTTGTTGAGTTGAGGTAAATGCCACTTAAAAATGTATCACCAAACTCAGAGTTTGCTTGAAGACCAAGATGTTTTTTTCAAGATTGTCTTGCTTTTTTGGATAAAACCATCACAACGAAAATCAAAGGATAACCGAATTCACAATATCAAAAGAAAGTGGTTTCATCACATCCTAGTAAGATTGTGATGATGTGCTAAGAAAATTCTAAACCTAACAAGAATTGCATATAATAATCAGAATAATGTCAAGGAGTAAGAACGATGAAATTTGAACATATAACAACTGGATAATTGATCTTTCTAACTACCCCGATCACAGGTCACATTTTTTTAAATATCAGTCGAGCAAGAGAGAAATGAAAATTTATAAACACCAAGGAATGTTGCGTGGCAAACTCATCCAGCGGGATCAACTGTCTGAGTTAGAGGCATACTCTCATCTTATTTTAAATCAAAGTCTTCGAAACTAAACAGCTTTGAGTCACCAGGAAAATGTCTCGCGGTCTGGTCTATACAAGAATCAAAGACTGAAACAGATCTCACGATCCTAACATCAATATTAGAATCTTTTGTAGAATCGCTATTAGGTAAACCTGAAAATGCGTCGGCTGGTAGAGGCTCTACACTAAATCGTCCACCGAGAAATTGGGTAGCAAAGATCGGTAACTGGATATCGTCCGTTGCCGAGAGAGCTTGGTTAAGCTCTGACTCTTCAGCATTATTATGCTCGCATAAGAGTCTAAACTGGAAGATGAATTGAGGGGTCAGCTTTGATATCACTGTCAAGTTTGATCAAACAGTGCTTAATGAATACTAACCGATTGAAATAATAGTGCAGGCGAGATAAAGGTGCTCGGCGCCATGACTATGATGGCACTACCTGTTCGCCAAGCCGATCTAGGATTATGATAGCAGGAGCATAGTCTTTCAATATCACATATACATGCACCATGCTTGAAGAATGAAAGGTGCGTGTCAGACTCACGATGCAATATTATGACTTAGTCCTACCTGGTAAGCCGGGACTGCTATTTCACATATTAGGACCAAAGTGATCAAAATACTATGACCAGCGAGGAAGCCTATTTCAGATTCAAAAGAAGTCAGATCGAGATACATCGTAGTTTGTCAAGAACGGGTTCTATGAAGCTTACGGAATTCTCTTTGTAATTCACTGATGGCTCGTGTGGTTGTTTTACTAACTATTTCCTTTACAGGTACTCCACCTCCTCTAACAGGTCCAACATTTTCACGACAAGCCAAAGCTTGGGTTTGACACCTTCTCAAAAGGTTTCGAACTAACCGCACAAGATATTGTGCTGTGAAAATGTAAAACTGATCTCCTACCAAACTTGTCAGATCATCAAAGATCACAAGTCGAAAAAAAAACAAAGATCACTCACGCAAGCAAGAACAACACCGAATACGATCCAAACTATATACCATGTGCTCATACGGAATTCAACCACTCTACAGTTAGCCAATAAAGTATTCATTTCTTTCAGCATCTTCCCCATGGTTCGAATGTCTGGAGGGCTGTTAGGTATCCATGCTAACTCTCCCCTCTTCAATACGGCTTGTAAAAGATCAAAGTGATGATAAGTTCGAATGGTAGCTTGTGTGAGGAATGTGGCGCAGGCGACGTGTGTGATAAGGGCGATCATTAACCATGAAGACCACATCAAATTAAACACGGTCGGTGTCAAGAAATTGGCGACCTTCTTGCCCGCTTGCCGTCCGCTGCACAAACTGGTTGTATAGTCGGCCATTGAATTAGCTAGATTTCATGACCATATGTCGAGGAGATCGATCGTCTCTTGTCTGACTTACCAAGCATGACAAAGACCCCAACCTGAGAGCCAGATCCCAATATACGAGCTGAAAATGTTGATACAGGCTGGTTAGAATCGTAGGATCAAGAGAAGGATTTAGATTGATATACTTACGGAAGCCATCTGTTGGTGCCCAAATCATACAAAAAGCCAGTTCATCCCCAGTCAGCAGTGTTCAGTTAGCTGATACCTTCGCATTCCAAATGATAACTCACGCAATACCGTACCTAGATCAATTGATGGTATGAATATAAGCTAGTGACGATGTAAAACATGGTACACAAATACTGACCATAACGTCAGTTGGATTTCCTCGGTGAACAAAGGAGTTGTGAATGACTAAAGTGACCATCGATCATCAACAATTGCAAAGCCAATCAGTTATGTCAGATTTCGTCTTCATGGTACAATATCAAATCTTTAGACGAGTGAGAATTTCAATCACTTACTTTATAGTTAAAACACGCTAACATTAAATATAGACCCGAAGAGAAAAACTCGCAAACTGCCACAATCAAACCTCGATTGGGAACAATATACGGCATTCGATTTCTTCTTGAAGCTGTGATTTGTAGTCTTAAATCAGTCATGATGATTCATTATAATCTTCGATTGTAGAATGAAAACCAAATTACACATGGAAGGAAAATGTGCCCGGAATAGCCAAAGATGCTTTTTTCGACTAGCCTTTCCCCGCCAGATGGGAATCACCACAATCGACACACAGGCTATCATCATCAAGCCTCGCCATACGGCCAAGACAGCCAAGACTGGTAGAGACCATCGAGGAATAGGTGGAAAGATGATCCGAGCCTAGACAAAACAGACGCGAATTGAAGAGCAAGAGGATGAATATCAGGCGAAGTTACCTTGTAAGAAAGAAAATGGATTCCTGATCTCGCAAGAGTGAAGAGACTGATGAGCTTACCGCTAAGTTTTGGTAGCTTGGAAAAGGATTGATGTCAGGTTTGAAGACAGGTAATTTGGGTACTTGACACGACATGACAGTCGTCTAGCTTTACTTTAAAGAATGAAGGTGATGGAAGGCTGAATGGATGGAGAGGAATTAATGATAACTAAAAGAGATCAAGATGATGAGTAGGTTGATGGTGAGAGCGTGTTGAGGTTCATCAGACCAATTCATTCACCGGTCTTCATTCAGCGAGGTGAAGTTGAGAGTGTGAATTATAAATTATATAAGTAATAATCTATATCACACCATGCGAGTTACTTACTTTATGCTTAAAATCAAGTGAAATGACATTTATTTATTTATTGTAAATAAAACATTCAATCAGAAAGAACAACTTCAAACCATTCATATCAAATTCAAGAGACAGACTGACAATTGCAGATGGTGAGAGACAGCAATCAAAGAGATTGAACCCGATAGAATCCGATTGGGTAAAGTTTTAATTTAAATATTTACTTACATTTCAAATCTAGATGACCATCTCTTCTCATCTTGACTATAAGATTTCAATTCTCTACCTGAATCAATTAAACCCATAAAGCTTGATAATCACAATTCTTTGTCTTCAAACCTTTAATCACTTACTCAAACCTTGGCACTACACTCAAAGAATCAACCAGAGTTTTATCCCGCTTCTTTTAATCAAAAGCTTTCGCAAAGCACCACATTTGATTTGTATATAGTTGAGTTATTTACATACATGAATTTGATATGAAGAACACGGTGTAAGATGTCATGGAGCGATGACTCCGACTGAAGAGCCTTTGTGAAGTACGGAATCTAATGTAGTTCTCTAGTTGAGAGTCTACCTCATGAGGATTAACAGGACCCTGGAATGCGCCTGCAGAGGGTAGTGACGTAAATTCCGACCTTTTTGTAACGAGGTTTTGGGGTACTAAACTCACACTTCGCAATTGCTACAGGAGCTCAAACGATGCCCAAGAAGCAGAGCATTCGAATGCACCAACTTTTGGACCTATAGCACCAATACTGCCGGAGATATTCAGTTGTAAAGCTCAAAAATAGGCCAAAAACTGAAGGTCGGAATCAGGCCTCGGAGGCCCAAAATTTTTTTGCGCCTTTGCGTTTTACGCCGAAGTGAGCTAAGCTACAGAGCTCAGACCAAGCCCTTCTGATAGCCCTTCTCCATGCGCATCTTTTGAGGTGCCTGGGACCGTGGGAGAGTCAGTGATGTGTAGTGTAGAGCCCGAAAACAAAAAATAGGGCTACGTCACTACCCTCTGCAGGCGCATTCCAGGGTCCTGGATTAACCCGTTCGATTGTCTCGATGCCAGCTCAAATGAAACCAATATGCAGATCACATCCAGTTATGATGACTATGTGAATATTCATTGTGACCGAAGTAAGTTGGAAAGGCTGAGGTGAGTTTCATGATTCAAAGGACTTGATTTTGCTTATAAAAGAGCTTTGTTTAAAGTTCAAAATCTATATCATCATCAATTATCTCTTCAGATCACTTCTTCAAAACAGACACATATTAAGATAATCAGTTTTGAAAAATTTCAATCAAATTAAATTCTTGAACAGACCTAAACCTTGAGATGAGCCTTTTGAATTTCACTTGTGATAGAATTCTACAAAGTCTTTCAAACCCCTCTCGGTTTGTTTAAGTCTCATGGTGATCATCACACCAATGATAGAAGGACAGAGTGCTTACTGTCAAAACAAAGCAGATGCATAGTGTAGTAATGGAGGTAAACCAAGCTGTTCAAGAGGTCAAGCAAAGTGTTCTTCAGGTAAATTGAAAAAGTCTCATACAGTACTTAAAGTCTACTTTGTGCTACACCTGGGTTGAGCCAGCCCTGGGCCCAAATGTTTGCTGTTTATCAAAAAAAATTGTATAGGTGGTGGGAAGTAAGATTTTTTGTAGCAGGCCACTTCTAAATAGTATTTTTTGGAACCAAACACACAACTCAGCCCTCTCATCTCCTTGGCACAATGGTCTTTTCTGACGGGAAGAAAGCTCAGCAAGCATGTTCAGCGGCAGAAGCTGAAAAATTACATGTGGACAATGAAATCATCCTCTTCATCAATAATCAAATAGCAGACTCTGAAAATGAAAAATAATGTGATGACCACCTGCAAGAGCACCTTTTCCCAATCTTTCTCCAATCCAACACAGCAAAACCGGCTCTTGGAAAGTGTAAGAACAAGTTTGGAAATCTCAAAAGGTACAAAATGCCAACTATTCTCTTGTTGACTGTCTTTGCCTTGAATTTGAAACCTTTATATAACTATGACTCTTTCCATTGTTATGTTTTCACTTTTTTTCTCATGAGTTCACGCAAGAGAGGTTGAGAAATTGTCACAACACTCAACAAATGCACATCATTGATCAAGTCCAAAATTGGGACCAAAGAATTGAAGGCAAATGAATTAATCAGAAACAAACACTGCCAGTATTAAAGAGGTCCCCTGGTGGAAAAATGGGTCTTAGAGAACACATTCCCGTTCTGTTACTGTCAAACACCTTCATGGATATTTACCAAGTAGCCATAGTGGTATATGTAGTCCATTTTTGAAATACTTTTCACAAACTGAATAAACTTACACAATGTATTACAGATAGTTTGCTTATCTAGATGAACAGATGGCTGAGTGGCCCTGTATGTACCTAATAGCTAAACAATTACCCAGCTGCTTGGACATATGTACACCACGGGGCAATTGGGCTCGCCATTTGACCGTCAGAAAAGACGGCCGAAAGCTCAGATTCGCTTGGTGGTGGCCGGCCGCCAAAAGCTGGTCAGTGGAAAGGCAAGCTTTTGGCTCAGCTTTGCTGGCGGCCGTCAGCTGGGCAAACGGCGGCCAGTAGACGGTATTTGATCATCGGAAGTGTCCGCTGATCATGTGAAGAGAGATTGAGCTCACCTCTCTTCACCTTTGCATCCCTCCACCTATTCCTCACCTCCCCAAATCTTGCGGATGGGGGCAGTGGTGATGATGATGGGTTGAAGGCCTCCTAGACCATGAATTGGATTCTGGGAGCTTTCCCGTTCTCTGATCAAAAAAGCTGTGGCTAGAAAGACTTCTATCAACAAGATCATGAATTTTTTTTTGTTTCACAGCATCGATTTTGACCGTCGTATCAGACGGCCATTTTTCAACCTTTTGACGGGCATAAGGCTGATCGATTTACCGCCAGATTGACCAGCCAACAGACCGGCTTTTTTCTGGCAAAAAACTGAGGTTTTGGCCAAAAAACAGCCGGTCTCACACGACCGCCAAGATCTGGCCAAAACCTGAGCTTTTGGCCAGCGTTTGACCAGATTTTGGACACGACCATTTTCGAGCCCAGCTTTTGGCTCAACAATTGCCCCGTGGTGTAGAATATGAGTTATGGCTTGGGTTTGTGGTGCAAGCTAATCTTCTGGATAGTCAAATTTGGATCATATTCCCAACCTAGAGCATTTTCCCACCTGGGCACCTATTTGATTCTGGAAGTGAAAGGTGGTTGACAACGCTTCGATAAAGAAGAGCAAAAGTTAGTACCTCACACAGGCATCAAACCTGCATAGCACAGCACATCCAGCCCCAGTTGGGAGGCCTTCCTACCGCCTGACTAACACAGCATACCCAGCCACGGGGGTAGTGCCAACATAGCCAAGTACGCAGGCTGAGGCTCAAGTACCCAGCCAAGGGGGCTTAAGTACCCAGCTAAGGGGGCTTAAGTACCTAGCTAAGGGTGCTTAAGTACCTAGCATTTGCCTGGGCCCAAATGTTGACCATCTAGTGAAAAAAAATTCAACGCCTTGGATGATCCCAAGGTCATATAGACAGATTAAGCTCATTCATCTCATTACACCTGTCTAGTTAATTACTTGAGATATTGTCACTAAGTTTGTGATTTTTGAGCTCAAAGTTGAAATTTTGTTTGGCTAGTCGCAAGGTAGTACAGAGTAGACTTTACCTACTGTAACAGTCACAATTATCCTGTATGTTTTTAACATCTTTCAATTCAAATGAGATTTGTCTACATGCTTTTCATTCAGAAATTGAATCTTTCACTTTGGGCATTTGTCCCAAGTGAAGTCAATTGAATTTGAAAATCTGATAAAAGTTTTGCTCAAAAGAGGAAATGATTTGTCTTGATCTATGGTATGTAATTTGCTCAACGAAGCATGATGCTAGTTTCAAGTAGCTCTTTATCTTCTATTCATCTTTCTACCATCTTTGTTGGATCTAGATACAAAGCTAAATATACTATCATACTTGTCTGGTCATTACTCTAGGGTATGTTTGGTTGTGTTTATTTTTGACAATCAATCTGAACATTAGCAATTATTCTGCAAAATAATTGCAGTTGAAAAAACACGTTTGGGACCAATTATGGTACCCAAAACAAAAACTCCTTCCCCGTACCAAAAGGAGTTTAAAGGTGCCTTTTGGATAAAGAACGAACGGGAGTTTATCCACTCAATAAAGTCCTTTTTGAACTTATGAAAATTTCATTTTGACAAGTTTCAACATCTTAAGTCCAAGAAGGACCACTTTTTTGACAACCTACAATGTCATTAATCTCAGAAGGCAAAGCCTTTTGCCACTCATCAACTATTCATCCACATTTAATCACCTTGAAGGATGGTGATTTCTTCCTTTCTCCACCTACCATCTTTTGTCATTTCTTTCTCTCTTCCTTGTTTTTTTTATCAAATGAGGTACACTATAAGTCTCAGGGTACACCACCCAAGATTGAAATTTGATTATCATTGGTTCATTGGAGGTTCTGAGATCTAAAGAGTTTGATAAATTACTTTCGTCTTATAATTTGATTGGGGTCATGATACCTTTCAAATCTTCATCTACACTTTTTGCATATCATCTTGATTGAAATCAATTCATATCTTGAACTTGTTGAGTTTGAGTTCCCCAATTTTGGGTTCTAGAGAATGATTTTGTTTTGTTGAGGATCTGATCTGAAGCTTCACTCACCAGATATCCATCCAAATTGATCATTCATCCAAGAAAAACATTGTACACAAGGATTCATCTTTGACAATCAAAGTGATTGAAAAAAAGGCTAACAGGATGAGTTTCAAGTTTCCAACATTAAGAAAATGGTTTGAGTGGAGATCTGAATGATCATTTTGATCATGATTTGAATTCCATAAAGTTATCAATCCATTACAACACAATTCTTCAAATTCTTCATGGCTCAATTCAATCAAATTTGCTTTCCCAAAAAGTTCTGAGAACAGAGTTTATTGGACAAACACTATACTCAACAAAGTCCCACGCTCGTACCGCGCGAGGCCACGAGCGAGGGACTTATGACAAACTGACACACTTTGGCCTGTGAGGGGAATTGAGTTTTGGTGAGGAATTTTGCCTTCCTTATGAAACTTTTTATCCCTTCGGTATTTTTTCTTGGACCAAAGACAACTTCTGTTCGCCTATCTTGGGCGCACAGAACTGTCGAAAAAAATCCCGAGGAACTCCAACCCCTCATTCCTTTTTTTGCACCTGAAGTGAGAAGCTTTTGGCGAATTTGCAATTGTAAGTGTAGCACGACTGCGGAGACTTGACTTAGGCAAAAACCCAATGACCCTTCCTGGCGCGTCTGTCGCATATACATAACGTCCACGCGTTGCAAAGAGACAAAAGATCTCTCCTCCTTCGAACCTACGATATTTGTCATATCTCTTCACTAACATCCAGTCTCATCATAGAACAAATCCTTTTCATTCTTCACAACATAACCTTCAATCACCTCAACCTTATCATCATTTTCTTTCATCACCGACCAATTCGTCATCTTTTGAAATTCAGGTTATCATGCCATTAACTCGTAGCAAGTCTATGCCCAATCTGACTCCTAGTTTGACACAAAAACATAAGCTAAAGGCTTTGAATCGTGTCACACTACAGAAGTACATTCTTACGGCAAGCATAGAAAAACTACGAGATTTGATTATTGAATCATGCAGATCTCATTACGGACAAGATCCTCATGAAAAACAAGTCGACGCGACTGTGGCCTTGGTTCGTGGGGATAATACATTCCTGCTAGCGGGTACTGGCTTTGGAAAGAGTCGAGTGGCTGAGCTGTTCGTATTGCTCTTTGCCAAAGTCCGACATCCAATTGTTTTAGTATTGAATCCACTGGATGCTCTTGGGGACAATCAGGTGCGCTAGATGCACGTAACATATTTCGTTGAAGCCACTGATTGGGATTCAATAGGTGGCTGACAAGATCAAGAATGGATTTACTGCAATAAACCTAACTCAATTGTCCCTCAACCAGCAAGTCGTGGTTGATCTCTTGAATGGTACATATCAATTTGTTTATCTTGTAAGGAACCATCTCACTTGGCTATCGTGGCTTCGAATGATTCACTAATGACTCACAATAGAGTCCCGAAATATTCCTAACCAGCCCACTATTCCTCAAATTGTACTTCAATCAAACATTCCAAAATCGTGTGGTCTTGAAAGTGGTTGACAAGGCCCACTTGATTTATACCTGGGGACTTGTAGCCAGTGGTTTAGCACGGCGTTCGGCAAGCTGGTTGAAATTACAGGATGTTGGGGTGTTTCGACCCTCGTACGGCAGTCTATGCGGTCGCTTAATGGCTACGGAATATGCTCCGGTGCTCATGATGTCTGCCACATGCAGACCGAAAGCTTTCAACGCAATACTTAAAAACATGCAATGGCGTTGTCATCAAGATGTCACTGAAGTACAAGTAGATTTAGTTCGATACGAAATCCGTTTCATCCGGCTAACGCTCCGGCACACCCTGGAATCTGCAAAGGACTTGCAGCAATTTTTCCCCCCTCTCGCCGAAGTTTCAAACCAAGATCTCCCCCGGACGTTGATCTACTCAGGAACTCAGAATCACACCTTCAAAACTATGAATGCCGTGAATGCGGCTCGCCAATGCCTCCAAGAATCCAAAAATGGTCGTAGCTCTTGCGCACGCCGGTTTCACGCCGATTCTGGAAATGATGACAAGATTGAACGCGGGCACGACTTTGTAGCTGGTCTATTTGCAGTGATATGCTGTACCATGGCTCTAGGCTTGGGCCAGAATTGGGGAATAGTTCAGAGAGTGATTGTTGTCGGGCGCGCTGATCCGGCGACTCTCTGTCAGATGCTGGGCAGGTGTGGTCAAGATGGGCAGCCAGGTGTGGGTTTTATTTTAGTTGAAGGTGGCCGACGTGGTGGAAAAAATCATGTAAAGGACTTCCATGTCATCCAGAATATGTCTGATGATGACAGGATGGATGCGTTAGCGATCACACCAGTGTGTCTTCGAGTGGCTTTCTCATTAGATAATGAGTCAGTCCGCCACCTTTCTCTTCAATGCGGTGGATTATATACCCAGGTTAACTCATATGTATCTTTTGTTAATAGGCTAGGTTACATACCTTTACACTTTGACGACGCAGAGTACATCAAGGAATATAATCGCCAACAGAGGGTGGCACCTTGTCTCTGCTCAAACTGCCGCGGAGATCTGGTCCACGGTCTTATGGAAGGTCACCTTCGAGCGACGCTGTAAGGTTCTCAATGAGGGAACCTTCACTGTTACTTTCGGGGACTTCTCACGGTGGATTCAACCACTGAAAGCTTATCTAGGACTCGTGTTGCATTACAATCAGCTAGCTAGCTCCAGTCGGGGTTCATCAAGAGAAACAACAATCAGAATGATATAAAGTGAAATGTGATATAATGAAGATAACTCTTACCTAGCTCCAGTCGGGGTTCATGAAGAGAAGAGAACCCAACATGGAGCCAGGGTTAGTTGAGAGTGAGGGTAGACCACCTGTATAATCCCATAATGTATGTATCCTTACATCCCTCCCCTCCTAAAAAAATTCCTAACATAATCATAACCTCCAAATATCTATCCTCCCATCTAAAAGAAAAAAAATTCCATACCCGCATGATTACCAAAGATTCTTGAAATGTAATTCTAACCAAAAATTGATAAGGAAGCAAAAATTAAAAAAAATGGCATAACTCGCCCCTAAAAAGAATAACTTAAGAAACTGGAAGAGAAAAAAAAAGAGAAAAAGAAAAAAAAAAGTAAACTGAAACGTCTCGAGACTGGATATCTTGAAGTAAATTGAAAAGTTCATCTTGATGTAATTCCCACCTCTCTACCTTCTCCTTCCTCTTGCCACGTGTATCTAAAGGTTGGAGAATAAAACAGAAGACAAATATTGTGCGGTGCTCACGGGCGTGGCCAAGGAGTTGTTTTTTGACAAAAGGGAGGGTAGTCTTCGGCGGTGCATACTAATTAAGGAGGGAACTTACTTTGACAACCATGTCATTTGCCGGTCCCTTCTCGGCCTTCCAAATGGCCTTCTCCTATGTACCTCTTCAGCTTTGAGATGTGGAACACTGGGTGTGAGTTGTCGTCATCATTGAGTCTTAATTTGAAATTACGCCCGTCATTGAAGCATTTGATTACTTGATACGGGCCATCGTACCGTGGTCTTAACTTCGCTGTTGGCCTTCCTGCTCCACCAACAACATGTTGTCGGTCTCTGCTGTCGACTAAAACCCAGTCATTTACTGCCAGCACCTCGCCCTCCCGCCGTCTACTGTTGTAGTGAACTGCTTGTGAGATCCTATTCGTCCACAGTCGATCACGGGCTTCTGCCCATGAAGATTGGCATTTCTCAATCCACTTGTTGACGCTGGGGTTGGTGACTGACGATGATGCTTCGGTAGGGAACAGCCTTGGTCTTCTTCCGTAGACAAACTCAAAAGGTGAGACCCCTGTCGATACATTAACTGCTGTGTTGATGGCAAATTCGGCAGGCGCGAGTGCTTCGAGCCATTTACCATGCTTCGCCAGTACAAAAGGACGAAGTACTTGCACAATTGTCTTATTGGATTTCTCACTGCGACCATCGCTCTGAGGGTGATATGCAGTCGTGAGGTGTACATCAATCCGCAGCAATCGGTTCAGTTCCTGCCAAAAGGAGGAGGTCCACAACTTATCTCGGTCTCCTATCATAGTTCTGGGAGAACCAAAGATTGAAAGCCATGACGCA
The DNA here is from genome assembly GCA_022264835.1 of Melampsora americana. Lineage (NCBI taxonomy): Eukaryota > Fungi > Basidiomycota > Pucciniomycetes > Pucciniales > Melampsoraceae > Melampsora > Melampsora americana. The sequence continues at coordinate 833,562 of JAIFHY010000036.1, forward strand.
AATACCCTTTGTGCTGTTTTTTCTGCTGTATCAGTCTGACACGCTGGGATCGCTCGTATAAATCCAGACAGCCGGCAAGTCACTGAGAGTATCATGTCGTAATTTTTGACCTTTGGGAAAGGACCAATGAAGTCCAATGCAATATGCTCCATCGGAACTTGAGGCACATTGGTAGTTTGCATACGTCCTGATGTCAATGTTGTCCGTGCTTTCGTCCGTTGGCATGTATCACAACTGGCGACAAATGTTTTGACGTCGTTAGTCAGATTAGGCCAGAAGAAGTCATTGCGTAATTGAAGTAAGGTTTTCAAACTACCCAAATGCCCCAATGATTTATGTACTTGTTCTATGAGCTTTTTCCTTAATCCGCCTGTCTCAGGAATAACCAACTGGTTGTCGACGTAAAGTAAACCTTCTTTCTCTTGTGTTCCCTCTCGTAGTGGCAGTGTTGAGCGCAGTCGTGCGCAAAAGTGATCAGAATTGTATGCCGATTTGATATTGCGTAAAGTGTCGTCGTCAAAGGAGGACTTAATTTCACAACACGCAACATCTTCAATACGAGAGAGCGCATCCGCTACTGTATTATCTTCGCCTTTCAAGTATTTGAAGTCAAGATCGAATTGTGAAAGGGTTTCCAGCCATCGCGCTTGTCGCCAACTTAGGTTACGCTGAGTTAATAAGTGCGTCAAAGAATGGTGATCAGACATCACATTAATCTTCATGCCTAACAGCAGTAGCTTCCATTTCTGAAGGGCATTCACAACTGCCAAGAGTTCCTGTTCGTGCACCGGATAGTTTCTTTCTGCTGCTGACATTGTTCTGCTTTCGTATGCGATTGGTGATGATTTATCCCACTCTGCTCCTTGAAATAAGGCAGCACCCAGACCATGCCCGCTTGCGTCGGTGAATAGCCAGATTGGGTCTTCAGAATCGTAATCGATTGTTTTCAAAACCGGAAGTGTTGTCATAATACGTTTGATATTTTCAAAGGCCATGTCCTCCGCTTCTCCCCATCTGAAAGGTTTGTGTTTTCGTTTGGTGCTTGTCAGCGGCGAAAGAGTTCCAACATAATGTGCTAATCCATCAACAAATTTCTTCATGAACTGGACGGTTCCCAAAAAGCGAAGTAGTTGTTTTTGAGATGATGGTGTTTTCCACTTGGTCACTTTCTCGACCTTGCCTTCGTCTGGACATATACCATCTGCGCTGATTTCATGCCCTAAAAAGTTGATTTTTCGACGAAACAATTTTCTTTTCGACGGCGAACAGTACAATCTTGAAGCCTGTAATCTGTTCAAAATCTCCCTCACATGTGTCTCGTGCTCTTCCACAGTCTCTGAAAAAACCACCACATCATCTATATAAACTACACATATCTTGCCAATTAAATCTCCTAACGCCTCTTCAACCCTTGCCTGATGTGTAGCCGGTCCATTAGTCAATCCCATTGGCATCACGGTCCACTCAAAGAGACCAAATGGTGTCTTAACCGCCGTCAACGCGATATCTTCCTTGCGCATTTTTGTTTGGAAAAAGGAATTAATTTGGTCAATGACTGAAAAGATTTTTCCTGTTCCTACCAGTCGAACTGCTTCATCCACATTGGGTAACGGTGATCGATCTTTCACTGTGTATTTATTCAGTGTTCGATAATCACACACCCAGCGTGGCAATGCCTTGGGATCCTTTTTCGGGATGATCATTGAGGGGGAAGCGTATTGGCTTTTAGATCGCCTGATACGCCCTGCTGCCAGATGCTGATCAACAAGCTTCCTCCAGGATTCCCAATATTTCTGGGGGTACGCATATTGCTTTTCATTGATAACAACATCAGGCTTTGTCAACACTATCTTATGGCGAATTTTTGAAGATTCTTCTTGGCCTTCAGGAGGGAAAAAATCCTCCTCCTCTTCAGAGTCTACCGGAGGTAGTTCATCTGGAAACAATTCAGCAAATTCTTTAAGAACACGCTCTTCTCGAGCCATCAGGTCTCTCGAATCTTGAACTTGAGTCAAATTTTGGATCACAGATGACACCATTGCTTTAGACAAGGTCTTCTTCATTTCATTAAACGCCCCTGGCTCTCTAAGGATGGTTTTGGTAGGTACATGCTTGACAGTACGATCATGTAATGACACATCAAGATGAAACTTCTGTAGAAAGGGGGTGCCTAGTATAACATTGAATTTGTCTCCTAATGGCGCAAGTTTGAAAAATGTTGAGCCAAATCTTAAAGCGGGTTCTGATGATGAAACGTTTGCAAAACAAAATTCCGTGAAGAAAATCGGCTTAGCTTCCTTGTCATCAGTGGCTAGCCGAACTTCAACCGGTGCGACAAGTGGACGGCGTGGAATCTTGGCTTGCTTTGACAGTCGATCCGCCATCAGATTCGTTTCCGCTGCGCAATCAATTAACGCACAAACATCAATCCCATTAATCTTCAATTGCAAAATGATTGATTTGGTGTGTGAATCGTGAGCCTTGACGCACCTTCCATCCTCCTTTTCGCCTGCTAAATGTGCCACCAAAACACGGTCTGCTTCCTCGTACCGAGCCAGATCTTCAGCAAATAGTTCCGGCTTCTCAGCGATGCTGGCAACTAGTGGTGGTTGATTTGCAGGTCTACCAGCAGGTTTCGATGTTGGTGCTCCTGCTACAGGTGTTGGTCGGCTTGTTGTCGGTGTTCGTGCATTGTTTGTATTAACAGCTTCTTGACAACGAACTGGGCGCGGGCCTGGATTGAAAACATCTAAGCCTGGCACTCGCACATACGGCCCTTTCACAGGTCCTCGACATTCCGTCTTCCCACATGCTGTACGACAAATACCACATAACCCTAAATGCCTCATGTAGGAGAAATAACGCCACGCCTGATCGGCACGTTTGTCTAGTGATTTCGGAGTTGATGTGTTGTTATTGCTAGCGTCACGTGAGACAACTGGATGATTGATGACTGGTTGACGAATGTGGGTTCGTGGCACTAAGTTACTAGCCACTATCAAATCCCAAACATTGTTTGCTGCTGAGATGAAAGGGAATAGTTTAAAATCCGAGACTTGCAAGAGCCCTCGAACCTTGATGTAGCGTTGAAATATGTCCGGAGTTCCCCACACAATGTATTCAGCTAAATTCTTTGTCGTAAGTGATGTCTTTATTTGAACTAAATTGTACAAGTCCCGCGCTCGGCCCACGTAGGCCTTGAATTCCTCGTTGACGCCCATTTTTAATTGTCTGATGCGTTTCTCTGTGTCCTCTAACCAACCTGTTGGTAAGGTCTCCGATGCCAGTTCGTGCATGAGTTCGTCCCAATTCAGATGTTCCAGATCAGCTCGAGAGTTTGTATACCACGTCCCGGCTCGAGGGTCCACCAAAACCGAGCCTAGGATGATGAAGCGTTGACGAGGGTCCGTCATATTCTTCAGTTCAAAATACTGTTTGATCAATCTTCGCCAATTGAACAATGCAGCCGGACTTTCAGAAGGTCCGTTGAATTTAGGTACTTCAGATAACTTCAATTCGCTCGCTTTGACCGTGGTCGCTTTCGTTTTGATATTGGATGTCCGCGCAGATGCCGTTTCGAGTAACGGTTGTTGTCCTTGCACAGCATAACCTTCTGAATTCACCTTCGTTGATTGATTAAGTACAGGATCCACGTGACGAGTAAAAGAAACTCGTCGAATATCTCCTTGGTTGGTGTCTGATGATCGGATAAAGGTCTGGTGGTCGGGGGAATGTGCGCTATGAATGTGCGCTATCAGAAGGTAGTGGTGAACCTTGATGAGCCATCACGGGAGCAGTCTCTACTAGACTTTGAGCCACTCCTGTGTTGACTCGTCGGTGAAGGTTTGGGCCGGCTGGAGTTGGGGTTACAGTTGTGTTTCGAAATGCCGCGAAAGGGTTGTTTGACCCTGAGCTCCGAGCCGTTGCAGGAGATTGTTCCAACATCAAACGCGAGATCGTGCGTTCCAGACCATCAATTCGAGCTCGATCCTCCGCGGCCAATTGCAATCTTGAAGCCCATTCGGTCTTTTCTTGCTCCAGACTATTGATTTTAGCCTGTAGCCTCTCAATGACCTTGTCCTTGGACTGTCCTTGCGACTGTTGGAGTTCGCCGGAGACTTGTGACGATCCCACTGGTGGTTGCTGCATTGGGGTGAAGGTAAAATTTCCGGGTACAATTGGTGTTGTTCAATGAGCTTTTGTGAAGAATTTGCGGACTACTTGTGTATCAGGTGTGAGAGTTGGTTCGGGTTCTGTGGTCGTAGTGAGCAAGGTGTGAGATGACGATGGATAAATAGTTCGGACGGTCTTGTCAGGTGTTTCGACGTCCTTTCCTTCAGGTACCCAATTGTACCGTGGTGGGCGAGGTGCAGGAGGGGATTCAACAATTTCAGACGGGCGGGACTTTCTCAGTATGGCGTCAGGATTGGCTATAAAATTGGATGGTAGGTTGAATGGCATAAGATCGGTGTGGAGTCGTGGCTCGAAGTGTTCGAAATGTCAAAGGTGTCAAGATTGTCAAGAAGAAGGAGAAACAAGGTTAAGAGAACTAGATAAAAAAAGTGTAAGGTTCTCAATGAGGGAACCTTCACTGTTACTTTCGGGGACTTCTCACGGTGGATTCAACCACTGAAAGCTTATCTAGGACTCGTGTTGCATTACAATCAGCTAGCTAGCTCCAGTCGGGGTTCATCAAGAGAAACAACAATCAGAATGATATAAAGTGAAATGTGATATAATGAAGATAACTCTTACCTAGCTCCAGTCGGGGTTCATGAAGAGAAGAGAACCCAACATGGAGCCAGGGTTAGTTGAGAGTGAGGGTAGACCACCTGTATAATCCCATAATGTATGTATCCTTACAGACGCGAACAACCTTCAATGATATCACCACTGACACTCGTGCCAAACCCATTCCTCTTGTCAAAACGGTCGTCCGTCGTCAAATAAGACCTTGCACGATCTTAACCTGTCCATCAAGAGACAAGATACGCGCGTGCGCCCCTTTCAAAGAATTGAAAGAACTGGTACTGAAGAATTTTGATGCGCTCTATTCTCGGAACTTCCCACGTCACGACAACTTCATCCTTGAACGTACTATGCTCTCAGATGACCAAGCCTGGGTGATAGCAAAAAACTGTGACGTCCTGGGCCCATCAGTCTCTTTGCGCGAAATCCTTGGCAGCGAGGCCTGTGACGGACAGTTTGAATGTATCTCTCAGACCATCCAAGAGTGGAAAAAAACCGATAGTTACTTGTTGATTGGAAGACAACTTGCAACATTATCCAAAACGCGGTTGGACAAAGCTCGGGCCAAAGAAGAGAAACAAGCTCGAAAGGAAGAAGACCAGCTTCGATTGGAATCTGATCAATGTGTCCGACAGATCATTCCACCTGTGGAGCCTAACCGCGATGCCAAAGACGATGATTCCAGGTTTCATCAAGCTCACAAGCGAATGTCCAGCAACCAGCTCTCTCCAATCACGTCAGTACCAAGGCGTCGAATGGAATTTCAACGCCTCCCTGCTCCAGGGCCAGGCTCTAATCGACTTCATTGCAGCCTAAACGATATAACTGCACTACCACCCATCATTACTTTTGATCAAATCCGGCCAGAATACTATAGTAATTGTGAAAATCAACTTCAACACAGCCTCGACCTTGTATCTTCGATACAACCTAACGCCATAATTAATCATTCATTTCCACCGCCACCACAACAACACCATATCCATAATCAAGGTAATACCTATCCAAATGGATCGGATTCCCAACATTTCAATCATATGAACAATCAAACATTGACTCAACAAAACAAGTTGGACAACGCCGGCAATGCTATTCATAATCTTCATAATCGAAACTATCAAAATGAAATCTATGTACATCAAAATCATCAAAACCCTATGCGAAAGCCTCCCTACCAAAACGCACAATATCAACCTGAAATTCGCCACGAAGAATATCACCCCAACATTCGACATAACGGGCCAGAAGATACCCATGCGAAGTCATCAAATTTCGCAGACATAATTGGATGGTAAGTAATCCAATTCTGTGTTACTAAAACTCGTGCATGCCATCTAATTTATGGTATGTTGCATCAGCTCAAATCCATTATGAATGTAATGATACAAGACTCACGAAAATGGGTTTCTTCTAGCGGATCAAAACTGGCATTTGAACTTGCACTTGAACTGTCAACGGATCTCACGCTGGAACCTTCAGCGTCTGCATCACATGATGAATGATCTGATACTTCAACATCCGGTGCAAACACATCAGGGGTGCCCCAACGGAAGCGTGTCTTAGGTGTGTGTGTGACTTCTTTGAGAAGAACCTTCTGTAAAGCCAAGAATCCATCTTGCATTAAGTCTTTTTTTTCTTTGGGCTGAGCGCCTTTATTACCCTCAGTCAAATTTTTATTTGCCCATCTAAGAAACTTGTCAAGATTGTGTTTATTTATGTGATCTGTTTTATTTCTAAACATCTCTACCCGCCCAGACCTCAATCTTAGATTTCTGATCAAGTAGCGTAACTGAAATAACAAAATTATTTATTAACTCTTGCTCTCATCAATGTTCTACAATAATCAACTTACTAAGTTGATTATAACTGAGTATCTTTCCGCTAAGACGTGAATCCTGGTCCCCGAGCCCTTAAGTTTAGAAACAAAAAAAACTTGTGAGCAACCTGTCCATACCACTCAGTACTTTTTCAATCAATGGACTTACAGCGCGATTGAAAAAGTACTTGAGCCACCAGTTCTGATATTCCAAATACAGGTCTTTAGGCATGAAATGATCCGCTTTTCCGCGTGCGGGAATCAGCATTGAGTGTTTGAGAATATGTGCCATACCTCGAGGAAGGTATTTCTCAAGGAGCAGAATGAGTCTAGGCAAATGCAACCTATAATGAGAAAGGCCGGTGATGGCATGAGCCATTATGCACCAGCGCTTCCACATCAACAGAAGCCGTCCGATATCGCCCTGTTTGGTAGACTGATGGGCTTCAACCATTGTAGATAAATCTCGTAATTGTAATCGCATGTTGTAGCCGCGAATATCACCTTGTGCACGAGCTTCTTGTAAGCTTTCAGTGGACATGAAAAATCGATGGGCAGCCTCAATTATGTGATCCACTGTTTGAGCATTTTGTAGATCAACAGGCACTTCCATTTTGTCTATTACCTGTCTAAAAAGTACGGAACCTCAGTGACAAAGCTAGCAAAACACCTGCATGGAAGATTGGGCATACCTCAAACAGTGAACCAGTAGTGCGGTGTGTATATGAAAGATCATCCTCATGATAACCCCAAAATCCTTTTTGACTACGGGTTTATCTGGTCAAATGCCTCCTAAATTGACCCACATTGTTCCAAAACCAGTGTCATGATCATCATCAGGATTACCCCAACCGTCCCCAATTAATGCCTGCCCGTTATTCCACATAGTATGTGCTGCACCTGGAATTGACAGATAATTGTGCAAACCTTCGTGTGCGCTGCCTGAAGGCGCACACTTGCGTCTCAGACTTTCGATATTCATGCAAGTACCCACATCACCTTCAATTATTTGAAGATCTTTAGGATGATCACGAGCTGAGCGGCCTGTCTGCCTAGCCACATGCTCAAATACTTGTGAAACGCCACCTGCTGAACCTTCTGGAGCGTCAATCAGCTTGAGCATTACAATATCGGGGTCAGTAGGTACAATGGAATCTATCGCCGGAGGTTTGCAAGACAGTTTGATGGATTTCGCAAGTCCTTGCGGAGGTCTATGAAGAGATTGCTGAGCGTGGTTATCTGTAAGAATATAATCGAGATAGGCTTGATTCAATTGACACTTGGTAACAGCATGCCAATGAATCAGGTCGTTGTCTGTAGGCGCAAAAAACTTTGCTTCGACAGGAATTCTTTCCGATTGTCTCATTGACAACACGAAAGAATCTAAGGTCAAGTCTTCCGGGTCCACTTGCATCAGGAGGACGTCTGAGATAAAGTGGAAGTACCCCCAAGTCCCGTGAAAAAGCCTTGAGGCCGCATCTAACCTACTGTAATGAACTCGCTCCATTATATCGAAGTTGTCAATGGTCAGGAAAGGGCAAACAATGTATTCGCGAGACATTCGATCTCTTAGGATTTTCATTGATATGGCAGTAAGTCGTTCTGCCATTCGAAGAGCGGTTCGACGCGATGCCGTTAGTCCTAAATAATGCAAGTAATCATTGAGACGGCTGCTTGCCCCTGCAGCCATGAGCACCAGCGAGTTTTCAAGTTGCAAACCATTGAGCCGACAATTGCAAACAAAAGAAAACATTGAGCATAGTGTGTTGGCAACCTTGAAACAAAGCCAAGCGTGCTTGATCAGCCTCTGAGAGTTCATCTATGGAGCTGGGCACTTACCGTATTGACCCTATTTTTCCAGCTTTCTCTGCGGTCAAGGACATCCACATAAACGACACCAGTCTCTTCATTGGCCCAATCCGAACCTTCACTTTCTCGAGCACTCACAACCCCAGTGTGCGCAGGCAACACCTCCACCTCTTTTTCTTCACCCAAAACGGACGACTTTGACCAATTAGAAGGCACGCTTTCGCCAGAGGATTCATTATCTAAGCGTGCTGATAGTGGTTGCTGACTTGGGGTCTGTTCAGTAGATTCAGTAGAAGTCACAGCCTGATCCAATCCGTCTTTGGGTCGACCGGTGTCCTTGAGCAATTCCTTTACAGAGGCGCCAGCAACCGCTGTAGAACTCCTACGCAGTCAAGCGTAGGCTGAGCCGGAGAGGGGAAGAATCACCACTTATCAAGAGTGGTGAAACTATGAGTGCGTGAAGCTGCCCTCAACCTTTTGAATTTTTTAAGTTCAAGAGTTAAATTTCTACAATTTTACTCTCTCTGAGGTCTTCTTTTGTTAATAAGTGGTTCCCGCAGCTGGATGTGCAAGGTTTGGCGGAATCTGAGGATGCTTGACCTGTTGCTACACGTGTTTGCTGTGTGTAAATACGTTGATTTTGGTGTTGTAATGACTTAACACCACCTGTAACAAGGTATGCGTACAAAGCAAACCCGGCGCTGACTCGACCCGGCCTCGACTTGGATCAAGAGGCGGGCTCGACAGACTTGATGGTTTTCGCCCAACTGACGTGTTACGTCTTGACAACCTTCCTCTGATCAAACTCAGCAACAAATACCCACCTTTACTCTCGACAACTAATGAGCTCACAACTTCTTTTCTATAACAAGCTTACTTAACACAACTTTATAACGCTTTTAAGATAGGTACGTAATGCTTTCTTTCCTTTTCTAAAACTTTTTTTTTTTTTTTTGTTTTGTACTAACTAATCATCAATCTTTTTCTTTTTTATAACTTTCCTCGCACCTTTTTCTTTTAGGACTCTCGATGAACTATTCAAACGACTACAAACTTCAATACACTTTAAAAAAATGGACAAACACTGATGGCCACTTCTTTTAAGAATCTAACACTCGGTCCACACTCATAATTAAAAAAAAATCCCCCCCTCTTTCCTCTCCATCCCCCTCCTTTATATTATTTCCATCCGCCACCCACAACTCAGCCAAGTTGATCGATTTGATTCGATCTCTTCTTTCCGATCGGACCTCCTCTTCACTCCAGGTTCTCAGTGATCGATTCGTCTTGTTTATATCCCAGCCTTAGCCTCCACTTTCTCAGTTTCTCATAATGTAAGTAATTTCTCTATTCATTCGTTACTTTCCTCTTGTCTTTCATACTGACTCTGCTTGATTATTATTTGTCTTGATGATTGTTTTAAGTTTGTTTGTTTCGTTTATTATAGATCGATCGAGCCTTCCTTTGACCAATCAACCATCTCATTCACCTCCACTTTTGATTTCTTGTAGGTAAGTCATTCTCCTTTCTTTTCTCTCTTCATCTTTCTCCACCTCATCTAATGATTTCTGTACTAACTCAAAGTTGTTCTAATTTGTCTTGCTTTGTTTAGTTTCATTTTGTTTTTCTTTTGTTTGATAGGTTCACATCCCAGATTTGATCGGTTTCAATACTCCACTTCGATCTCCTTCTTTCAATCTTCACTTCACCTGTTCGGTCCGACCGATTCGATTTCAATCTTCCATCTTTAGGTAAGTGGTTCCTCTTTTTTCTATCATCTTTTCTTGCCTATCTCATCTCATCGTTTCTTCTTTCTGATAGTTTGTTAGTTTACGATCCGCCAGCTCCGATCGATCTTCCCCGCTTTCGAGTACCTCCACTTTTCAATCGACCTCCCCTTATTATTCGATTTCAACTCTCTTCTGTTGCTTTCACCACCTCCATTCATAAGTTAAAGTAAGTCTTCTTCTTTTCAAGAATTCAACTACAACTCAAGATCTATAGTTACTTATCTATGTGTTTATCTGTTCATTTCATTTATTTGATGTTTGTTAGGTTTAGGTCCGACCGATCCGATCGATTCAAATCCCCATCTCCATCTCGACTCTTTCATTTCTTCTTATCTTTCTTCTCTTTATCTAATTTTTTTTTGGTACTAAATCATCTTTACTCTTATTTGTCTTTTCTTAATTTTAATTTAGTTTAGTTGTTTGTTTTGTTTGTTAGTGTGTTTGTTTTAATATGTAATTATGAAATAAATAAATAAATAAACTTTTTAGATGAACAGATCCAAGAGAGCATCCTCTGAAAGATGATTAGAGGTGTTGAACACAGAGAGCTCGAGCAAAGACTGTAAAGAACAGTCTTTGCTCTGGTGAGTATAAAGAAAAGGAAGGAGATGATGGGTTTGATCACCACACCGCGGCATCCGGCTCTGACAAGTAAGACGCTTCGCCCTCAAAGGCTAATCCACGAGCTCTGGCAATTGACCCCCGGATGAGATGCCACAGAAAACCTGTCGCATTCTTGAGAGCAGCATATCGATCTGCTGTACGGGTCACATCAAAAAACTTATGTGAAATTTCATTTGCATGATTGGCTTGACCCAGAACAGCCAGTCGCCGACGCGAACCCTCTTTAGCAACTATTTTCAGCGCCTGCAAATATTTGAAAGTAATTAGTTTGAGAGTAAGATAGTTTCCAGACAGACCTCATAGCAACAGGTCAGATTAACTTGCCTCAGACAGAATCCACTTGTTCCATTGCTTACGTCCATACTCCTTCTTTTGCACAGCCATTTTGAAAGCCATCAGAATATTCAGAGTGGAAGGCCAACCCCGCTCAGTAGACAAGTAACGACGTGAAATAGCCAGTTCGTCATCACGGTCCGATCCCAAAAACAGCGTGAGTAACAGGTCCTTAAGATGCAGATCTTTTTCTTTAAGGCGCTTCAACAGGGATACTGCTTCAACAATCAATTTATCGCTGGGTTTGAAAACGTCAACGTGGCGGCGACGCGGCATATCTTATGGATACACTGGAGAATGGTTGATGAAAGGCGCTCAAAAATTGTTCGCGTAAGAGATAAAACAGAGGCTCAGGGCTGGGTGATTGACATCATATGCACATTCCACACATTCCAATCCAATCATAATCATTTCATTTACTCATTCAGGCAATTGTGACGCTAGTTGACCCATCCGGGCCTAGTGTAAGCCTTCCATCAGTGGATCCCAGCAAGCTCAGTGTCGCCGAGGACTCACTCCGGAGGCTTAGCAGGACAAAACTGGGGCAAAACAGCGCGTCTTGCACGTGATTTGATTCGCAGCACTTACAAGAGACCGCTTTACATACAAAGGCACGCGAATACAGTTGTGATTCTATCACTTCAGGTGCAAAAAAAGGAATGAGGGGTTGGAGTTCCTCGGGATTTTTTTCGACAGTTCTGTGCGCCCAAGATAGGCGAACAGAAGTTGTCTTTGGTCCAAGAAAAAATACCGAAGGGATAAAAAGTTTCATAAGGAAGGCAAAATTCCTCACCAAAACTCGATTCCCCTCACAGGCCAAAGTGTGTCAGTTTGTCATAAGTCCCTCGCTCGTGGCCTCGCGCGGTACGAGCGTGGGACTTTGTTGAGTATAGACAAACACTTGATTTGAATGATAAACTCAATTGCCCTGGGGCAATGTACTCGGGCTCAAACGGAGTTTACAGTTTGTGATTGCAACCAAACGTACCCTTAGAGCACCCGCAATCGTCGGGTTAAGTGCGGGAATAGCTAAGTTTTTTAGCTAAAGATTACATGATTTTCACAACGGTGAATCTGTAACCAAACTTTAGCTAAGTTTGCGACAAAAAATCTCTAGGCTGGGATAAAGTTATCCCAGCCTAGAGATTGTCGGTAGCTAACTTTTACCCCTCGCAAACCAACCCTCGCACCCATCACGCCGCACCCATCCCATTCCCATTCTCCTACTTCAACATCACTCTCCATTCGATTGGTACCAAATGGATCCACCACCGCAACAACCCCAACCCGCTTCCACCACCTCCACCACCACCAAGAAGCGTGGTGACAACTTTGTATCGGCCGAAGATGAGCAGCTGGCTATCTCGTGGATTGCCATCAGCCAGGATATCCGATTTGCGAATAATCAGACTGGAGCGGATTTTTACGATAGAGTGGCGACGCACTTCAAGGCTGGATGTACTATACATCCTCGTTCAGGTGATCAGTTAAAATATTGGTAAGTTAAATTTTTTGATCACTTACTTTTGTTAATAAGGCTAATGTTTTGATGACAGTTGGAAGTCAATCAATACGTCCACCCTGAAGTTTTTGTCGATTTATGGTGCGATCGAACGGAACCCACCGAGTGGATCATCCCCTGCTGACTACATGGATATCGCCAAGAAGGAATATCAGAATCAATGTAAGGGGCAGCAATTCAAGGACAACGTACCGTGGCAAATCCTTCGATATGCTCCTAAATGGGTCCAAGCCGCCAATCCAGTCGCCAAAACCTTCAATCCAGCTGTACATGGTGCCAACAGTTCTATCAGCACATCCACTGTCAGCTCGCCTTCGATGCAACAATCGACTCCTCCTCCATCAAGTGATCCGAGTGAACGTCCTGTTGGCCAAAAAAAAAAAAACGTCAACGCAAACAACGAGAAAACGAGGCTGAACGAACTAAGGAATTGAAGCAAGCGACTGACATTCAGGAGCGAAAAGCGATCGTAATGGAGAAAGGTCATGAGCTGGCAGAACGTGCTCTGAGACTTGAGGAACAAGCCAAGAATCTCAACACTTTAATGACTTCAGCCGAATCTTGTCCGGATGAAGAATCTAAAGAGATTCTCAAATTGATGAAATCAAGGTTGTTGAAGCAGTACAGGGAGGAGGCATTTAGACAGGATACCGATGATTGATTAACTCAGGTGGAGATTGAAAAAAATAATATGTAAGTGCTTTGTTTAACTTCCTCTTCATTCACTCCAAACTATTTACTCATCACTTTCCAATTTTTACTGTGTTCGATTTCACTTTTTATTTTTTAACTGTGTTTGATTTCACTTTTTATTTTTTAACAAATCAATTTTGTGATGTTCAGTCTTTCATCTTGTCTTCTTGTCTTCTCTTTCAAGAAGACAATGGTTTTCTTTTCATGCCTCGGTTTTTTTTCTTTTCATGTCTCAGTTTTTTTTTTCTTTTCAAGACTTAGTCTATTTGTATTTCAATTTCTTTTCTCCAAAATTGATGATGATGAAATGGAAATAGGATGGATTCTAGTATAGAATTCATTTCTATAATTGATTTCAACAAGTAAATTTTTTCTTCAACAACTAAATTTATTCCAAATTTGAATATGATGAAATGGAAACAGGATGGATTATAGTATATAATTCATTTCAAAATTCATTTCAACAACTAAATCTCCCCGGTGCCTCTTTTCATCCACATTGAAACTTTGAGATCTTCTAATAATTGAAAGTGTAAATTTCTGTTTCTTAGATCAGCATTAGAATTGTAGTACCGAGCGAGAGTATACCCAATCTGAGGATCCAATCGATTTGGATGTACCTCAACATTGTGTTTGGATCTGTAATCCATGATGATTTGATCCTTTTCGCCACGGTCTTCCACAATCATGTTGTGAAGTATGATACAACATAACATGACATTAGTCATATCCATCAAACCCCAAAGGTGTCACGGTGCTACTAGTATGTGCCAGCGTGCTTGAAGAACCCCAAAGGCACACTCGATGTCCTTACGGACAGATTCTTGACGCTTTGAAAAATAGCGGCTGGCTTCATCAGTCGGACGATGGATTGATTTCACAAGAACTGGCCATGAAGGATAAATCCCATCGGCTAGGTAATATCCTCGAGTATACTCATGCCCGTTGACCGTGAAATGGACTCTATCTTCCGTGCCTTTGAAAATTGATAGAAGTGAAAAGGTCACAATCAGATCTCCACATTGATAAAGGAACATTTAACAGAACACACTGACCGTTGATGAAATTGTCGAAAAGAGGGCTGTTTTGTAAGACATTAATGTCGTTGAGAGCGCCTGGCGTACCAAAGAATGCGTGCCATATACGCAGACTCTTGGACGCAACTGCCTCAAGAACCACAGACGTATCTTTTTCTTTTCCTTCAAATTGACCAGCCCACGCCTGAGGACAATTCTTCCAAAGCCAATGCATACCATCTATGCTACCTTTACATCCTGGAAACCCTCGCATCTCGTTCTCCTTCAGTATAATTTCAAGTTCATCAGAGTTTGGCGGCCTTAGATACTCTTTTCCATAGATATGTATTATATCTCGTACAAAGGTCTTCATACTTTGGATAGCCGTACTTTCACCGATTTTTATGTACTCATCAACCACATCACCTGAAATCCCATAGCCTAGCTGTCGTATAGCAGCCGTCATCTTCTGATGCGTTGATAGACCTAGTTTTTTGCAACAATCCTATATAGCAAAAAAAAAATTATCAATTTTTTGAACAATATCAAAAAAATGAATGTAAAGTTACCTGACGTTGTGTCCAATAGATATTATGGTTCACAAGATCAGCGCCAATATTTTTAAAGAGCTCAGGACTCATTCTAAACCTCCTCTCAAAATATGCACGAGGGTATAGCGGTGAGTCTTCAAAATAATCTTTTTGTAGACTCAGGTCAGCAGCGATACGATCACGCTCGATGACCGTACGTGTTCTTGGTTTGTGTTTGATATCGGGTTGATTCAATAATGACAATATGATCTGGTCATATTGATCATCTTCATCTTCTTCAATGAGTTTTGAGACTCGTTGAATGATTTGTTTAGTATTCATGATGATGTGTAGCGAAGATGTGAGTGAGTTCAAACGATGTTAATCCAAGATGAAAAAGGTTCGGCTCTAGATTAGAGCCAATTTAACTCTAATCTAGAGCCGAACCATTGTGGAATTACAGTCAACCGGGGGGTTAACTTTGACCTAATCTAGTTGTCGACGCCAACGACTGTGGGAATTGGGGTTAAATTACGTGACCCCGGCTAACGATCTATAACTCCGAGTTAACTATTTCCAAATTTGACGCAAACGATTGCGGGTGCTCTTAGGAGTCGCCGTTGACCTTCATTTTTGCAAGATCTTCCTAAAAGCCATCATAGCTGATCTATGTGATGATCGGTGAGAAGTCTCTAACTGGTGTCATGAGTCAGATTGGGTCATGGTTAGTAAACTGCTTCAGAATCATCAGAGTATTTGTGAGTTGATGACTCAGATTGTGATGGATGGTGAAGCAAGGCATCTGATGAGCTTTCTTTGTAGTAGCCTTGGCTCATCTCAATCTGAATGACATCGTCTTTTCTTTGTCCTGCTATTCATTCAAACCAGAGTGAGTTGTCAAAAGCAGTGAGATGTATGGTCACATCGGTTACAATAACAATCCTTGACTCGGTACTTGTCCTGTTTACCTTTTCATCATGCCTTCGATCATCTCATTCAAATAAAAGATTCAGAACAGAGACTTCAACACACTCTTAATCTCATCAAGCTCTTTCTCTTATCTTGATTTCCAATCTAACTGAAATCTAAATCAAACTTCAAATATCTTATCTCAATTTACGAAAATGCAATTCATGAAAAGAGATTGGGAAAAACTATCCACCAAAGCCTTCACAAATCAATCTGAACTCATCACTAATCTCGATCAACTTATCTCTCATCTTGAACTTCTTCGTGAAAACTCTAGTAATCCAGGTGAGTTGATGAACCTAAAAGATTAATCAATTTATCTTAATCATACTCATCACTTTTCGTTTCTATAAATCAAATTCAAATAGAACATACTCGTCACCAACTTGATTCAATTCTAAGTCAATCTAAATCAATTTCAAAATCTTCACTTCAATCTCATAAAGAATATCATTCATTATGTTCTAAATGGCAAAAGATGATCGATAAAAGATTCTCACAAACCGTCTTACCACTTCTCGGTACTCAAGCTACACTCACTTCAGATTCAAGTCTTTCAACACAAGATGATTCGAAACTCAAAAGACCCTTTGAAAGTCATTCAGCTAGATCTGCACTTGATCGAGTCATAGCCAATCATTTGATTCGTCAAGGAAGGTTCGAGACCGCTAAGATCCTTTTGAAAGAGTGTGGTCATTCGATTCCAAATGAACATATCACCTCTTGTGAATCACTTTATCAAATTCTAGATTGTATCCGATCAGGTAATCTAGCTCCTGCAATTCAATGGGCCGAAGATCATCAGGAATGGTTAGAAGAAAGAGAAAGTCCATTAGCCTTTGATCTCAGACGATCTGAGTTCGTACATCTTTTGACGGATGATGACCTAGAAAAAGAAGATGGATGTAAGTTGATGAGAGATGAAGAGAAAGATTTAAAGATGGAAGTAGAAGATGAAGCTGATCAGCCGAACCCATCCAAGAGATCGAAATCCACTCAAGTTTGCTCTCCAGCTCAAAAACGTGCACTCGATTACGCTCGTGAACATTTTAAACCGTTTATCAGCAAACGATGGGTAGAAGCCGTTAAACTCACCTCTTCGGTTCTCTATGCTCCTTTATCTAAACTAAGACAATCACCTTATTCAGAATATTATCAATCAGCTCAAACCGATAGCTTAGTACCATGGGTTCATGCTCATCATCTCATCCCACTCTTTACTCAAGAATTCTATGCTGCTTTACGATGGAGTAAGGAGTTACCATTGGTGGTAGCTACCGATCTTGGATCAGGTGGGGCATTAGCAAAGATTGCAAAAGTTAGATCAGTGATGAAAGAGAAAAGAACCGAATGGAGTCAAGCTGATGAATTACCTGTAAGTTTCTTCATTCCAATTTGTCTTTCAACAAAACTCATTCGATCTGAAACTCCTTTTGATTCTCTTTTGGTTTTCTTCTTCTTCAAATCTGGCACCAAACCAAATAGGTGGAGATCTCCTTACCAGCCGAATATCGATTTCATTCAGTCTTTGCTTGTCCAGTTTCAAAAGAACAATCCACTGAGATCAATCCTCCAATGATGATGCCATGTGGACATGTGATTGCCAAAGAATCCATGAAGAAATTAGCCAAGGGAGGAGGGTAAGTGATCTTTGATTTTTCAACATCAACTCTTTTCAAATCTTCTCATCCCCGCTTTTTTCTCCTTTTCAATCATAGAACGGTCAAGTGTCCTTATTGTCCTAGTAGCGCTTCAATGACATCTGCCATGGAAGTTTATTTCTGATGATCATCATTCAATGATCTTAAGTCTTGGATTCTATTCTTCATCCTCGATGGGTTTCAATGATCTTTAAAACTGTATCTCACCCTTCTCAAAACTCATATGACTCATCATCTTCGTCTTTTCCTTCCTGTTCTCTCTTCTCAATCCTTGTACTTTCTGTGCTTTCCTGTTACTCTTTGTTTTTTGTTGTGCTCTAACTTTGTTCCTTTAGATTGCAACTGTATAACTTGGATTCTTGTTGGTCACCTCTTAAGATCATTCATTTGGTGAATTAGGACACGTATTGTCACATCAAAACAATGTTATATTAGGGATCCATACTCATTTATCAGGGTCACAAACAATCTTTATTAGTACAGTGGTCAATACTCCTGCTTGTCATTTGGGCAACCAGGATTCTGGTCCCTGACAAAGAGCTTTACTTTTTGCAAGGAAGCTTTGTGGGCAGAGCATGATCAAAGTTGTTTTGGTGATTTGGAAAAAGGAAAGCTCAAGTGAGAGACAGGATTATGTAAGGGTTCAAACAGAATTGAAGGAATCAGATTGTCAAAGCTCAAGAAACGGATGAACAAGTGTTTTTTTTGTTTTGCTTTGAATTCTTCTATTTTTAAGTGATAGACAATCGAAAGAGTGATGGGTTTGAATTTGGAAGTTTGATGAGAAGAATTGATTAGAGTTTGATCAGTTATTTTTCTTTGAAAACTTATATAAACTAAATCCTAATCAAAAGGTTCAAGAAGATTTAAGATGAATGATTTTATTTTACAAAAAAAACATCTTGTTAAAATCAAAATGAATGAATGAGTAAATTTGGATTAATTGAGTATTTTAAATACTTAATCTGATTTATAAATTTGACTGTAAAGAATTAATGTACTTGAACAGATTAAAGAAAAAAAAATTGGTTTACAAGAACTAGAACCTTCTGTTTATTCAATTTTTTTGAAAAAAAAAGAAGAGATCCTAGATCAAAAAGGATAAAAAGTAAAAGTAAAAAATTCTAAGGATGATCAAAAGAAGATGAATTGATAAATCATTGATTTCCAAGATTCCAAAAAGTGGGTAATGATGAATGAATTAGATTCGGATTAGAATCATCATTTATAAACGAATTCAATCCGAGATTGATTGGGTTTTGATCTATAGGTTGATTTTGTGTTGTAGGATGATTAGAAGAAGATTGAAGATTGAATGAAGTAGACCAATTTGATAACCTAGGATCTTGCCAATTAGATCGATTTATGGGATGAGATCCATCCAAGAAATCAGATCGATGATGAAGATAATTCGGATTTAAGTATTGTTGAGTAGGAGTTGAAAGAAGGTTAGGTGTCCATTGAAGTTGAGATCCTAAGCTAAATCGATTTTGATGATGATCAGTTGGAATAGATGAAAGTGGGTATGATAAATTCCTATTACAATTCCTAATATCAAGATACTCAATTGGGATAGAACTCGGATGGTTCGATTGCCAAGGCGGGGCCCAAGTAGTAGGAGAAACAAGTTGTGAATCAGTATGTTGTTGATGATGATGATGTTCAAAGCCTCCTTGGTTTGATGATACTGATAAATCTTGAAATTGGTTGGGTACTTTCATCGAACTTCTTGTAGAATACCTCTCGGTTGAAGTTGATGTTGATTGAAGAGGAGGATTAGAAGTTTGATGAGCAATCAATTGACTTAACACTGGAAAAGCTTTAAAAAGGTTTCCGTCTAAAATCGGTGATTGAAATCTTGAATCTTCATTTAATTTTCTTTTGCTTTGTTCATCATCTTCACCCATAACAGTTGAGATCGAATTATTTGGGGTAGGTGGGAAATTAAATGAAGATCTTTGATGCTTAAGGTCTGAATGATGTTGATCATCAACTCGAGACTTCCCTTGTGATACTATCTTGTTTTGATCTTTACCTTTTTCTTCAAAAGAAATTGGGGTCGATTTGTTTTGACTTTTTTCTACATTTTTCTTATGACGCTTTGGGTTATACTTGTAATCTAGACACAAATATGAAAATAAGGAATATTGAACAAATCAGTACGATTCATCGAGCACCTAGAATTTATTGAGAATCGATAACAAAAAAGATCAAAACTTGAAGAATCACACACCTGGATGTTTAGCAGCATGTTCAGCCTTGATAATCTCAGCCTTTCGCTCATACAATTTTTTCACTTCACTCGGTTCCTCACGCCAACGAGCAGCGATCTCTTTACTCAGAATAGATTGAGCCAATCCAAGATCCATAGATTTCATTTCTAAGATCTTTTCAGATCGATAAAGTATCCAAGAATTTGGAGGACGAGGTAATCTACCTGCTACTTCGTATGCTGGTCTAGCTTTCTTTGTTTTCCGTTTTGGTGGATCAGTTTCTTTACTGATCACTGTTGATTCTTCACCGATCTGATCTGATGATCTAGGTTGATCATCGTTGATTTTGTCCGTTGGATCTTGGTTGTGATGTGTTTGGTTACTTGAGGAAGGATCAAACACTGGCAAATCACGAAGCTCCGGATTCGAGGTTGACTCCAGACCGGCTATTTGTTGGCTAACTGTATGATCTGAAAGAGGATTCGCTCCTTCATGATCTCTGTTAGAGAAATGTTCCAAAACACCAGAGACGGGACTATGATGGTTTTCGGTTTTTGGATCTATTGTGATATCTGTTGATACCATGAAAGGACGAGGTGAGATCACCGCAAGATTTTCCGTTGGTAAAGCTGGTGGTGTATCACCAGACTGAGAAACCCTTCGAACATTGTCTCTTAAGATAGGTGCAGGTGCAAATAAGACAGGATTAATTGTTGTTGAAGATGTCGGAATATCATCGGTTTGAGGAGCCCTTGAATCATTAGAGCAGAAGATAGGAGGTGGATGCGATTTATTATCGAGGATAGATTGATGGTCTAGATGGTCTGATACTATTTGAAGGAACGCCGAAGAGCTTCTCAGTGCCGGGGGAGAACTCAGTGGTCGGGCGAGTGGGGAAGAGGGAGGCGTAGGAAATCCAGCTATCAAAACGCTCAAACAAACCAAGAAACGAAATAGGGGGTTTCCCAAATGCAAAGACGTCAGCTTAGGTCAGCGGTGTGATTGCCGATTATTCATAAGAAGCTGCGTCCTGGGGATATTATCCCATGGTGAGGTGGTGAGAAAAATGATACATTTGTGAAAACAAAACGTATTTACTAACTTGAGACCGAAGAAGCCAATGGCGGGTGAGATGTGTTGACAAAGCCTATCATGTTGTCCTTCTGGCACTCCAACAAAAGTCTTCCAATTCGAATACAATTGTGCTTAAAAAATTATATATATATAACAATGATCACAATGCGCCTCTTCAGACAAATTGAATTGTCTTGAAAAACAAATCGCGAAGAGGAATCCTGCAAACAAAGTTAAGGCTCTGTCGACGAGTTGTTTCCGAATAGTTGAGGTCCTGTGCCGGATTTTTTTGTAAATGGCTTTGATGTTTTGTCTGAGAGGGTTTGAGGCTTTGATTGCTGACAGATCAGTAAAGAAAGATTGTGAGTAGAAAGATAATTTGAGTAAAACATACACTCAAAGAAAACAAAAAAAGATGATGAGAGAATGAGAATTAAGAAAGAGTATTGAAAAAACTTGATAGCGACCCAATAGTCAAATAACAAAAGATTAAAAAGCTCATCATCTTTCTGAGCCATATCAGCCATACAAAGGTAACTAAATCCGAACATCAAAACCCAATTTTGAACAATTCAAGAAGAGGTCGATTCAAGCACTAGTTACTCGATGTCCTTTTCGCCGGATGCAAGTAACCCTCATTTTTATGCACATTCACATTTTTAGCAATGCGGAAAGTGTGCAGTGACCCGGTTCATGACAAGGACCGACAAAGGGAAAAAACTCATTCAATTCTGTCTTCGCAAATTGCCTTTGATAGTCAATCTAATGACGGATGACCGTGTTCGCCTCATTCACTTTCCATGAGGGAGCTACTTGGTTTCCCAATAAGGTAAATATCCACATCGGAGTTTTATCATCTTTTTGCAAAGGAATCGAATAAATCGAAATGCTTCACTTCAGGTGAAGATCGGCACGAGATCTGTCTCGCCATCCCCACATCAATTCCTGTGAGCTCGTAATGGTTAGAACTTATAAAACTATGATTTCAATTCAGGAGCACCAGGCTGATCACGATGAAGACGGAAAAGAAGGTATAGGCTATATCGATTTAGCATGTCTTTCTCCTTTGCTATGAATGAGAGTGTGTTGACTCTTGGATGTATAAATATCAAGAGTGTTCGGAATCGACGCCTTGACAATGATGATTGAAATCCCTCAGTTTCTAACCAATCAGAAGGTGCGATACCCAAAATTATCTATGTGTAACACACATGTAACAGCCAAGGAAACATGTTACAGGCTGTGTATATGTATAATTTTAGCCATCATTTAAATACCCATAACCATAAAGAAACTCCTTTGGTTCACTTGGTCCTTCAATCAACTAGAACTCTTATCACACAACTACCAAACTAAAAGAACTCAATCTTGAACCACTCACCAATCTTATCATCAACTTGAATTATGTCTGGAAGAGGAAAATCCGGTGGTATGCATCTCATATCGCTCTCGTCTCATTTTCATCTACGCACTGATTCCGTTTGCTTTGTGATTCTGATTTCAATAGGAAAGGGTCTTGGAAAAGGTGGTGCCAAGCGTGAGTTTGAGATCCTTATCAGTCAGTCTTTAGACTATCTCGTCTGAACTGTTCTTTTTCTCATAACAGGTCACCGTAAGATTCTTCGTGATAACATTCAAGGTATCACTAAACCTGCCATCAGACGTTTAGCCAGACGTGGAGGGGTTAAACGTATCTCGGGTTTGATTTATGAGGAGACTAGAGGTGTTCTCAAAGTGAGTTGATCTTCTGCTCTGAATCTCTTACTCAATTACTTTACTAACCTTTTTTCCGATTTCTTAGATCTTTCTCGAAAATGTCATCCGTGACTCAGTGACCTACACCGAGTGAGTAGACTCTCCTAAACTCTCTGACTTTTACCTCACCATACTGACTTTGCGATACCTTCATCAGACACGCCAAGCGCAAGACGGTGACTTCCTTGGATGTAGTTTACGCACTCAAGCGTCAAGGTCGAACTCTCTATGGTTTTGGTGCTTAATCACCAGTTCTGTATCTGTTCTTTGTTAACGCGATTTGTCCAAGTCTCGTTCATTGGACATACGTTGTAACTCTGTGATTCTGCTGAATGTATTCCTATGATGTATATCCCATCCTACTCCTTGGAATTTCAATGGATGTCAGATTTGTTCCTAGCATTTGCCATAGTCCACTCCTACTTCTATTACGATCAACCAAGCTTACATCATTTTGCCTATTGACTAAATTCATTCGCTGTCATCGTGTCAGCCACAGACAAACGAATACCAAGAATGGAGCCTCGTAAGCTTTCGTAACATCCTTCCTGTTTTCTGAGCTTATAGAAGACTGGATTCAGACTGGATGCATTATGATGAGATCTGAGAGGAAAGGATCGTTGCACAGCCACAATTCATCTATAGCTACATGTCGCTCGTTCAAAGCAATTTTCATTGGTTCCGAGAATGAGTCTTGCCTGAGTCTCAGTTGATGTTTGTTACTATGTATGACTGGTTTTCGACTAAGGATTGCCCTTCTGAGTTCAAGAATGATGGATTCAATATCCCAACCCTGATAAGAAAAGGAATAGGATATGTACTCTTCGCTTATAGGAAATCTTCCCCTTGAACATTGCATTTCACTTTTCTCATTTTTCAGGATTTCCAATCTTCAATTCCTAATCAACCGAACAAGCGAATGAAACAAAAAGCCTCGCTTCATTCCTCAGCCATGAATTCGATAACAAATTTCTACCACCATTTTGAATATATCTTTCAAACTTCAAGTTTTGAAGATTTACTAAGATCGATTGATATCTTTTTCACTCTTGTTTTATCATCTTCATTTGATCTTCATTCTTATCTTAGAACTTCAAGAGGTGAAATCAAATTATACTGATCGATCGAGAGAGAGATTTACAAACCTTTTTTTTTGAAATCTATCATCTAAATAGGTATGGTCAGAAGAAAACACCGACTCACTTCTCGATCTTTACAACCATAAACTTGAATTTGAATAACAACAGTCTCACTATATCTCAATCTTTGACCAAAACCCCATGTTATCCCTTTTCAAAGCCAAATTCATTCTACCTCCAAATTGGGATAAACTCACCGTTTGAATGCTTTTAGAAATGAAGAGGTTTACGTGCAATTCATTCTACTCAACATCACAATCAACTCTATGTACCTACAATACAATCAAAAAATAAAAAAAAATCAATTCATAACTCGAATAACTCTTCTAATCAAGCTTGGATAAGTCTCCTTCGAGGAACTTGTTTTTTTGCTATTTGACCATTTCTCTTGTGGGATGTCTTCTTACGAGAACCAAAAAGATCTCTCTGTCGGGGACTCGAACCCCGGTTGCCCGCGTGACAAGCGGGAGTACTGACCACTATACTAACAAAGAATTGATAGGCTACTAGCTTTTTGGATATTTAAACCAATTGCTGATTTCTTGGGACTGCGTTCAGCTATAGAAAAGGTAGTCTAGACTGCTTGTGCCACTGGGTAACACTGCCAACAAAGGCTATTTGTCTCAAGTGAAAGATGAATGCATTTTTGGAACGGAATAATCATAAAGGTCTAAAAAAAACTTGATTGAATTCTTCGAACTTTGTTACATAAACCTTGGTCATGTCATTTGGTTTAAACTTTTAATAGATTGAAGATGAGAAGTTCATCCTTAAGAATTTGTAGATTTAAATATAACCAATACGTTAAAAAATCGTCTCATCAAGATAAGATGGGTAAAGGTTTATACTAGTGACAAAATTCATCCAAAATTGAAGCTCTCTCATAATAGGTAGATTGGCCAACATGAACACAAACCGCCAGCTCGATCAAAGATTGTCAAGCTGGCAAGATTTTTGAAATTGATATAATAGAAGTTTCCTTCTTGTGCCTTTTCAGAATTGAAAAAGGATTGGAAAAACAAGATTTCTACAGTGACTTTAAAACTCCAAAGTCGTGTTTGGGAATTTTTTAAAGCTGATAGCATATTCTATTAGTTCTGAATTAAGTAGCCAAGATTTATAAAGCTGGGTATATAAAATGTCGTGAAGGTCAGAAGTGGCAGATATATATGAATATCCAATTATGTGTTTTCGATAAAATGCTCGATGGTGTTCATTGGTTTGTCTATGAGCAACCGTGGTTAGAAATCACTGGATGCGACAAAGCTGGCTGAATCTTTACCGATCATACCATCTCCCATGAATAAACGAAAGTCTTCAGATTTGATCGGTGTATTTCCTCTGTGGGTTCAAAAGAAGGGAATAGGATGATTAGTCACGATCAAGAGTTTAAGTTTTAAATCTCTTTAGCATCTTTTCACTTACGCCGCATTCTCATATTTCATAACTTCGAACTGAATTTTGTTTTGAATTGACAAAGATCTCAATCACTACTGAAGCTCTTTGAAAGGTATCTGTCGAGGTATATTGGGCTGAAGCTAAAAAGAAACAGAAATGATGGCCTTGAAAGCTCGACTGACCCAAGAAATTGCCTTAAGACTAGGAATCGCTTCAGCCATCTCTTTTGACAAGAGTTGTCGAATCCATCCGTACTTGATATCGTAATCTGAAGCACCTCCTGAAGCTGCTTCTCCAGTTTCCTTTGATCTGGTATATGATGCTCCAGTCTCAGCTAGCACAAATGGTTTGTTTCCATTGGGTGTTGAGAAAAGCTTTGATTATTTTTGTTGAGGTTCATAGAATTACATTTTTTTCGTAGCGGATGTCAGCGGCTTGAATTGAGATGTAGAGAAAAGAGAAAACTAGACATACATCTGCAAAGTACTTCATGGTTTTGAGTGCTTCGCCTGGCTCGGGAGCGGTGTTAAGACGATCCATACCTAATGTGGTTGGTTGACTCTAAGGTGAATACTTCACGCTGATTATGATTTAACAAAAAAAACACCAATGCGACTGACCTCCATAGTGATAGAAAGAAAGTCCTATGGAAGAATAAAAATAAAGATGGGAGACGAGCATCAAGTTTCGAGTTTCAACTTCAGGTTCGTCGAGGCGAACGATGGTGCTTACCGATAATGTCCACGTAAGCTGCACCAGGCCAATATGGATTATAACCACCATGAGTCGCATCTACATGACCAAATTTAGAGTTCGGAGCCCACATCAAGTCTATTTAACTCGAAGTACAATGATCACAAATAGAATTAGCCTTGATCAGCTGAGGTAGTAAAGGTCTCTTCCAAACAAGGAGCCCTACATGTGTTATCAGTTTGAGACTTGACGGCATCGAACATCAGCTTCCATTTCTCTATGAATACTGAAATTTGATTGATCAGTCATCTGAAGATCCAAAAAATCATATTTAGACAAGACTATTTACATTTAGGCTGTGACCCCCATTTGTACCAATCACCGTTCATCTAAACAACGCGTCCACGCGAATAGAAGTGATCAGTACGCGAGATTAATCGCTCTAACGGTAAAGTTTTCAAAATACTGACTTCATGTGCAAATCTCAACCAAACTATGATACCTTGCTCGTTGATCCATCTCATTTTTTTGGCAACTATATCGGCCTGTTTATACAATTGATGCGGATAAGAATAATGAAGATCAGTGAAGTGTTCAAAGTGATAATTTCGATTGTCCCAAGGTTTTTTGGATATAATCTACGTACCACTTCTGGAGTGACACCTTCCAAGCCTTTGTAAGGCATTAAAGCGATCTGCCATACTGGATTTCCATCCAAAGATTGTATATATTTGAAATGCTAAGAAGGATGTCGTTTGAAAAAAAAAATATTCAGGAATAGAGAAAGGAAGTCATTAAGACCAAGAATCATATTTCGAAGGTAGCCTCGGATTTTTTTTCCAAAAAAAATCCATGCCACTCTGCCTTAGGAAAAATGTGATACAGGCTTACAGAATCCATTTGAGAGTGATTCGGACCATCAGACTCTAGGTTGATGTAGTCTCCCATCTAGTGCGATGAGACATGTTGAATTAAGTCAGTCTTGAACACTTCAAACAAAGCTACTAAATCCTGAATCAAAAGTTGGAAAAAATCACTTACAATAGCCATCGGTGCTGGAAGCTTCGCATTGATTTCTTTCGGAGTGTTTGGTGCAACTGATTCGCCTAAGGCAGGAAGGAATCCGATCGAGATCCCATTTCGTTGTAAGTTTAATGGACACAAGCCCATCAAATTTCCATCAAACTTTCTTCGATGAAGACTTTTCGGATGATGTTGATCTGTTGTAGGATGAGCTAAAATGAGGGTGATCGAACATAGAGACAAGAAGATGGAGAGGATATTCATCTTGAAACTCGATTGAATCGTTCGACTTCTCTATCCTGGTATGTAAAAAGGAATGTGATAGCTACTGATGAATTGTGTCAGACAAGGTTTATCAAGATGTCAACAGGCAGGCGCTATCTGAAGCTAGTCAAAATGGTAGAAGCAGGGATATGCGCGCCAACCTGAATACGACGCTATATGAACTTCCACGAGAATCTGGTTTCAACGGACCAAGATTCTATCCCGTTTTATAACTCTGCAAAGAGGAGAGCGATTGGTGAAGCAAAAGCTATGGAAAGAGACGTATTCAATCCGAATTCTGAAAAAATATCTCAAACATCATATAGCCAGCCCTGTTCGCACCCTTGTTTCCTGTGTCCACCATTCCTAAAAACAAGGTCTCAAGACCGCTTCGAATGACATTATCTAAGTTCCGACAGTCGATTAAAAAGTTGACGCCTAGTTTTGGCTTATTGGAATTCAACAAGTTTTTATCCATTCGGGATTCCAATCAAAACCAGATAATGATATACGCGGTGATCTTTAGGATCTTCAAATCATTCGGAGGCATTGGATCAAATTTGTGACCGACTGACAAGTCGCAACTCGCCACTGGTGCGAAATGAGAAATCATGATTGTGATGAACAATAAAATCAAATCTAAAGATCAACCCTCAAACTGAAGCCATTGGATTTTATTTTCTTCACGGCTTTCCACCTGTCTTTTTCCTTTGAGAACCGATCAATGTAAATCACTCGGAGAGACAGTGAATTTGAAGCCCTCACAGCAATCCTCAACTTCGACTTTTCAATCTTTCTTCGATTAATTTCAAACATCTTCAACGGTCGCGAGGTTGTGGAACACAGTCCAAGTGTCAAACAGATTTATAGCGATGAATGTGCAGAAGCGCTTTATACCATAACTGGCCATGACCACTACTCCTGGATGACGTCAGACCCCCCCGGGCTTTACCAATAAGTGTTTGTACATTAGTTCCTATAGAGCTTGAGTAAGACTAATAAAACTCCTCGCCGGTTTGCTCAACTTGAAGCTCAACGTGCAAAATTACGCAAGTTGTAGAAGATACACAGTCGGAATCAGTTTTGATGATCGGACTTCGGATCTCAAGAAATGTACTTCTGACTATGAAGATACATAAGTATGTACCAAAAAAACATCTCAGCAGATAAAGAAGGTGCTACCAAGATGGTATCAATTGTTGTGTATCAGAAAATAACAAGAATATTCATCAGATTTAGGATCTCTTCTAAGTATGATCTAAATTGTAAAGCTACATTAATGAAATGAGTGGGATAGCTCTAATCTAATTCTTTTCCAGAAGGAAGCTGACCTGAAGAGGTCTGTCTTTTGAAACAGGTAGAACTGAATAATTTAAATACCCAGTTCTATCCAGCCTGGCTTCAATCATCAGAGTTTGAGTCGAAAAGAAGACACAAAACTTTGACGGGATTGAAGGAAATTTTGATAGCCACAGTAGCTCCTTTGTCACAGTAAGTTCATACATGAAGAATATCTTATATTTGGCTACTCAAGATTGACCAACATTCTTGATACCAGCATAGGGTCTTGAAATTACTTTTAGTGTCTAACAATATGTGAGTGCTAGCCAAAAGGGAATCCTGTCTTTCTAAGATATCAAAATTCATTATGTATGATCAAAACAAAAACAGATCACAACTTATATGTTACCTGTTATGGGTGGATACATCAAACCAAAGGCCCAAGACAATATGATGTGCAGTAGATGTGTCCACATCAAGCAGATCAATCATTTTATCAGATCTAATTAAAACAAAGGGTAGATTGAAGATGTTGGCCTGTTCTGACAAGAGTGATAGTAAATCAACTCACATATTGACCCCCCCAAAAAAATGAATCCCTACGCATATATGTTAATGTATGAGACCATGGTATTTTTTGTTGATCAGGATTTGTGATGATGTTTGAAATTTATGAAGACAAAGATTTAAAGTGTAGGTTTGGTTTGAGTGAAGTGGATGTGTGTTAGATGGCAATACAGTAGTTTTAGTAGAGATCGGACCGGATATTATTGACTGAGTCACTTTGACCAGCAATCGACAGTGAAGAAGAAAAGCACTTCAACCTAAATTCCAACTGAAGATGTTCAAAAAGTAAAGTCTTTTCTTAAACAAAAACACTCCATCTCTCAAATCAATATACTCAACCGAATGAATGAATGAATGAATGAATGAATGATTTGTTTTTTTTGTTGTAGATTTAATTTAAAAGAAGATGTATCTTCAAATACTACATTAAAATCATCATCACAACGAACGATTCGATCCAAATTATCAACTCAAATGCCATACCTTTTACATCCAATTCAACAATCTTCTGAATCAAACCCCATCATCACAAATAAAACAGAAGCTAATAAAACAGAAGACATTCAACTTACTCTATTAGATTTACTTTGTCCAAAGAAAGAAAGTTTGAATTTATTAAAATGGTAAGATTTACCTCTTCAATTCAAAGATCACACTCTGAATTCATTTGGGTGTGTGGGTTTTTTTTTGGCTTGGGATAGTCGTGATCATGTTTCGATTTTAAGTTGTAATGGTCAACTTTTATTCTTTCAACATTTCGATGGACCCTACTTTCCAACCCTAAAGATCTTACACAAATGTGAGTGTTTCTCGATCTCAAAACGAGCTCTTAAAGAACGTGTGATTCAAAACTGATGTTAAGTTTGAATGATTCTTTTTCTCTTCTCCAACACAAATCACAGATCCACAACTATTACCACACGTTCAAGTGGACAGAGGAGCGATCAAATTCGTCTTAGCAGGCGCTAATATCATGTGTCCAGGTCTAACTTCACCAGGAGCAAGGTTACCCAACGATTTACAAGATAAGATACCCGTAGCAGTTCATGCAGAAGGAAAAGAATCAGCTTGTGCGATTGGGTTTACTCAGATGAGTGGAGAAGATATGAAAAAGATTAATAAAGGGGTTGGGGTTGATAATGTACATTGGCTTGGTGATGATCTTTGGTGTATTGATAAGATTTAAATTGAAATCAAAATGAGATGTTTTACAGATGTGATTGAATTCTTGAATTGGAAGTTTATGAAACCAAAATTGGAAAAAGAAGATTCAAGCAAGGTAGAAATTTTACAAGTTAATGATCTCAAATGATTTAAGAAAAATCAATAATTTACACATCTTTTTCGAACCAGTCTTTATTGTGATTGTGTTGAATGAAGACGTTGATCATAAATCCATTTCCTAATTTCAGTACTACTCATCTTAATCTCCTTTAACTCTTGATTCTCATCATTCAGTTCATTTAGATTAATCAAATCAATCACAAACCGTTCTAAAACAGGAAATCCATTCTGAAGACGAATTTGATCGATTTGATCTGCTCCAGATAAAGTTTCATGTGAAACGATTAAAGCTTGAATGTTGGGATCAGTAGCGGTTGGACCATATAAATCTTTTAAAGCTGGAGTTAAGATTTCTAAAGAATTGAAACTAATTTGATTTAAGAATCCTTTCACTGAGTTTGTTCGATCTTTGAGAGATTGTAATTCAGATTTATATTTTTTATTTATTAATAAATTATCATCTGTGTTTTTTGTTTTGGATTCCAAAAGAAAAAAATATAAAAGAAAAAGAAAGTGAATGTTGAATTTCAAATTGGATTTCTTTCTTTTTTTTTGAGGAAGGAAATCGTTCAAAAGTTGACACTTACCAGTGATCCCTACAATGATTTTTTGATTTGATAAAAAAGTGGCCATAGTTAATAAGATTTTATGACCAGAATGTAAGTGATCAAATGTACCACCTAAAGCCACCACACTATAAGTCTTTAGAAAATTAGATTTAATTTCATTTAAATCATCGATCTTCACTGTTATCTCAATCAAAGGATTATTTAGTTCTGATTTAAATCTTTCAGATTGTAAGTAAATCGTAAGTAATGATTTTTGTAATGTTTTGAAATTGATTTCTTTTGAATGTAAGTCTTTTAAGTTTAAGTGAATTTGAATTGGTTTTAATGGAATTGATTTTGATGATCTGTTGATGATTTCTTTTAGGTTTGTGATGAATTCTTGAGGTAAGAGGTTAGAATTCAGATCGGATAATGTTGAATTCAATTTGATCGTTAATGTGTCTTGTTCATTAATCATGACTGAAGTTTAGATATTGGTATTTGTATTTCTTGGTTAATATTAAAGTTGTGGTAAGTTGATGATGATGAGTTGTGATGGATATATTTATATTTTGATCAAGTTTACTTTGAAGCTTCAGGATTGGTTTCAGTCTTGGAATGTTTTCTTTTTCTTCATCGGATTTAGGTAAATCTTAAAGCTGAAGTCCAATTTAAATCCGATCTTTCACTTTCTGTCTTGTATCTGATCACACCATAATAGACCCAGAATGGCGAAATAGGAAGCAATCTCACGATCATCGATTTCATCGATCAGTAGCCTCACCGGTTCATATTTGCAGATGACGAGCCGGCTCAGCCACCATACGTCAGGCGGCCATCACGGTAGATTGACTGATCCGCTGAGGCGTGTGTCTAGCATTATGCATATGAATTGATCTTTTCAAAAATGTATGGATAGTGGGTAGTAAGGCCTGCACCCGGCCCGGCCCCCCCGGGCTTAAGTTTTGAAAAATTGATTACCCGAGTTGAAATTTTCAAGTGAGTGAACAAAAATCATTTGATGAAATACGATGTAATACCGTGCATAAAGCATTTGCTTCGTGATAAGAATTATCAAATCGGTTTTTGACATATGATTAAAGATCAAATGATGTTCAACTGATTATCATCAACGAGGTTTTTGCGAGTGGGTTGATGAGGTGATACCCCGCGAAACTCTGACCAACAGATCGGTCTTATTTATAACATCCGAACGAGGTCTTTAAATACTACTCTAAGCTCATTAATCACTACGTATCAGATAGGTCTCCTTCAACCACAGACATGTTCAAGTGATTTATCGCGCGTTACCGTAGACTTTGGGAAGCCGACAAGCATTCAAAAGAAGTGATTTGTTTTGCAGATTACTCAGATAGTAAAATTGATATTCAAGTTTTGAGCTCTGCAATGACCATACTTGAGGAGGAGACTTGAGTTGAATCAATTGTTAGATTCCGTATTTAACCAATGAAAACTTGCTAAAGATCAACCTCTTGACAATACTGAGATTAGTAAAGGGAAATAAACTTGAAAAAGCCATCAACTCAGATGTTCTGACCATGTAACCTTTAGTTTTGTTGGAAAACTTGATTGAATTGATCATTTAAGACCACTTGCAAGATTTCCATATGCTTTACTTGTGGGCTATACAAAGCCAGATCACTGTACGTACGGCGTTCTGCAAAATATGTAGCATTTCTCGTGAAATCAAAGTCATCAAGTTTCACTTTTGATGTTTGGAATATTGATACTTTCAGAACAGTTGTGAGTTGGATCCAACTCTCTTGAGAAACAGTCAGACGAAAAGATCCTGCTTGGAGGAGTTTGAATTTCAAAAGTCATGAAATTAACCAAGTGAGATCAAAACCAAGGATTCGGAAATTGAAAGGTATAGAGAATACACCCTTTATCACGTGAAGATGGAGGTTGTTAGAGTCTCTTGTGTGCAAAGTTGCATCAATTCCAATATTTGAATAAAATATGCAAAGTCTATCAGAGGTCTTCTCCTTCTGAAGCCAGCAGCTCAGGCGGGTACTTCCCTAAAATACCCTATACTGAACGATTATAAGGTGGCCACATTGTCAAACGTATTAAGGGTTTTTTTGCTCCAAACCCATTGCAAGATGTAAGCCCAGGGATCATACGTCAGACATTTCATTGGAAAAGTTAGATATGAATGAAGACAGCTTCAGACAAATTACTTTGAAAAAGAATGTAAAGAGAAAAACCTCTAGCACCGAGATAACTCATAGAAGAGTTATGTTTGTGAGGGAATCATTGGATTGAGACCCCACAAAATCATTGAAGACACGATTTTTCTTTGGTTCAAATCGCTCAGAAACTTTAGAATCAGAACGCTATTGGGCAAAGATTACTTTTCTAAGGATGCTACTGTTAGGTAGAGGAAACTATATAGGCGTGATGCGTTCATGAACGATCAACCATCAATAGAAAACAGTAGAGATGATTATGATGGAATGGATTGATACCCGACCAAGTCATCAAATTAAAGATGTGATTGGGACAATGAGTTATTTATGAAACTCTGAACAATGAGATAGATCTGGACGCGAGCAGACTCCAATACATATCATACAAGACGCGTCCTTCTGGGAAGGGTATGACATTTCAAATATAGTTTGAATTATTCAAACATAGCATGATGTTGTGGTGTCGTCTAATGAATCTGTCTCCTCAAAGAACAAAAGAGGTTGATGAGACCAATGCAAACCAAATCATAGTCAAAAAGTCCACAAGAGAACGTGGATGAGGTTGACCAAAAGGAAAACCCTGTAAGGATCAATACAAAGGCTTAGGAAAGTCTGAACATTCATTGTATGGAGATATATCACCGTTAAGACAGTCCCCTGATCAGCTAAAAACAAGGCTCAGAGTTATTTAGTCACTTTTTCTCTTGTATTTGATCAGCCAGGATACAAAGATGCATTATAGCATTAGAAATTCAAACTGCCCGTGGCATCTTACTAAGTATTGTTAGGCATCAAAGAATACTTGACACTTCTCACCTAAAGCACTGTTATCCCGGCATATACATATTCAAAAATGCGATGTATGTGTTATGCTGATCAGCATCCTTGTAGTGAGGAGGTGCTGAGGCTCGCGCTGGTATAAGATTTGGATCACTCTTTCCACCAAGAGTGATATCTTCCTACCTCCAACCACAACCTCGATCTCACTCAAACAACTCATTTTCATATCTTGTTTTACTGCATAACTCCATCTTCACTTGAACCTTCTGACTATATCATTATGAGTCACAATAACCGTTCGTATATCTTTTGTTGCGCTTCTCCTAACCACTCTCAAGACTCTGATTCATCTTTTTCTTGTCGCGCTCTCTATGCAGACCCTCCATCTCAATGGCGTTCTGGCCAAAACTCTGATGAAACCCCTAATGTACCCCGTAAACGAAGCGCTAGGGAGATCATGTCCAAGATTCACTTCAAGAAAAACCCTCCAAAACCCAAGCCCGATCCTATCCCTACTCTAGCACCTCCAGCTCCTAGCGGATCCAATCCAACCGGTAGATTCATTCACCCTTTACCCCCTCGCCCTCAACCATACGGAAGTGTTTATCTCCCACAACCTTCCAGCTCAACTCCTTCTATACCTATCCCTTACATCAACCCTTCAAGCAAGAATCCTATCGATAACTCACGAGCACAAGTTCCAAAGTTGATCCCTAGAAACTCTCAATCTAATCTTCAACCAAATCCCACTGCAGTTTCAAGATCACAAAGCAACGCAGTCGCAACCCCTCCCACATCTAATTCCCAACAAAGAAACACCAATACCCGAAGTAATCAACCCCGCCAAGGCTCCTCAAGCGGAAGACGCGCGCGAAGAACTGACCCCAAGAGTGATGACAAGAGTTCAGACGAGCGTCCAGCAAAACGTCGTAAAAATACAGAGATTCACAACATCGCAAGGAGTTATAGATGTGTTTAGTATCATTGAACCTCGCTTACGATCAACCATCTTAATCCAACCTTTTTCACCACAACACTTTCTATTAATATTACTATGCTAGATATAGAAAGGGTGCGATTGATTATAATGCTTATGTAGATTGAGAAGAAGAAGGAGATGTGTTAGAAAGTCATGCTTCGAATTATCAAACTTCGCTTTCTCATCGACGCCCACCTCCCTCAAACTTTCCTTCTTCTAGTCACTGATATTGTGGAAGGAGGTTTTTGGGATTATCATGGCTATTAGATTATCATTCTTACTTTATATCTTACTTTTTTTATCAATTTTTGGGG
The DNA here is from genome assembly GCA_022264835.1 of Melampsora americana. Lineage (NCBI taxonomy): Eukaryota > Fungi > Basidiomycota > Pucciniomycetes > Pucciniales > Melampsoraceae > Melampsora > Melampsora americana. The sequence goes on from JAIFHY010000036.1 coordinate 868,596, forward strand.
GGGATTTGTCATACACGGTCGGTATTGGTTCTTCAAGATTTGTTTGTTTGTAAATTTGGTTTTGTAAAATGATCTATATTGTGAGTCTGATTCATATCCTAGCTTGGAGGACCATTCAATGTTTCTTTTGAATCTGACTAATTTGCATTCCTCTAGTGGTTGCAATGTTGGAAGGAGGAATTCGTTATCATTGTGGTCATCACTGTTATTGTTATAGGTGGTATTTGCGATACACGTTTGGAATTGGTTGTGCGGATCTTTTTTTATTCATACCTTTAGGTGTTCTCGAAGTTTTCATTTGGTGAGTTTGATTCATCTACAACCTTGAATAACCATGAGTTTTTCTTCTCGGATCTGACTATTTAATTTCCGTTCTCTAGTAATTTCAACCTCTGAAGGAGTAAATTGGGATCAATGTAGTTATCATTATCATTATTATTATTATCGCAATAGATTTTACCTTTCATTATTTTTGTTGGGATTTTCAATACACGGTTCAAATTGGATGTCTGGATCTTGTTTATCCATAGTTTTAAGTATTGAAAAAGTCTTCATCTTGTGAGTTTGATTCACATTTGGGTTTGATCGGTTTGTGGTTCTTCTTCTCAAATCTGACTAATTGTTCTTCTAGTAAGCGGGACATTGCAAGAATCTTTTTGGGGTTATTCTTCTTAGATAACCTTCTCATTATTATATATTGTAATTCACATCCTCTTTCATCAATTTTCAGTTGAAATTATTTAGACCAAGTCTTTGTCATTGTCAGATGTGTTCTGAGTGCCCATGTTGTGAGTGTAAACCATATTCCAGTTTGACCTTTACCTACTCTTCTGGAGTCCCGTGTCTTTTAGTCTGTTTTCACACGGCAATTTTTGAGTGATATATAAATTCCACTCGTTCAAGAGGTTTAATCTGAGTGAAAGTAATCTACACTCAATGCAGTCCAATACTATATGATTTCACTGATTGACCGCCCGATTTGAGAATCTCATTCTTTTTGACAGTTGAGCCGTTCAAGTAAACAACGGGGTGTAAGAATTTTACAATCAACCATTTGCGGTCAATGATGACCGGAAACCTTGATATCCGTGAAAGTCCACTTTTACCCACTGTACACTTATTTTTGCGACCATTTGACTTTTTCAAAAGTCCGCAAAACAAATGATTGTAAAATGATGACCGTAAAAGTAGGCCATAGATGCCAGATAATTTAATTTTGCGGTCTTGCATTTGAGCACTTCAACTTCCGCAAAGTGTGACGAACGCAAATTTGTAAAAACCAATGAAATTACATATTTTCACGGTCTATATTTGACAGTGCATGATGACCGTAAAAAATAAGCATTGCAAAGATGCACTTTCCCTCTACAGGATGTAATTTTGCGGACCATACTTGAAGGTCAAAAGCACAAAATTGCCTTACCTGTGGAGTTCTTTACGTGCAAAAAGCCTCAATCAAAAATTGCAAGAATTGAAAGAATGACTAGAAAGAAGACAATATAACCAACTAAAACATGAAAGAGAGACTTGAAAAAAAATAATAAAAATAATAATTATTGTGTATGCTCCTACACCTTCTTACACTTTGTACGCTTTGACTTACATACGTTTCCTTCACCCTCATTATCTTCCTCCTGCACTTCCTGCAATTTTTCTTTATCTTTAACTAACTCCTGTTCATCCACATCGACAATTGCCCATCCTTTCCACCTCTTTGCTTTTATGCCTTGCTTAATTGGTTTGTCTTTTACACCCTTGGCTTCCACATCTTGCGCCGGTTGATCTTCTTCCTTGTCTGCGCGTATCTTCCTCTTCTTGGTGTTATACTCTGCAAAGCCCACAAATAAGAAATCAGAAAAATGAGCACAAAACAAATTACACAGATTTTACCTACCTGGTTTTGTTTTCTTTTGCTTGATGTTCGACTTATTCCTCTTTGCCAAATGAGCATTTCCCTCTTCAACGTCTGTCGTGTTTGTCACTGGCTTCAAAGAGCGTTTGTTTCCTAATTATTCAAAGAAAGATTATCAACACAGTCATTAAAACGAAATTAAATGAAAGTTCCTTACGTGGTTGGGTTTGCTTGATGTTTGTTAACTTCTTCTTAGCCAATGGATAAGTTTCATGTTCATTTGTTGCGGCCTTCACTTGATTGACAATTCCTAATTAAACAAAAAGATTAAAAAAGTCATGAAATTGAAAAAAATGCAGGGTTCTTAGCTGGTTTGGTTTTCTTGGTTAACTGTGTCTTTGCCAAAGGAACCTCTTCATCTTCATCTGTCGCCTCCTTTACTTGCATGGCCAAAGAACCTTTGTTCAAAGATAGATAGATTAATAAATTTATTTAGATTCCCAAGGTAAAAAAGAAGCTCACCGTTTTTATCTTCTGCTTCTTCCCCACAAACCAACTGTGAAAAAGGTCTAACTGCAACCACCTTTTTTGCCAAAGCATGGTTGATTTTGGCGTCTGCTGTCTTCATGATTGCGGCTTCTTTCTCCGTTGGAGATCGCAAATACATTACCCAACTAGTATTAGGTTTTGGTCCACCAATGACTTCGACGTCAGTAGATAGCAATGTTGCTATTCCAGCATTCTCCATATCATTGTGGCCCCAAACTCCCGTCACGCCTCCAACTGTACGGATCACTTGACACCAATAGTGGTCCCCATTCCAAAATCCTCTTGCTCGCATCCGATAACTTGTTGAATTGAGAATCAACTCGTATGGTAAGTCGCATTCGCTCATCATCTTGAAAGCTTCACGTTGATTAGTCGCATAGAGATAGGCGACGTCAATTTGAATATATAGATGAGGAGGCAGAGGATTGAGGACCAGTTGATGGTGGAAGGAGTTAAACACCTGGGGCTCGGGTTTCGTCTTAGTCTTGCAACGTTGACAATATCGTGATGATGCTTGATAGCATCCAGAAGTTGTCCATTCTTGGAGGACATGAGGAAATTGTGAATAAGGAGTTCCAGAATCGAATTTCTCGTGGGATACACTGATGGTGTTGACACGAGAAGATTCGACTATCACGTGGTCAGGGTTTTTGGGACAGATGTAGGTGCGTTTGTGGTCCATACAAAACAATTCCTGCATGATTGATGGAGAAGATGGCGCCTGTGGTCAAGTTTTGAGATCAAAGATTCCGCTGAAGTATCCGTCGGCAGAGGCGTAGGTATCCAGCGGAAAACTGCCAGGGCATCTTAGCTGGATAGCCTCATGTAGATTGTTTTGTCCTGCTGAAAGAATGCCTCAAATCTTACCTGCCTGACCGATTTCCCACGTGGACCTTGATGAAAAGAAATTCAATAGCTTAGCGTAGATGTGTTGTGATTTACCTGTGGATTTGGTGTACCAGACTGCAGTATGAATGGCGTATAAACATTCAGTCATACTGTTGAGCCAGCATCTGTTTCTTCGACCTGTGGCTGTTGAAGAACAAAATCCAGGGTACATTGTCACTGGGTTCCGGTTGATGTTTACAGCCCCTTTAGGACGTCCAAGCTTCTTCTTGGGTCGCCCTAACAGGGCATCAGTCGTATCAGGTGGCCTTCCATCATTCTGGGCTTCGCGACGCTTGCGTGATTTCCTGGTCCAGCCAAGAACCTGAGCTACCTTCTTATAATTCTTAGCCTCGTCGCCATAAGCAAGTGGAATACCCCTCAGGCGGTCCTTCTGGTCCCTTTCGAGGCTGGCCACCAATGCGTATAACTGCACAAAACCTATTTGTATTGTGCAGTTCGATTCGCTGCACATAAGTTTGAAAGATATGAAGTTAAAAGAATCAATAAATTATAAAGATATTTATGTTAAAAGATTATAGTGGAAACATACGCATGATATCATGTAATAAACTCGATGCAGAGATTCCTGTGCATTAGTTGTATTGGGAATTATGTTGTCGTCCAGGCTGTCGTCATCAATTTGCTTAGGCCTTGACATGAAAAGCATGGACTTCACGTCAGAAGCTTTCCACCATTCAAGCCACCTTTGAGCTTTGGGATAATCCCGTAACAATTTGGCCATTTTCTGATCAAATGTTGAATCAGGATGGTCTGGCTTCAAAAGATTGGATGCCTGCTTTTCGAAATCATCCTGCATGATTTAAATCAAAGAAATCATCAGTTATATGAGATTAGAATACAAAAACCATTCAATTGAAACACGTACCTCATCTTTTCCAGGAATGATAGCCCGGTTCCGCTTCACGCGGGTAATCTGAGCCCTAAAATGCTCATGGCAACCGGCTAGTTTATATAGTGCCACTGCGCGATCATTCTCCTTGAAAACCTTCATGTGAGCCTTGATAAATCCGTTCTTCTGCGCCAAAGAAAAGTCTACTACCTGCCGCACCAGGATGTCGCGCTCTTTGTCGGTAATATCTTCCGGATGCTTGATTTGTTTCATGAGGGTACGGAAGTGAGCAGCGTAGTGATCTTCAGTAAGACCCATCAACCAGGTAAGTTGAATGGGAACCCACCGTCGAAGGTCTTCATTGTACATTGAAGTGGATAAAAGATATCCTGTCTTGAAAAATTTGTATGTGACATCTGAGAGGAGACCGCCACCGTAGATCCGTCCGTCCTCATCTCGAGTTAAAAGTTGCTGTTTCATCCATTTTGTCTGGATGGTCATGTGCATGTTGACACGCTTCATGGAGGAGTGTTCTACAATCAAACCGCAACTGGAATGACAGATATCAAAGGTTAGAAATGAAAAGATTAAAAAGTTGGGAAAGTACGAATAAAATGATCAAAAGAAGATCCACAAAGCACTCACTCTGACCAATGATCCATGTCATCAATGAAGTTGTCAGCCCCTCCCGGAAGACTCTTTTCGGGGATGACACCAGCCGCTACCAGGAGTTTACGTCAATAGTAGCCAGTTCGATGGAGGTTGCCAAATGCTGGATGGATGTTGGTGGCAGTGACAATCTCCTGCTTTCCTGCAGGAGCTCTGCCCACCTGAGCTCGTGTAAGTGATGATAGCCTAGTCAGTTATGCTTTCCTTTAGAAAAAAAGGAGTAGGACACATACCTTGTGTCGTAATGGCCCTACATCAGGGTTCTCAACCACCCGTTTTCCAAACTTTTCTAGTGACAACCTGTCGGGCTTGCCACGGCAAGGCCATCGATGTTGATGGACACCAGAGTGGCGAATGATTCCCCAACCACTCTCATGTTTGTCCAAACGGCACAAAGTGCCACTACATGTCAAGTAGCGAAGATTCTCCGTACATCTGGCAGCTGGACATTTCTGAGTTCTAGGATGATTAAAGGAAAAGAATATCATTCAAACTCTAATCCAAAGTGTTAAAATTCGAAAAGAGCAGAACTCACCGGCTCATCCATTCAATTCTCTTAGGGCCGGATGTTGGTGGTGAGCCAAGATAGTTGCAAACCAAGTTATCGCACACAATGACACCTAAGCAGCTGTATCTGACAGTCCGCCAGTCAAGTGGTCCTTTGCTTTTACCGCCAGAAGAGGTATAAGCAAAGCCAAAAGAACCCCAATTAGCAATCTTAGGATGGCCAGGTTGCTTGACAAATACTGTATTTCCATTGGGAAATAACGGATAGCCATCGTCCTCCACGATGGTATTGGCGTCTATGTAGGTTTCAAAGGAGGTGCGGTCGAGGGGCAGGCTGAATATTTTCTTGGAGTTACACCTAGGTTTGGACAAATCAGAGGAACTCAAGACCTGCGTTTGAGTTCCTCGAGATGGAAGGGCGGGTGTCCCGCTGGCTTTGGCTTTGTCCAGTTCAATGCCATCATCAGAGCCTTTGTATTCTCCGTTCGCTTCCTCCTTGTCGCTGTCGTCTTCATCGGCGTCAGAGTCAGATCGGCCTGGTTCATCGGCTGCCTCAGAGTTGCTACACGAGTTGCTCAACTCATGCTTCTGGGGTTCTTCTTCATCAGATCGCTCAGAGGAGTTCCTCATGGTGGTAAGGATTACGTCGATGTTATTGAAATGATAGTGGTGATAGGATACGGTGGATGCGGTAAGAAATAAGTGAAAAAATAAAATGGATAAACGAAAAAAAGACGAGGGATCTGTTCAAATCAATAGAACACCTCTCTTCTTTTGTCATTGTAAGATCGGACATATTACCAATCCTTTGGATTGGTTTGCCTTCCTTTTTGAACGCGTCAATCCTTGGGATTGGAATTAAACTCTTTTGGATCGCAAATTTATAACTTTGTGCGAATATAATGATTTTTATGACGATGCTTTTGCGTCGCTTGCGAATGTCTGTGAGACATAACTCGTGAAAGTCTCAAATTGAGGCTGATACTTCACATTTGCGATGAAAAGAAATTGCAATGAACTTAGAACACATACGGCTGATTGGAAAAATAAATAATCAAATACTGTAGAGGTAAATTTGAGTACCTCTTTTTGCAACTGTATTTTTTGCGGACATTATAAAATACATTTTGACTGTAAAAATAAAAATTTCATATGTACAATTCGATTTTTACGGTCAACAATGTTTCCGGTCATCATTGACCTCAAATGGTGGCTCGCAAAATTCTACGCCCCCATAAACAACTCCACACCCTTCATCACCATCCCCTTCATATTTTCATAACTGAGCAAATTCACTCTTCACCTTACCTATTTGATTTATTAAAGCTGAACATCAAACTCAAGGTCCAAGTCAATCTTTATGATTCGGGTGAGATCTATCAATTCAAGACCTGAGATCATAGTGCAAAGACAATTGGTTTGATTTGATAACATTCTTCTTGATAGCTTAGTCCTCCTACTTGGTTTCAGTGAAAATTGTGATAAATCTTGTTCATATGATTAGCAAGCTTATAAAAATAAAAAATCTACATAAATTCAAATGAACTGATTAAAAAAACAACCTCATGATAATTAAAATAGGTTTTACCTGTGAGATTCAGGTAATCAGCTTTAACTAAGCTGATACTGATCAAACAATAATGAAAACACAATCCGAGAGAAGTGAAGATTGTGTTAAAAATAGTTTGAGTTTGATAAAGAAAAAGGTGAACAAGTAGAGAACACACAATGTTCTTTATAGAAATCAAACATGACGTCATGATCTCTTGTTTACCACAAATGAGTAAGATGACACAAAGAGAAACATCTTGATGAGTTAATAAGCCACTTGATTATTGATCTCAATTATGATACAGTTCCTACCAAAAGGAACATGATCGGAATAGACAATTTTTTTCCCAATTTTTTTCTTTTTTGACAATTTGTAGTTCAGTCAGATCCAAATAAACTAATTATAAAATGAAAATGAAATCAAATTTAATATCAAATCAACAAGTCTTCTTTCCAAATAAGTTTAATTTCTCATCATTTTACTTTATAATCCAAGATCACAAAAACTAATTCTTCACATCCCTTTCATCAAAATCATTCTCAACTCATTACTCAACATCAAGAATTCTAAAAATGAATCCTAAAAAGAAGTTGACTGAGATCTATCTAATCGTCATCGTCAGATTAGTGATCATGATTGATTTTTCAAAGAGTTCGGGAAACTCTAAAGGAAAAAGTAAGAGTAAAGCGTATAGTCCGATCAAGTTCACTACATAAGACCCAATATCCCAACTCCTCAAGAAGAAGAAGAGAAAGAGGAGGTGGGAATGAGAAACGGATCAGAAGAGATGAAGTAAAAGAGAGAGTGATTAGAATAAAGGACTGACAAAGTAAAAAGGTTTTATAAACACTCGATTTTCTTAAACCTGATTGTAAAGACGTAAGTCTTATCAAAAAACCTATAGCTACAAAAGATTGTCAACTTCGAAATCAGTTTCACTCAAAGAGATCATTTTGTTTTTAGAGCATGACTCTCATCAGTCCAATCAACAAACATTTTATTTTGATTCTTCTCGTCTCTACTAGACTGACTAGGCGAATGAATTTTTTTGATCATATAAAGAAACATCAGTTTTTAAACAAGACAACATCTACATCAAAAGATGAGAAAATTGATGTATGAAGAACTCACCCTGTGTAGGATGATGATCAAGAAGAGCTTTTGGTTTGTTTTCATATATCATCAGATGAAGTAGAGAACAAGAAATCAATTCAAAAGTTTTCCTGATGGAAGATCAAAAGGATGAAGAAGACAATCTCGAATCTAAAAACTTTAACAAAACGGAAAAGAAGTGATGGGACCTTGAAGATACAATGGACCAGAGAAGAGGGTGGAGGACAAACCCAAAACCCCAAACCTCAAACCCGGTACAGACTGTAGACTGTACAGACTGTACAGACTGTACAGCTTGTTACTCAATACACAACTTTGGACTTACCCTTTACCCCCTGTTACACACCCTCACCACAAAACCAATTTTGCGGGCAGATTTCCAAACCTCATTCAGATGAATTGTTTCCAATTTCATTGCAGTGTATTTTTGTTCAGCAATAAGAATGATGCATTGTTATTCATGCCCACACGCGCTTTTGATCATATATCTTGATCACTGTCCACCTCTTACAAGCCTTGAGGCGTGATCCATCTATGTATCTGGCTGCAACACAGACCACCTTGTACCCCTCAACATACAGGATTTGTTTTCATTTTTTGGGACTTTCTTTTATGATTGACTTTCTAAATCCATAGTTTAATTGATCATCTTTGCTTTATTATCTATACACTTGGCCTGAGTTGACTCGGAACGGTGTTTGGGGCACTTCTTGTTCATTCAGAGCCAGCCTGAACAAAATCATACCCAAACAATCAGTCGATGGGCTTCAAAAGGTTTCAGACAATGTCCCAACCCTCAAAATAGCAAAGCCACCAAAACACCTTGGTATCAGTTGATATCCTATCAATAGAACTATCGCGTGCAGCTGAATCATAGTTCTATGATTGAATAAAGGAGATTTGACCAAGGGTTCATGAAAGACCTTAATATCTTGAAGATAAGGACAAGAGGCCATGAGTGGCAGGATGAAAGAAAGATTCAATATTTTCCAAAAAAATGCTGAAAAGTAACGTATCCCTAGGGTACACTCATAACAAAAGTTATGAGCTTGAGGGAATGCAGAACTAATACAACACTTTCAATGTGAGAGATTAAATGTATCCTCCATTGCTCCAAACACTTCTGGGGATGAACTGGAATTTAAAGATAGATGTTGGAAAACTTCTTACTGAGTATGACTAAATGTTTGGATGAAGTTGGAGTTGAAGTGGTCCAAGTGATGAAGAGAAAAGGTGTTGAGAAGAACTGAGTCTCAGATTTGAAGAAGAAGTTGAAGTTAAAGAAGCAGTAGTTCTATTGAATTGAGGTGAGAATGATTGGAAAGTTTGATTTTTAGTTGATTGAGTAGTGATGTCAGACTGATCAGATGAGATTAAACCAGGAGTGAGAGCCACATAAGGAGATGAAGTAGGATTGATCAGTTGTAATGAGTTTATTCGTTTGATTCAATTAGATTTGTTTGATTTGATTAGATTTGACTAAATTTGTTTGATTCAATTGAATTTGTTTGATTTGTTTGATTTGTTTGAATTTGATCGATTTGTTTAATTTGATTTGATTTGTTTGATTTGTTTGAATTCGTTTGATCCATTCGATTCAAAACCAACGCTACGGGTTGCTTGTTTACAAGACAGCAGAGCTGGTTTGATTGTGGGTGACTCAACGGATCTTGACAAATCCTTAACTGATGGACTGTATTGAGTGACGAGCTGTACAGGCTGTACCGGGTTTGACGTTTGGGGTTTTGGGTTTGTCCTCCACCCTCCTCTCTGGTCCATTGTATGAAGATCTTGAAGTTGAAGAGAAATCTACAATCCTAAAAACTTGAACCAACGCTTATCAAATCAATCCATGTGGATGTTTGATATCTTTAGATCTGTACAACATACATTCACCTTTGTGCACTGGATTACGGCTTGCATAACAGCAGTTAATGTGCATTTCATACGTGCTATGGACAGGCAAAGTATGCATCTCTTTTCACTTTGATTCACTTTACACAAAAACCAATTTACACATACATACAGCCGTACTCACCACACAAGTCCTCAGTAGCTGCACGTGAGCTAGGTTATGCCGCCTGAGAATTGGTACTTGTACTGGTACCTCACAAGCTCTCACTTCAAAAGCAATACTTTAAATTTTTGCAATCTGCATTCTACCTCCACGTACCACCTAAATACCACCTGCCAACTACAAAATAGCCACCACCCACCCACCACACACTGCCATCAGCATGTCAACCTTGAGGAACGCGACTCTTGTGTCTGGGGCTCAAATTGGATCCAACCTTGAAAATATGGCTGCTGCTCTCAAGCGCCGCGATCTCAATGTGACTCAAAGTCAGACCACCACAAGCCAACCAGCCCCTGTTGGCACCCAGCAGAGCTGTGGCTAGAAAGACTTCTATTGACAAGATCATGAAATTTGTTTTTTTGTTTCATAGCATCAATTTTGACTGTTGTATCAGACGGCCATTTGTCAAGCTTTTGACAGGCATAAGGCTGATCAGTCTACGGCTAGAGGAACCAGTCAACCAATTGGCTTTTTGCTGGCCCAAAAACAAGCGGTCTCACATGACCGCCAAGATCTGACCAAAATCTGAGCCTTTGTCCAGCGTTGAACCAGATTTTGGACATGACCACTTTTGAGCCCAACTTCTGGCTCAACAATTGCCCTGTGGTGTAGGCTGAGATGATCTTGTCCCAGGCTAGAGATCTTTTGTTGCAAACTTAACTAAAGATTTCTTACAGATTCACCATTGTGGAATTCATGTAAGCTTTAGGTTAAAAACTCAGATATTCCTGCAACTTCACCTGACAATTGCAGGTGCTCTCAAATGTTAGTTTTTCAAAGCCTCAACACAAGTATTGTCCAGAAGAATTTCACACAGACATCATCATCACCTTCCTTACAGTTTATCTTGGGATTGTGATGAATTTGTTTGAATGGTTTTTCCAAACAGCCAGTGCAACTCAGATTTTCTCCCATAATTGCTCAAAAGAAAAAATACATACTACTGTGACTTCCATAGGATATCACAACAATGAGGTTAAAGAAAAACTTCATAGATCATATGAAAAAAGAAATGTTGTGGATCAACTCCAATCCTTGTTTACCGAGTGCACATTGAGAGTGATGATGGCCAAAGTGTGGTCCAAGGCAATACCTACTCAGGGTCGGGATTGACTCAACAGGGATTTTGAGGGGAGTTTCATATGAAATTTTTGTATTTCCCGGTTTTGACTCATTTGGAACTCCACAGCCACTGTATTTCATTCATCCAAGACCCTTTGTACAGCTTCCAATACTTTTATGATTCATCCTTCAAAGCCTTTAAAAGTTTGTTCTAAGATCCTTTAACTAAAATCTATTTTTTCCTTTCCAATGTGATCCAATCCCATTCTAAAGAGTTCCAATCATGAGGTTCTTTCATCAAGATTTCATGTCCCATACTCTTGATTAATGTCCTATGAAATTCTTTTCCCATTTCAGCAAATTGTTAGTGTGGAGCATGAGTAACTCACATATTTCAAATCTTGTCAATGGTCTTGGTTCAGTTGATTCCAAGTTGCATGATTCTGGAAGGGTTTTTTCAATCCTTGGTTTTGTATCTTGGGTCATGTGTGAACGTATCAAAGGACCACAATTTTGTTCTGGTAAAGTTTGACCATTTGGACCTACTGTTTATAGTAAAAGGCCTCATTTTCAAATAATATCTCAAAGGAAGTGGAAGTGGATTGATACTCACACATAGTGGAGAGATCACAATTATCAAATCCATGCAAATTTGAAATTGGTTGTATTCCGGTAGAAACTTTGAAGATGGTATGCTCAGTGTGGTGCTTTGTGGACTCTTAGACAATAAACACATTCTTTGGTGAGGTTTGTGGTGATTCAACATGTGGTAGGATTGAAAGGGCTTGATGTGCCATTTCAGGTAAGACATATGTTACAGATTGAGAACCAGTACTATGAGTAAAACCTGACCATGCTGAAAGTGGTTCAGAATTTGCTGTAGAACCTTTGAAGATGAAATGCTCAGTGAAATCCTTTGTTGGCTCTTTGACAATAAAAATTTGGTTTTTCAAAACATCAAATGGTAAGAAGGCTATTTCTAATGTGTGTTTTTCTTTTTCTAAATTATATACTTGGAACACATGGAAGAGGAAGATTAGGGCAATCTAGGGAGTCTTCTTCTTCAGCTAATATCATCTGGACATTCTGGGATTCTTGAAATGGGTTAATGGTCACAAGTGTGGAAAGTAAAAAAATTGGTTAGGATAATTGTGAGGATTTTTTGTATCATTACCATACTTACTATTGTTATCACTATTATAGTTGGATGCCTGTTCTATGGTGGCGGTGTTCAAAGTAAGAATCAAGTTTGAATTGAACATGACATTTTGCTACTTGAAAAGTTGTCAATGGGGACGTTTGACCTGATGGATCCTAAACAAAAGAATTGTTGATACAATGGCCTTCAGACCTTCTGATGCATCTGTTGAGCTGAAAATGATTACTGATTTGTTTGACCCTGTGAAAAGGTGATTGTCTAGAATGTTGCAAAATTCAAGGTACCATGTCACAATACAATCAATTTATCTTACTCCAATTCATAGTGGCCTTTTGTTCTTTGATTTCATTCTCCGTGGCTGTTTGTGTTTCCAAGTGAAAAGGGTCTTTCAGCAAACCCTCTGGTCTGGTCCATGATGAATTGATCTTGATCAATGGACGCACCTATACGTAATCATGGGTTTTTCCACTCACACCCTGAACTGGTCCACCACACCAAGAAAGTGTACCAATTATGCTTTAAGTCTGCCATACACAATAAGCTCAGGCAAGCTCAAAATAAACTGGGCCGCGGAACAAGGATCACTTGCTCAGCACAAGGTCCCAGAAAGGTGAATCCCCAGCACACCATAGGATGACAAAAATTACAACGTCAAGGTTCTCTTAGGGTAATCTCCAAGCTTTCAGTATCATATTTGTAGTCAATGCTCTCAGCCATCCTTCAGTAGCAAGGATGTTGACTTCAACTCTCATTGTTTCCTCTGTTATCTTGGAATATAAAATGATCTTTTTAATAAAATGAAGAATTCAGACGTGTCTGATAAAGTCACAAATACCGTGAGTAAAAATCTTTAATCACGTATGAGTGATATAAGAGAAAAGAGCACCTGTTGGAAGGTGGCAGAAGAAAAGTAAGGAAATGTTTGAGTGAGAAAAATAACCATGGAGCTCATACATCACTACTTTTATACTAGATCTTTCCTTAATAGGTTTGATGAAAGTAATGATATCAAGCATTGTGATTCTCACAGAAAATGACGCGCAGGTCTTGCTTTGGTAAGGAATGAAACAAAGATAAGAAAAATGATAAGAAAGAGTAAAACAAGACAGTGAAACGTGTGTATATGCTGAGTATCATAAAGTGATCATTGTGACAGGAAAAGAAAACTTCCTAATGCGTAGGAACCCTTATCTCAGTGATTATAATCAGGATGTTGATAATTGTAATCATAATTTAACACTTTTGTTAATTTTTTCATTTTTACATGTCCTTTTACCGAGCAAAGCTTCAACAATCTCATTCAATCTTTCCATACACATATATTCATGTCTCACAAAAGTAGGGATACGGCTACGTGAGTCCCGCATCAGTGCAAAATAAGTGCCTCTGATCTAGTCCAGTTTTTTTAAACTGTCAGGTTTGAATCTTTTTTAGTGAATAGTAAATCCTTTGGAATATTCTTCTTGAGCTGAAGATTGAAGACTTCTGAAGCATAGTCTGGCGTGTACTACGAGATGGCATACATAGTCTAACTTGGTTCCTTTTCAAGCAAAGCTTCAATCGAACAAAACAAATTTTGTATCACCAAGAGCTTGGTGTCTACCACTACTTTGTCAGTTGCATCTTGAAGCTGTAACAACCTGATTCTGCTCAAAGCTAGTGAACCGTGACTGTACCGGGTACCCTGACATACCCGGGTATTGTAGCCGCTCCGCAGTCGAAGTATGAATTGGATCACGTGTTATCGAGTTCTGTAAAAAAATCAACCTGTCGCGTTAAATTGTGAGTGACTCAATCCGATTGATAACTAAAACAAATCAAGATAAGTGAAAAACCAAAAGAACGATACCAAGAAAAAAAATGAACAACGATTTACCCAATGCTGAATTGAATGAAAATCATGAAGGAGATGGTATAGTGATGATTCAAGAAGAAGATGTAGCAGAAATCATTGAATTAAATCAAAATGAAAATAAATCAATGAATTATGAATCAGATGAAGAGATGGAAATCGATGAAAACTTAAATCAAAAACAACAGGAAATAGAAATAGAAAGTAATGAAATCGAATCAGAATCAATTCCTGAAAATTTTATTGGTAGATTTATAAACCATACAAGTCCGATCTTTCATATAGCAACACATCCAAAATTATCAAATATAACTGCAAGTGGTGGTGGTGATGATTTAGGTTATATTTGGGATTCAGAAAATGGAAATTTAATTGAAACTTTAAATGGTCATTTAGAAAGTGTTTCTATTTTAAAGTTTTCGGAAAATGGTCAATTTCTGGCTAGTGCTTCGGTTGATGGAAATATTAAAATTTGGAAAAGTCTTGATTTGGTGAATTTTAATCGTTGGTCATTTTTGATTGACTTGGAAGGTAGTGAGGAAGTAACAGTGAGTGATTTGGGTATTAATTCACTTTTTCTTTTTTAAACCAAATTCTCTACTAGGGTTGGATTGATTGATATCTACTTTGACTAGGATTAGTGGATTTCTTGGCATCCTAAGGGAAGTGTTCTCCTCGCTGGCTTCGCTGATGGATTGAGTACGATGTGGAGTAGTAAGTGATTCTAGGATTCCACAAAGAGTCGGGTTCAAACAAAGCTTTCTAACGCTTGATTTCATTCAGTACCTTCGGGCGAGACAATGCAAGTCTTTAATGGTCACAACAGCATGGCTACGTGCGGACAATTCACACCTGATGGTAAGCCATTCAGGCTTCACTCGACTCGTTCATATACGGAATTTTCATTTACGAATTCCTCGTGATACATATCAAGGCAAGACAATAGCAGTTGCGTCTGAAGAATCTCGCTTGATAATCTTTGATCCTACTACCGGTTCTGCAATTCAAAGAATCAGTCTCAGGGAAACAAAGCATCGATTCAGAACTTCCGATGGTAGTTACGGAATCAATTCACTTGCTATCAACCCAGCCAGCACACTTTGTGTTCTAGGTGGAATCTCAAATGGTGGTGTTCGAATTGTAAACATTCGAACTGGTTTGATCATCGCTGCCCTTGATAATCACCATGATGCAAGTGCTACAATAGAAGTAGCTTGGTACGAGCCTAAGAAACTTGGAGATGGCGTTCCATTGATCATCAGTACTGGCACAGATGGTCGAATTTGTCTCTATGATGCTGTGACCTATAGACTGAGAGCATCAATGAAACATCCAGTAAGTTGATTTTCTTATAATTAGGTACCTTTGATAAGATTTTCTAAAAAAGACTCATTAATTTATAGGAAGCTATCACGACCATGGTCCTACATCCTGAAACTGGTCGATTGACCACTGGATCAATCGATAAGACATTGATTAGTTGGGATTTAAGGACTGGGAATGAAGTTCAAAGACATCTTGGACATCATGATATGATCCATCATGTTGATCTTAGTTGTGATGAGAAAAGGTTGATCTCTGGTAGTGAAGATGGAACAGCTTGTGTGTTTCAAGTGGTTTGATAACTTTTTTCTGTGGATGAATTGTTGAAATTGTTGAAATATCAACCTGAATTGATGATTTTCTCCCATTTGTTCATTCCAATTCTTTGATTTGAGACCCTTGATGGTGTATCAAATCAGTGACTGAATTGTGGATGCTCCAAGTTTGAAAATCTGGAGGAGTAAAGGAAAGATTACTCAAAACTGTTACCCTTTTGAAAGATACCTCACAATGATTTCAAAGCAAATCAACATTTAATGATAATTTACCCAACAACGCATAGTTGAACTTGTACAAGACTGGTTTGTGAATGTGTCAAAAAATCTGATCAAGCGCTTAGCTAAGATGGCATATCTGAATCTCAGTTAGTGCATAGCGGACTCGATGGGTGATTTTGATGAACGAAGATTTTGGTTGACATAAACTCCATTTTCATACATTCCCTCTGGGGGAAACAATTTTCCGTAGCCTTAGATGGGGTAAGAGTATAGGTATACCTTGCTATATGTACATGAACCTTATAACTATGGAAGCTACAAAATAGCCCCCTGAGAAACACACGTTCCTGTGGTTGTTCCCAACAAAGCCTGGTGGACCATTGTGGGTTCTCTTTCAGAGTTGCAAGTGGGGAATTGAGATTCACACATCAACGAATTTCCGTTTATATCTTTTGTGACTGATTGACAATATGTGTTCTATTTGAATAGCCAATGGACAGACCTTAACCATACATGAAAAGATAGGCTTTCTCTTTGGGAAAGATGAGAGACAAACCATATTGTTCTCAAATAATTCAGAAAGCAAGTTGTGAATTCAAAGTTATTATGACTCCTGAATCCTTTGAAAGTTGAATTCTAAAGGTTTTGAGTCTTTATGGCCCATGCTTTAATGCTATCTTCAAAGTGTTTAGTAATGGTCAACAACATATTGGAATACGGTAAGCAAAGTACTCAACCTCTGGCAATAGGAAAAAAATAGACAGGCTTGAGAGGGGAAGGCGGAACATGGTTAAGTTAGGCTAAAATCAGGGCCTTAATACTGGGTTCAGACACCAGTTGACCAACCCTTTTCACATTCATGTACCATGACCCCTTTTTTATGTATGTAATTAGCACAGACTTTTCAGCTCTGAATAGTTCTCATGACATGGAAACAGAATACTCATAATTTTCCAGCTACTTCCAAGATCCTTCATAGCCAAAATGATTTGGATATTTACATGTACTACAAAGTGTGAACTTTGAAGACATTTTAGCCAGGGAGTTAGTTGAAAAAGTGGTCCATTATAGGATAAAAACATGATACATATTAAGTCCAGAAGGGGACTGATGATGGAAATTGTTTTATCTTATCTTTCATGAGAATCATTTCACAAGTATACATCAGAAAGAATCCTTTATTTTACAAGCATCAGAGATGAAGCTCCTTTTCTATGGCTTGGGGCTCCAGTTTGAATCAATCCACGGTTATGTAAATCACTTTAGGTGGGTTTTGAAAAGAGAGTATGAATTGAGTACTCTGATTGATGATTTTTGAAAACAAATAAAGGCTTACTGTCATCTATTGAATCATGTTGCGCTATGGCCAGTGCAATTGGTTGATGATTTGCACCGCCGGTCATGGTAGAAAATCTGTTTGGAAAAACGTGGTCAGTAACAAGTCGAAGGGTAGGTTCCACAAGACAGATGCTTCATACAACTTACCTATATACACCTTTTTCCAATCCATCCTGAAAGAAAGACCAAATCATGAGTGGTGTTTATATGGTTTCATCATCTGCATATGCAACATTACTTACCTTCACCTCAGCATGTATTCTTCCATCTTTATCTGCTCCGGTGTCTATTCCTAAGGCGTTAAAAATTGGGAATGTATTCATTTTCTATTCTCATTTTTGATTGTATGAAGTTTCAAACCAACCTTTGAAAAATGCAAATTTCAGAGGTTCTAAGATGGCGGTTGCACTCATACTCTCTACCCGCTGAGCTACAACGTGGGTATGTCCGACCACGAGACCTGCATCATTAAGAAATATAGGGGCGTTGAAGTAACTGGAATATCGGAAACGGATTGTATCTCATCAATATCCTCCCTTCCGATATTCAAATCTTTCCAAAAAAATAAGTCAAATTTTTCTCAAAATGACAAACGTTTCTAGAGGGGCTGTGAAATGACCGGCTTCCAGATTCTTGACGGTTATAGATACGGTGAATGTTTTCTTGGCTGGTACAGTGTCCATGTTTTTGGGACTGAAGAACCTGAGGCTGGGTGATTTATCTGGAGCTGGAATCTGGTTGATAGAATTCGACAGAGTTAAGCCCAACCAAAGTCAGGTCGAGACAGACACTCGTCAAGATAAATTCGGGTCATAGGTTTCTAGTCACGAGAAGGAGGTAGACTGACCATCCCCATGGGTATCCCATTGCATGTATTTGCCTTCTTTGTTTGTACTCCATTCATGATCACGGCGTTACCCACCTTTCCGGCGCCCGAGATACAAAAGTTTATCTAGTAAAAAAATTGGATTGATAAGCGTCTCAACGTTTCATGTTTTCGTAGAGGAGTGAGTCGAGGCAGACGAAGTTGTTCGGGCTAGTCAATGAAGGCACTTGTTCCGGCTTTTCCTTGCCATCTTGCTTGCTCGCTTCTTGAATGGCCCGTGGACTCAAATCCAGAGAGTTTTGTGGGTCGTTTGGATCGCCAGCACCGGTGTTCCCAGGCGCAGGGGTGGTTTTATTGCCAGCGTTTTCCGTGATGACCACAGCGCTCCTAGTTTTGGGGACGACTGTTAGTCGCTTTTCTAAAACGCGGGATGGTCTGCCGGATTCTATCGAGCTAAAAGATGGTAGTTGTCTGGCGCCCACTTCGGATCTGATAATCAGATGGTCTATTTGATCCAACATGGGCTAAGCATCACCTCGTTTGAATTCTCTTCAACATGAAAGGTCATACATCAAACAAACTGACCTTGCCGTGATTGGAGCTCCCCAGCATTGCAAAAAGATCCACAGGTTATTGACAGCCACAGTAGGCATTTGATCGTTAGAGACAATTTTGGTGAAATCATGTTTGAATTAATCTTTTCAGGTATGTTCGCGGTAGATATCCTTTGAAAATCTATATTGATTGTTACAGAATCTTGATAGCCGCTGCTGAGCTCAGAAAGAAGATGATTATATATCAGTAGGTCAAAAATCATCTGCAAAACAAACCGGAGAGTGGGATTAATGACTCCCAGGAGATCCCTCACTCAGACTGGTCCGTCCGCGGACGCCGGCTTCCATGGCATCGCGCTTGGCCTCTCGGTCACCAAACTCACAACCCCCGGCTCGGAAACCGACTTCGATGGTTTCTCGCCTCTGAACAGGGACTTGTGTAATGATTTATTATAGATACTGTAGTATTGGATAAGAATAGCTAGATTACAATAATCCTACGGATTAAGATGGATGGCCACAACAAGATAATTTGAAAGATAGATATCACTGGCTGCGAATATGGTCGTTAGGAAAGAATGTTAAAGAATATGATTATAAAAGTATCCTTGTATGATAGAACAGTTGGACCTTTTCTTTATCGAATTATTAAAGTATTATTACACACTTTTAAAATCTAATACACGTGACTTAGGAAGCGCTATGCTCTCCAAGATCCTATACCAGAGCCCTTACAACTTGGTTCGCGCATCTTCAACCGATGCACTGCAGTGGGTCGAGATATCCTAAAATAGGCCGTGAGGCACGTTGGCTTTTTGTTCTGCTTAGCAAATTCCACAAAATATGTCACACTCGAGCACGCTCATTCCAAACAAGCGTGGGCACAACGGTACATAGCGAAGCTTGCAGTATCGCAGTCTACGCTCAAGGTCGAGCAACCTCATCGGTGCTTGAAAGAAAGCAACACACCACAAGCAGAAACTCAAAGTAGCAAGACTTTACCTGCGCTGGGTTACTTCACCCTCTAGGAACGTGTTAGATATCAGAAGCAAAATGTTGGCCGACTTCGGAAGACGATGCTTCAATATTCTAGGCCATAAACTTTAATGACGTGAGACGACGTATCTTCAGGAGAAGCACATGTGCCTTTCTTCAAACTGTGCTCTAACCATCAATTTTTTGAGATGTTGCTTTTTGGTTCTGACTCCTGTTTCTCTTTGATGCGTTTTGAATAGGGTCCCGTCTTGAATTCCTTGAGTTTAGCTTTCCGCGACTCCCAGGCGTCATGCATCCCCTGATGTTTGGTGTGCGCCTTATGAACCCGACGACTCTGACATCCCCCAGGCACGCCCAACGAGATACTGGACAATTCCCGAGTCGCATCTTTACACATCGGTTCGCTTCATAATCTTCAGACATGCTGACAAGATTGGATCTGCTAGGTACTTCGTCAATTGTTCCTCTCTCCTGCAGTTTCCTGATAAAAGGTAGCATGATGAAATTCAATCAACAGAAGGTTATCACCAATTCACCACTACTGCACACAAAGTCTGTGATAACCCAGGTCCCAGACTAGCCGGCTTAGCTCTGTCAACAAGTTTTCTCCTTTAAACACCGCGATGTTTGAATATGAAAGCAGCGGAAGCGAGCTCTTCGTCCCGTTCCTCAAAGGTGGTGAGCAGGTCTCAGGTATGCAGGGCAACACCTCGTTCAGGTACATTGGTCCTCTCGAGTCCCGACCAACATGATTGTGTCATCTCCAGAGAGCTGAAGAACAGACAAAAACGGACAACAAGCCCCTTGATGTCCTAGTTTTTCTATACTGTCACAACCTGTTCATTGTGTCTCATGTTACCGCGAACCGTCCGTCCAGAAGACTGCAACTCATTGGGTCCAGCAAGCTAACAAGATGAAGAGAGATGAAATTCTTCGACTATAAAGCGTAATGACCTTTGCATCAAATCTTTCTTTCGACTTGTTCATTTTTTACACTTCTTTCGAGTCTTCAAAAATACCAAGACCATTCATTTCGATAGGTTTCTCTCTTTGATTTCGTTTATCTAGCAAACCAAATTATTTATAATCACTTCAACTGCTTCTTGTTGTTATTGTCTTATTTGATTTATTTACAAGAAATTTCTTCTAATCGTTCTGCTCCTGGATCAATGGGTCTTCAATACACTGAAAAAGAAAACTATCAAAACATTCAAGCTTCGACTATCACTTCTTGTCCGACTCCCCCGTGTGTCTTGCCAGTCGTGAGTTTTTTTATCTCTCCCTTCCCGATGCTACTCAGAGGGTAACATCGTGACCGCTGATTGGTTTCCGACTTTTCCTTTATCTTAAATGACTTCAGCCTACTGTACTCGAGATCACAAGTTCAAGCTCGAATCTTAACGGTGGAGGAGGGCTCAATTTACGTGACACGGGCTGTGCAATCATGTTTCCTGAAAAGCATAAATCAATACTTCAACATGATCCTGAAGAATCAATTCTCGAGGGCCCAAGTAATGAGCTTCATCTGCCTTTATCTACCGCTTCACTTCTTTCTGGATCTTCTGATCGCAAGAGTAGACGTAAGATGGTCATACGACCTGCCTCGTGCAACATGGTAAGTTTTTCTTGGATCAGGGGGCTTATAAATACTTTTGAGTCTGATCTTCAAGTATATTATCCTAGTTTTGGGATCAAATTCAAGGCACAACGAGTGAGGATTGTGCCGCGAAGGCGAGCAACCCGGAATGGAATTTGACTCATGATCCTTCGTCCGCAATCAAATCGGCATACTTTGATTCCTTCACAGCTCAATCAGAGACACCCCTCACAACGCCTGGTTCCAATGGGATCTTATCTGGTACAGAGACCCGACAAGATCAATTTCTCTCCGGACATTTTCCTTCCCTCGATGCGATGAGGTTGAGTAAACAAATGGCTTTACGCCCGGCAATAACGCGGTCTGAAAGCTTACCCGCTACTACAAATTCCCTTCCTGAGACATCACGAGTAATTTTGGATGCAGGGAAAGGATTTGAATCTCTGATGGGAAGTGTTCTGATGGGCAATGAGAGCCTAGATGTGGAAAAGCCCAATTCTGAGGTTAAGTTCTTTGATCCTCTCGAGCGTTTCGATGTTCCTAGCGCAACAGATGTGGTTCGCTTCGGTAGGGCTGTGACTGAAGCTTTGGAGCTCCATTTAAATGGATTGAGGGAATATAAGAAAGAGGTCGAAAGAGTGGGTGAGAGTTATTGGAGTGATTCTGAATCTGAAATATCAGATGATGAGGATTAACGATTTATACTATTCTTTCTTTTGTGTTGTATATTCTTCTGAGCGTTTGATTGTTATTTCCTTTAATCTTGATCTTGATGTGCTTTTATGCGTGTTTCCACTTGAAACAAAGCTTACAGAATAATTGTAATCTTCAACAACTAGGGCAGTTTGTTGGCCTGAATCAAAATGTGAAAATTGTACATCAAAGAGTCTTAAACTCTTGTGAACATTTCCATATGGTATTTTTTGATGAAACTTGAATGACGCGACCAAAAATTGGAAATGATCGAGATGAGTGATTGTTAAAGAAATCGGGATGATGTCATTAGGCCATCCTTTTATGTCCTCTAAGTCAATCATGCAGGCCCTTAGACACCATGCCACTATGAACAGCTCATGTGAAGTTCAAAGCGGACTGCTTTCGATTTCAATTCTCTTATCAAAAAGTGTGAGTGTTGATCTCAGGAGTATCATATGCTAAGATGGAGCTGGAGCTCGTCATGTACGTAGTTTTTAATATTTGAGATCAACTCTAGGTGAAGGTTTTCAAAAAGACCCAATATAAATATTCTACAGCTGTGAGACATTCTGGTACTGGCGAGAACCTAGCAATACATAGATTGTAAGTAAGGCAAATGACAAAAGAGATTAATTGGATGCAATGTTGATCCTTTCTGTGAGTATGACATTGAAGGTGATGTGAGAAAGAAAAGAAATTATATTAAGGAATGGTATTATTTGCCACAAGGCTCTTTTACTGTTTTTTTGGGAATCCGGTTCCCTCAATTCACAGTTATGTATATCACTTGAGGTAGGTTTTTCAAAACAATTATGACATGAGTGATCTGACGAAGAATTTGGGAAAACAAATCAAGACTTACTGTCATCTATTGAATCATGTTGCGCTAGGGCCAGTCCAATTGGTTGATGATTTGAACCGGCGGTCATGGTAGAAAGTCTGTTTGGAAAAATATGGTCAGTATCAAGTAGAAGATTATTTCCTTTAAGAAAGATGCTTCATATTTCTGTGATATCAACTTACCGATAGACACCCTTTTCCAATCCATCCTGAAGGAAAGATTTAATCATCAGACCGGGTATTATAACATTACATCATGTGGATGTGTAATATCACTTGCCTTCACTTCAGCCTTTAATTTTCCGTCTTTATCTACCCCAGTATCTATTCCTAAGATGTCGAATTTTTTTGGGGATGGATTAACCTTACATTTTCACTCGCGATTGGTATGAAGTTCTAAACCAACCTTTGAAAAATGCAAATTTCAGAGGGTCCAGGATGCTAGTCGAGGTCAAGCTGTCTATACGCTGAGCTACAACGTGGGTATGCCCGATCACGATGGCTGCGCCATTGAGCTGTGTAGGGGCGGAATAGTAACTGGAGGATTGGAAAAGGGATTTTATCTCATCAATATTCTTCCTTCCGATTTTCAAAACTTCCTGAAAACCAGATTTTGACGCAAACTGGGTTGAAAATGACAAACGTTTCTAGGGGAGCTGTGAAATGACCGGCGTCTAGGTTCTTGACGCCTATAAGTATGTTGAAAGTCTTCTTAGCTGGTACAGTGTCCATGTTTTTAGGACTGAAGATCCTGAGACTGGGTGTTTTATCTGGAGCTGGAATCTGTATGATAGAATTTGATAGGTACAATTCGATCAGCAAGTTCAATGGTTATGATGGGCTTCTAGTCATGAGAAGGAGCCAGACTCACCATCCCCATGGGAATTCCATTGCATGTATTTGCCTTCTTTGTTTGTGCTCCATTCATGATTACAGCGTTACCCAACTTTCCGGCACCTGAAATACAAAAGTTTATCTAGTACAAAAGCAACCATAAAGTGAAGATAATTAGAGTCTCAATACTTGATTTCTTCAGGAGTGAATTGAGACAAACAAAGTTGTTCGGGCTGGTCAATGAAGGAGCTTGTTCCGGCTTTTCCTTGCCAGGGTTCTTGCTTGCTGCTTGAACGGCCTGTGGACTCAAATTCAGAGAGTTTTGTGGGTCGTTTGGATCACCATTCTGGGGAGGGTTTTTATTGTCCGCGCCACCTGGTACCGCAACATTGTTCCTAGTATTGGGTACAGGAGGTACGGGATCCTTTTTCTTCTTCGTCTTTTTGCTTTTTTTTCGCTTTTCTAACCTGCGGGATGGTGATACATGGGACTCACTCAAGTTCAAGAGTGGTTGCTGCGTTGCATCCAGCTCAGAACCGATATGGACTATGGAATTCAACAGGCACATTGCGTTCAGCTCAACCTCCCTTGCCTTTTCTTCAAAATGAAAAGAGATAGATTCAAGATGCTGACCTTGTCGCGAGTAGAGATCGCTGGAGACACAAGAAAATCCAGGGGCTTTCGATAGCCACAGTAGACAAGTGATTGCCAGTGAAAAATTTGTTGGATTCATACTCTGACTGATTCTTGTACGCATGTCAAAGGTGTCTTTTTCGTAGAGAGACGTTATCGATTACAAGAGAAGCTTGATAGCAGATTGTAGAGGAAAAATTGATATCGAACACCAGGTCGAAAATACTATGGAGATTGAATAGACGAATGGGGAAATCGAATATCGTCTGTTCAAAAACTTCCCCGGTGATTGCATGTTGAGCTCGTGAATAGCCTTTCTATAAGCCAGCTCATAACCGCTGGATATAAACCGACCTCGATAACTTACTCTTGGATGACAACCCCTTCTCGCCATTTGAGCTGTTGCTAGTTGCTTACGACTCAAGATCTTGAGCACGCTTATCCTGAACAAGTTGTGAACAACGTTGTGTACATAGCTAGATTATTGCAGTCTACCGGTGGACCGAACAACGATACGGAGATTGAACGAGAAGAAATGCACCAAGATAAAACTCACACGATCAATACTTCGTCATCACCCTTACCATTTCACAAAGACGATATCATAAGCAGCGCAATGGCAAACCTCTGAAGGAGTAATTATAGGCTCTTAGCAGACCTTTGGTTCAATTAGACTTGCGAACGGGACTGACTGCACAGATTTGGCTACGAGTACGTGAATAGTATGGCAGAATTTCGGACTTTTTCAATTACCAGGAAAAAGTGTGCAACTATGTATGTTGTACATGAATCGGTGATGAACATGGGCAGGAAGCATGATATAAGAGGCGAAACTGCAAAAAAAGTGTTGGTTGCGCAAAGGTCTCATATATTTATATTCAAACCATGATGTCTTACAAAAGACTGTACATATGAATTGTACAATACATCTGTCATCCGGCCATCGGATCTCTTGCCATCCCTCGATCTCCTTCGCCACTAGTTCCCAGTGCAAACCGAATGTCTACTTATTGAACGAGACAAAACTTCGTACCAAGTTCAGGTTTACCGAAAACTGGCCTGATGATGAAGGTTGACAAATCTGATACGATGATACGCAAGTTCATGTTTGAGGAACCTTTTGAGACACAAGTGTGTACTCATTTCTTTAAAATGCTGATATCATTTCAGCTATTTATTTATCATTTTAACTCGCTTGAGCTAAATTATCTTTGTGCTCTGGTCAATTTCATTAACCTTCAGAATGGTGGAATCATACCAAAAGGATGGTTGGCTTATAAGATATTTGGGCTAAATAGTCAAAGTGATGAGGTGAAAAGCTTGAAGGAAAAACCTGTGATATTATACCCAACGTATGTATCAAAACTAGCTAATTGCTGATAACATCTCTCAAGGCTTTGATTTGAAGACTGATTGGAGAGTTGAAGAGTTTTAGCTGGTTTTCTGGGTTAATCGAGGATAATGAATGGCTCATAGGAAAAGGTAAGTTATGATATACATCAGTTATTTATATCCCAATTGTTAATCACTGATCTGTGGTTCATTCTAGGGATGGCTTTGGATCCGGATCGCTTCTACATTGTCGTCGTTGCCATGTTAGGAAACGGTCAAAGTAGTTCTCCCAGTAACACGGTCAGTTATCCTTAGTATGATGTCCTTCAAGCGCTACATTTTCGTTCGGATTACCTATGGTAATCTTGACTAGAATCACTAATGGACCAAGGTTTCCTCGTATCACATTTCATGATCAAGTTAGAGCTCAGCACCAACTGTGCAATCATTTGCAAATAAAAAAACTCCATACTGTCATCGGTTGGTCAATGGGTGCCGGGCAATCTTATCAGTGGGCGGTCTCTTATCCAGAGATGGTGGAGAGGTAAGTAAGATCATGAGAACTGAAGAAATGCACCAAAACACAGCTAATCTCTTGTATGGATATTCGAAGGTGTATCCCGTTCTGTGGCTCCGCAAAGACAGCAGAGCACAACATTACTTTCCTACGATCTTTAGAAAGTACACTTCAACTGGATCCTGTGTTTAACCGAGGTTGGTATGATGTCCCTCCTCAAGAAGGTTTAAGAGCTTTTGCTAGAATATATTCAGCTTGGGGTTTCTCTCAAAGCTTTTATCGTGAAAGGTTATATATCAAAATGGGATTCCCAACTCTTGAATCTTTCTTGATCGGTAAGTCATCTCATCATCAGATTTAATTATGGTCACCTTTCAAAGAACTACCTCAGGCTCTTTGAAGCTTCAGTCTTTGTTTTGATCTATAACATCTATGTGATTCACTTCAGGTTTTTGGGAAGATCTTTTTCTCAAAAAAGATGCCAATAATCTTTTGTCAATGCTCTTTACATGGGTGAGAGATTTTCCATAATTACCTTTCTTTATTTGTTCATCATTGGTGAGCGCTAATGAATTGATTCCTTGGTTTAATACAAAATAACAGATCAATGGGGATATCTCCGCTTCACCAGCCTTTTCAGGAGATTTTGAGAAATCTTTGAAGTCAATCAAAGCAAAGACTCTTATCTTACCAAGTCAAACTGATCTATATTTCCCGTAAGACGTCACCTAACATTAGCACAAGAGGTATTTTACTCATATTTCTTGGTTTTT
The DNA here is from genome assembly GCA_022264835.1 of Melampsora americana. Classification (NCBI taxonomy): domain Eukaryota; kingdom Fungi; phylum Basidiomycota; class Pucciniomycetes; order Pucciniales; family Melampsoraceae; genus Melampsora; species Melampsora americana. The sequence goes on from JAIFHY010000036.1 coordinate 895,482, forward strand.
GATTTTGATAGCCCGGAGGATAATCACCATGAAGCTTCTCACATCTTAGACTGTGAGATCAAAGTGATACCCAGCATATGGGGACACTTTGCCGGCGGTTGAGTATTACGCCAGTTTGATTGATTTCAGATATGTTTGCTGATAACTCGTGTGTTATCTACTGGAATGTGTTTTGATCCTTAAACCTATCATTGATTGATGAGAGTAGGACCAGGGATCAATCTTGAGGATGTAAAATGGATTGTAAGCTTCAATTCTCTACCTTTCAACTCTGTATCAGAAGCGTTCCAATCTTTCACTTAAATTGTGATACTTTGATTATACTTAATTTTCTTTTCATAAAACAGAATAATGAGATACAAAGCTTCTTTAACAAGACTGAACAAATTTAATTCAAGAGATCGGTTCAAAGCTACTCTTTTAAGAAGTTCTGTGTAAATTCATGTACTTATCCGTGGTTTTCTTTGGTATAGAGTGAAGTTATGATCTTTACACCATCCCATCATATCACCTCCTTTTGGATTATTCTTTGGTCATGATGGTATGGGTCCTACCAACAAATTGATATACTTTTATAAATCTTTTTTCTCTATACACTTTATTTCAAATATGAATAAACGAAATAAAAAAAATACAAAAATGAGTGTTTGGTTGTTGTTGTTGTTGATTGTTAAGTGTTGAGAATTGCTTATAAAGTATTTTTCAAAAGTTCTGTAATCACAATATTTTATTATTATTTACCAATTATATATCAAAAACACAGATTTTTTTTAAAACAAAATGTTCATAACCTAGTCGATATCTGATCTCATCAAGTGGAATGATCGATCATCCTTTGATTTTTTTGGGGACCTCATTAATGATCTAATCAATCTATTACACAAATCAGAAGAAGGTAAAGAGGATACCCTAAAAAGAAAAAGATAAATTCTCAACTTATCCTTCCCTACGTTGTTTTCTTGCACGTTTACTTTCTAATTCATGCCATTCACCTTTCAAACTTGACAATCTAAAAATCAAAATCATCCACCCCAAAACAACCAAGAATTACATTTTCTCTCAAAAAAAAACATTCCAATAATAGATTTCAAAAGAGAGACATAAAACCACGTACAATTTTGTAGGCAATTCCATCTCAGGTTCTTCATTCAAAAAATACTCAAATTTCATAGCATCTTTAGCCGAAGGTCTTCTGATCGGATTCATCTCTAATAAAGCTTCAGCCAAAACCATTCCACCTTCACTCTTAATCACCTTTTCTTTTTTTCCTCCTCCTTCTTCTTCATCACTTTCAAAAAACGTCTTTCTCAATCTTGATTCACATTCGATTTTAGGTTTGACTAATTCATACCAAGGTAAATCGATCACTTCTGGCCAATTCGATTTAGATGGAGTTCCCATCAATTTGAAGGTCGCTTGTAATTGATCTATCTCATCATTTGCTTGAAAGATTGGTCTACGAGTAAAAAGTTCTATAAAGATTGCACTTTTTTCATCACAATCAGAGAACACAAAAGGAAGAATTCTCATCAGTCACTGGTTTCCTGATCACATCACTCATGAAGTACAATCCATGAAATCAGAAGAGTTTCAATGCTTACCCAGCACTCCACATGTCAACTTCTTCACCATAAACAGTAGCCCCAAAAAGCAATTCAGGTGGTTTATACCAAAGAGTGATCACTCGATTAGTATAATCTCTACCTCTACCTCTACCTTCTTGACCAGGTTCTTTACCTCTTTCATACCTTCTAGCCAATCCGAAATCCGCAATTTTCAATTCACCCAATCGATTTAGCAAGATATTACTACCTTTCAAATCTCGATGTAACACTCCTGCTTCATGCATATATCTTAAGCCGGATAATAATTGCCACATCAATGATTTGATATTCGATTCTGAAAAATGGATATTTGGATGATGTAATAATCCACTTAGATCATGATCCATATATTCAAATACAATATAAACATGTCCTTTACTAACGACCATCTCGACTAAATTCACTATATTCGGGTGTCTTAATCCTTGTAATAATTTAATCTCTCGAACCGCTGTGATTGGAAATCCATCTTTTTCTGCTTCCATTCTAATTCGTTTCATCGCGACTAATCTTCCATTTTCTACATTTCTTGCTTTGTAAACTTTTCCATATGTCCCTTCTCCTACTTGTACAATTCTTTCATATACATCTTTTGTCACCGGTCGAGATGGAGTCGGTACTTGTGGTGTTGGCCATGAAGAGGATCCGTTTTGTGGATACAGTGCAGATGAATGAGGAGGAAAAGGAACGCGCTGTAAGGTTTGATCGAAAGCTTGTTCGGCAGGTGTTTCTTGTTGATGTGATGGATTACCAAAGACTTGAGATCCCGAAGCTGCATAGGCCGATGGGGAGGTTAAACAAGATGAGTTATGAGGCCTTGTTTCATCCCTTGAGGGTGAGGATATCAGTCGTTTACGTTGCTCAAGAGATGTGCTGTCCGAAATCGATGTCACAGGCAGCGGGGGTGGTGGGGGTGGTGGATCCCATTCAGATCCTGAACGAGATTGTCTAGGATCTGAAGTGGGTCCATTGGTGAATCGGGGCGATGATGATTCCTGCTCGTGAGCCAAGGGGTGACTGATATTCCTATGTGACGACCAACGCGACAATCTCTCTCGGTGAGCCGAAGTATAATCATAGCGATGTCGACTCCTGTCAGAAAATTGCAGTCGTGGGTCTTGGGCCTGATAAGATGAGTGGGCGCGAGGTTCTGTGGGTATTGCAGGACTCTTTGAAAGTCGTTTGCCATCGCGACGGGTTGGTGGTTCAGGGCTCACAAAGCGGGCCGGGCTTAGATGAGCAGCTGGAGGTGTTGGTGGCAATGGCGGTGGCGATACTGGCCGAGGACTTGTTACACCAGTCTTCATGACCTGCTTCTCCTTGTCGACCGGATGCCACAACTTGCTAGGAGCTTCAATGGCTGCACCGTTCAGATCGTCGTCCTCGTCATCATCACCAGGAAAAAAGCGCCGGACCCCTGCACTTGTTTGAGCAACTGGAGCAACGGGAGGCATTCCAGGCGGTCTGAGTAAGGGATTGGCCATTGATTTGATGCGACGCGGCGATGCTGGTCGTTTCCCACTGGCGGTCGATGTTAAAGGTTGAGGTGGTGGTAATGGCGGCGGGGGTGGGGGCGGAGGCTGAGGAGTTGTAGGTCTGGGTGGGATGCGAATCGATGCTTGAGACTGCTCGTTAATAGGATCGGAAGGTGCAGATGGGCGAGGTGTCCGGGATGTATGATGGCGTGCTCCGTTGCTAGACCAAGTTGGACCAGCTCTAGGTCCCTTTGGAACATTTTGCATCTGGTCATCCCAGTGTCGAGTGTTATTGTAAGCCTGACGAGAATTAATGTCAGAACTCTCCAAACTTTTGAATTGTCGATCAGTGATAGCTACCAGATTCTTTCCATTATTGATATGCCCACGTCGGAGACTAAGGTCATTTTGAGCAAATCGAGGACCAATAGGAGGCTTAGGAGGCATAGGAGGTGGGCCAAGTTCGGCTTCCAAAGAACCACGTGGCGAGATCTTTAAGCGAAAAGGAGAAGCCGAGCTAGAAATTCGTTCACGAGAGGTGGATGAATGGCGCCGATGCGGCCTGGAGGTAGATGATGACCTGGAATGTCGACTGCTAGGGGTACCGAGTGAATCGCGAGACTCGGGACGTCGGCCGCGGACCTGATCACGATCGCTTGAAGGGCTGTTTGATCGTCCCCTTGCTACCCGACCATCGACATCATCCCAATTCCTTGAACGGGTTGATCCAGAAAGGCTTGGATCACGTCTGTTAGAGCGCGCTGGAACTTTACATGGCCGGCCATCGATCGAGGACCTTGAAGAGGGAGAATGGAGTGTTGGGGTCGCAAGTCGAGAGGGTTTACGGGGTGGAAGTGGGGGTTGCATGTAAGATGATCGTGAGTGGTCTGAGGTCGGCGATTTCCCTGAAAAGGGGGGTTCGCGTGACACAGATCGGCGGGTCCTACGGGGAGGACGAGGCGGTTGAGGAGGCAGAGGAGAAGGTGAGCGCGGTCTTGCAGGTGACAAGGAATATTGTGAGCGAGAATGAGACCGAGATCGAGGACGGGGGGAGGCGGGAGTTCCTGTACGAGATATTGACCTCGTCCGTGAACGGCTACGGCTGGTTTCGCGTACATAATTAGTTGTCCTTGTTCGAGTACCGTGTTGTTCCCTGTGCGCGGCATCAAAACATCGAGGTCAACGGGGGACTGATTGAATGCAATGTGGTGAATGTGAGCGTCCAGCAGGTGCAGAGGAAGGCTCTAAATGGAAGCTTCGTGCTTCATGCTGAGCAAGAACATGACTGCACAAGCCATACAAGAGAGCACAGATTGCACAAGACTCCTTCATGTTGAACATGACAATGATACGACAATCTGACGAGAAACGTATGTTGATAATATGGATGAAAGTACAGCACGTAATGGTCTGCAGGGCACGATAGAGGTCTTGTTTCATTTTGAAGTTGAGCAAGTGAAAAAGCAATGCTTAGCTTACCTAGACGAGTCTAACCTCCTCTTTTTCCTCCTAGCACCCTCAAGATCATGCGCATCCAAATCACGGGATATTGGTTGTCTTCGTGGTGGAGAGCGGCTACGTGATCTACCATTACGGTGACCAGTATGAGTTCTCTTGTTGTCGTAGGTGGAAGGCCTAAAGTGTTGGTATTTCTGACGGCTGCTTGGCTTTTGATCATTTGAATTCATGGGTCTGTGATAGTTTCCTTTACTTTGTCGTGTGAATTCGGTTCGAGAGGTAGACTGATAAGATTTGGTGCCATTTATTGGCTTCAATCTGCCATTACCTCTACGATTATCTCGCTCAGAATAATCTAGACGGCGTGATTCACGTTGATCTCGTTCGTGTTCTTCTTGGTCCAAGTCATAGTACTCAGGTTGCTGAGAACCGACCTCTTCAAACTGTTCTTCATCCCTAGAGTAAGCCCATCCGTCAATTCGATCCTCTTCACGTTGACGATCACGATCTACAGGCCTTTCCCAATCTTGCCTTCTATCTCGATTTCTTTCACGACGTTGATCACCACGATCTGAGTTTCTTTCAGAATTTCGACTCCAATCTCGATGTGAAACTCTTTCATGATTTCTATCTCGATCTCTTTCACCACTATACTCTTCCTTATCATACCTACGTTCTCGATCACTTCTCTTTGCTTCAACATACTTGGAATCTCGAGAGTTTTTGATCGGTGAGATTGAGCGAGTCGGACCTCTTCGTGAAGGAGAGCGATGGTTTAGACTGCTGTGTGGGAGACGTTTATCTCTGGAAGGCGATCGATCTCGAGGACGAGAGCGGTCATAGTGCTTCCAACCCGAGGCCATGTGGGTATGGGTGAGAGTTCAGATATACCCTTTCTGATTTGTGAGGAAAACGTTCTGTGCGAACGGGAGAGAATGTCAGTCAGAATGATCCTATGGTGAATGAGGTCAAAACAGCAAAACGTTTTAGGTCAGCAAGAAACGAACGCTAGAGTCAGATATAGCCAAATCTCAATTAGACGAAGTACGAAATCGATTGAGTTTTTGAATCTGAAGTTCGTAAGTTGACTGACTGTTCAGGATCGAATCAGGTTAAGCAAATTCCAATCATGAAGTATGATTGATGGTCGATTAAGTGAAAGATATGTATTATTAACTCAAGCGAGGGATGTATTCAAAGAACACGAAGTAAGAAATTCAATTTATATCTGTACAAAACACTTCACCACTTATTCTCAAATCCACACTACACATAAACACCAAATTATACATCCTGAGCTCATTTTTCGACAATTGACTACTGAAAACATCCAAGACTTGTTTTAGATTATCCCAATGACCGCGCAGTGAGATGAAGTCGGTCGAAGAAGGAAAACATTTTAGTTGGACACAATGTCACCTGAGCTGCCAAAGTCTCAGCATCCAGACTCAAGGATCAATTTTAGTTTCAAAATCCAAGTGGATTGTCTATGATATTCCATGTAGAATCAAATAGGAGGATAGAGTAGGTCTGTCTGTGTTGTTGACCCTCTGATCTCTAAAGGACTTTTTGACTTTTACTGAAGTGAAAATGTTCAAGGAAATTTGAATCAGCATATCAGGATTGCTTAAGGAGAAGGCGCAGTAAGGTGTTCATTTGGTCACAACAACTATGTACCTGATAATTGCTTGATGTTCTATCCAACCCAGATGCAGAACATCCATATTCAAGTCTGTAGGAAAGTCTTCTTCTTCAATCAGATTCGAATTGGAAGGCAAGACCTGTCACCCAGGCACTGACCGCAAGATATCCGGTCCGAGTATCTCGTCAACGGTCACCTGTCGTTTGCTCCGATGATGGACCCGGTGGTCCCAAAGGATGCCTCGGTGGTACAAGATATCGCGCAGTCCGCAGCGGATCGGTCCAAACAAGCTTGGAAGCAATTGAACTGAAACCACGTATCGGGTCAGGATTTCAAGAGAAAGAGAATTTGATGGGGGTGAACTGGGTTAATGAAAATTTCAATTCATACCACACTCCTCTTTTCCAACATCTCACTCTCCTAACTTATCACTCAATTCTCATCCATCACCACTTCAATCCTTTCACTTAAACTCATCCAAACTCAAAAATGCCACCAAAGAATAAAAACTTACCTACCGATCCCAAGAGTGCATCGATCCCAACTCGAGTGAAGGATGTGACTAAGATGAATCCCAACGTTGGAAGTGTGGTGAATGGTGCAAGTGGTAGTGGTGGTCGACCTGATAAAGTAAACTATGAACGTGAACAAAGTAATCTGAAGGTTGAAATTGATACCATTCAAGCCAAACTTGTAAAGCTTTTCATTCTCAATCTCACTGTCCGAACATCATCTTTTCTTTTCTAACACTCCATTGGTTAATCTATAGGCAGCTATCCGTGCACAGATTGGTGATCCTAAGGGTGGGGGTGGTGGAAATCCATTACAAGAACGTCGTAAGAAGTTAAGGAATGAACTTGATGGTTTAAGAGAAGAACAATCCAAAGGAAAATCATCTAGAGGTAAACTTTTAGATCAAATCAAAGCTGGTAATGAGTCTATACAACGAAAGGTATGTATCTCAGTATTTAAAAAAAATTATAGTCGATGATCCTAGTTATGATTGTGCTGATGCGAATCTCTTGATGATTGATTTAGATTAAAGAACTTAATACCAGTCGAGGAAAGTTACCTTACAAATCAAGTACAGAAGTAGATGCCAAGATTCGACAATTAGATGCTCAAATCGAAAGTGGTACGATGAGAATTGTAGAAGAAAAGAAAGCGCTTGCAGAGATTCAAAACTTGAGAAAACAACGTAAATTAGTAGATGCCTTTGGTCCACAACAAGAGGCTATTGAAGGTGAAAAGGCTAAAGTGGAAAAGTTGAGGAAATTATTAGATGATCCTGAGAATAAAACCGTTAACGATCGTTGGGCTGCTATTAAGGAAGAGTTGGATCAGATTAATGATAAGCTCAATGAGGCCAACAAGGGTAGAGATAAATTGTTTGAAGAACGTAATCAACTTCAAGACACTTTAACTGAGGTGTTCACCAAAAAGAGAGAATCTGCATCTCGCTACAAAGAAGCTAATGATAAATACTGTAAGTGATCTCTAATGAAACTCTTTGGTTGAAAAGATGAATACTGATTTCAATGGGGATTGATTTGGTTTTATGAACAGATGCTAAAATGCAAGAAGACAGACAACGTAAGATCGAAAGGCAAAAGACTGAACGTGAAGCGCTCGAAGCTTCTGAATTGAAAGACATTCACAACGAAATGCGTGAAGAAGCATCTGCTCCAGCCTATGAACGTGAAATAGAAGATTGTCGAACGCTAATCCTATATTTCGATAAGCTAATCGGCAACACAGGCAATACTGATCAACCCATTGAAGCACCTGTCTTTGGCAAACCATCCAGCGTTGCGTTACCTAAATTAGGTGATGTTCGAAAAGTGGAAGATGCTGATGCATTTCAAGGAATGGTGGCGGTGAAGAAAAAAGGAGAGCAAGAAGAAGAATTCTTTATGGGAGGTGGTGGTAAGAAAGGCAAAAAGAATAAAAAAAGTCCACCTGATTCGACTGCTGCACCAGCCACACAAGCCCTTCAATTACCGTTGTCTACTTTGAATGCGCTTCATGCGTTGACGGTTTCAGTTCCAATGACTCGAGATGATGTTGCGGCCACGATCACCTCACTTTCGGAAAAGAAGAAATGGTTCACGGAAAACCAGGTATTCGGTTCTTAGCCTCGATGTTTCATCTATGTGATACTGATACATTTACCGCTTACAGGAACGGGTTACCAAGGAAAGGATAGCGGAGGTAGAGGCTAAGATAGCAGCAGCCGAAGCGAAATTGAAAGCGAAATTGGAAGCCAAAGCTAAGGCCGATAACAACGAATCTGATGATAAAGAAGTCAACGGAGCAACTGAAGCATCTGAGGCTTGAACAACAAGGATTTCACATCACATCCTACATTGATTCCATCCCGCAAGGATTGGTTTAAAGATCCGATCGCACATCTTGCTTTTATGCTCGAAAAGACGTCCTGCATATGTCTTCCTCCCAATGATTGCTTGTTCCTTTTTGTTTCCAAAGTACATATGGTGGTGGTCTATTCACTTGTTTAACTGATTTGTTTCTATATACTTGTGAATTGACTTGTCTCTTTGCACGTATCCCCTCAGCACCTTCAAAGTCGACCTTTATGACAGTTTTCTAAATCCTTGTTTTTCAGTAGAACCAGAAGTTTAGATTTGAGATAATCATGCACCCTTTTATGAGCATCGAGAAGGTCAATAAATCAAATTTGACCTTGGAAGCCTTGGCCTTGATCCACACCCCAGTGTGGTTAACTCTGGTTAACTCCTGTTGCCTACTTTGTCATCAACTTGTCAACACATGTGTCTTGAGTCTTGACTGATCAACAAGGAAGAATAGACAAGCGATTTGAAGATCTGCCTCATGACCAAAAGATTTTGCACTACATTTGTACTGGGATTTGTATACATTGCTACTGAAATTAACCTCAATTCTTTGAGATCACTTCAAGTTCTGAAATCCCTCAAGCTCAGCAACCGTTCTCACTGGATTTATACGTGAATCTGAAGATGCAATGATAAGATATTACACAGCTGAAACAACGAGAGTTTGAGTTATCGCTCCAGGGCCTCAAGAGTTCACGACACGCAGAGACACTCCCTTTCTTGTCATCATTCCAAAGAATTGCAATTAACTACTTATCATATCATCTCAGACCTATCTACTTTTCACTTAAATTACCTACTATCAAAGAGCAGCATGTTTGGTGATATCCCTAGCCTAGATTAAACATTCAAAGATAATTCGGAATGCGATATTCACCTTATCAATCTGAATGATTTTGCACGAGTATTTGAATAATCTGGAGCAGCTGCTTCCCAGCGATTTTGAAGGTGTGCGATCGCTCACTTGTCTTGGACATTTAAGATCACTACGCGAGCACTTCGAACAGATCATGTGGATCCAAGTAGTTTCCGTGTTTGAAGTACTTTTATTGCGAGGTTTAATACATGATGAAAAGCAAAGAAGCTAGGAATACACCACCAGTGATGAGAAAGGAATCTGTTTGTATGAATCTAATGATATGAAATCTACTCCAGGTTTCAAAGTGCTTTGAAGCCTTCACAGGTCATTTGTAGCCAGAACCTACTGTGATTTCTTGTTCGTGGTATCAGCCGTGTTAGAAGATGTACCAACCTCGGCTGCAGTACCTAGCATTCTCGACCTAATTGATTGCCATTGTTGATCATCCAGCTCTATAAATTGAATCATTTCATTGGAATTCGAATCTGCTTGTAATGTCGAAGGTGAAGCAGAAAGTATAGCTGACTGAGACGCAAGTGTAGCGAATATTTGAGTTTGATCACGGTACAAGCTGGAATTCAAAGGTCGAAGCAAACAGGTCAATACCCAAAAAAACCCGTCAGTTTAGGGTGAATGAGGTATTTTTGAAGGATCTCCTCACCGGAAAGCTTCTTTATTTTGAGCGTCACTCTCTTCTTTGATTCGCTCAAGTCCTGGTCGCTTAAATGCTGATTTGATGAAATGAAGTACATGCTAATGAAAGATTTGTTAATAATGGAAACAAAGACAGGCTATAAGATGGTTTTCAGCTGACACAGAGGAAATCTACTCTAGGCCTCCATTCAGGAAACCTAGATCGGATATCAAATCGACCAGTTGATTGGTCGACCAAAGGATGAAAACACTCAGTGGTAAAACGAACTACCGGTGGAGCTGAAGGATAAGATTTAGGAATCTCTAAGACGAATCGATAAATCGCTCCAGCATAATAACCACGATGTATGAATAGTACGCCTTGCCATTCTGTTGAAGTGAGGGAAATTGAACATTTCTTGGATTATAGGATTCGATTCAAAACAAGGTTTTCTTACTAACGATAGATGTTGGTGGGTGATGGTATGACCCAAACCCCGAGTGGACAATGTCCAGGAAGGCGGAGACTTGCGAATTCTAGAGAGACCTCCAAGCTTGCCATTGTGAGTTTCTTCTTCGAAAGGGTTTGTGGGTTTTCTGAAGGATTGACTTTCAAGCAACAATCCACCTGCCAGTCTCTGAGACAAGTACATGAGACACACACCGCTGGCGTATGTCACACTGTCTGTCACAGGGCGTAAATAACGTGTGCGGGTCGGTCACAATGTCACGGGTTTTCGAGAGAAACTCCAGGAAACAAAGGAGCGTGAAAATGACATTCTCAAGTTTCAACCGCGGGCCATCACATCATGAACGCTCTGGCCGTTGCATTTCTCATGTCAATACCTGATGGTTGATCACGACCGATCAGAAGGGTCTGGATGATTTCTTTAGTACCACATCTTTCCCAATATGTCAAGTATATCACTGCGCGGTCAAGAATGAAGACTCGAGTGCGGAACCCAGTACAATTCTCGTCTCATACCGCCCGCAATCTAGTCCAGGTCATTTCCCCTTTGAAGCGACTGACGTTCGGGGTTGATGGGACTGTAGGACCATGTAGTCACCTGAACACGCTGGGCCTGTAGGGCAAAGCTTTTGTCTTCACTCAATGGCCAACAATAGTTCAGGTCTCGAAATGAAGTAATCCCGGTTGCAAATCTCATTCCAATGCATCAGGACGGTCCGGATTTCGAAGCATGTGAAGCTGGACGATTCAAGCTGTGTTTACTCTCGAGACTTGTGTGAAAATGGTTCATTCACTTGAATTTTCAGATTGCCTGAACTGCGATCTGAACCAATGCCGAACCGGTCAGATTTCAAGATGAACAACCACGGAATGGGCTGGTAAGTAACTCTCGAATTGGCTTTCGGCTGACAAAAGCTTCTTCAATAGGCTTTGACTTCACCCAGAGTAAAAAATTCCGTTGAGCGCGTGTCGTTTACCCATCTTGGTTTATATGCTTCTTCATAATAGCCTCGGCTCTACTGGACTCGAGTCAAGCGATTTAAAACACAATCCTAGTCATTTTTTTGAATCTCCAACTTATAAGTACACAATATCTTTGATAAGGTTTGGTGAATCACATCCTATATCGTCCATATTCTTCGCCAATAGCTCCTCACCACCATGAACTCATCAACCCAGTACCAATCTCTCCCCACTTACTATGAGGACGAAGAGGATGTCCGTATCAGAAATTCACCACTTGCAACTTATAGAAAAAAACGCAGTGGAGCCAAATGCGTTCGAATTATGCAAGCTATTGCTCTCTTTTTCACGGCATCATGCGTCGGGTGGTTGGTACATCAGTACTTTGATATAACCATCTTCACTGCGGACCTCGAAAACCTTAGAGCTACATCCTCCAATCTTTCGCAGAACGCTTCGTCTGTGGCATTGGCCGATCATATTAAACCTAATTTATACGGCGCGAAGCATCCCTCTACGAAAACTGTCGGTCAAACTCAGCACTCTTCACTTTCGAACAACACACTTACTTTCGGAAAGGGCGCCGGAAATCCATCAGGCAGCTTCAAGCCTGTTTTGCCCAATCCTGATCTTTTTGGCAACTTCCTCGATGAGCTTCATCCAGCTGACCAATCTAGATACGTCACAGCAATACCCTTGGGAGGCATTAACAATCAAATGACCGGAACAGTGCGTATCCTTTATACTTTTTGAAAAAAAAAGACTGACTACATTTAACTTATCCATGTTTGTTATTTCAGTATAATTTGATCAACCTTGGACGAATCTCTTCACGAACCGTCATTCTTCCGCCTATCATCCCAAACGAGCATCAACCTGGTCCAATCAAAGGACAATCATACTCTCGTTACTATGATTTACCTAGAATGATAGCTGAAACAGGAATTGAAATGATTGAATGGAATTCGATTCGTAAGGAAGTCCCCGAAACCGACACTGGCGTTTATGCATGGGCTAAAAAAGAATGGAAGCTTGCTAGTAACCCATTGAAGTGCTGGGTTGCATCGAGGATGGGAGGCCCGAAAGAAGATGGCGGTCGATCGATCTCTGAACGCTTTGGACGGGGATTGATGTTGGACATTCAACCAGAATATGCGCCTGGAGATCGCAAGAAAGGGTCGTGGAGATCAATGAATGCTGCGGTTCAATATCTTAACACCAACCAAAGTACATTTTTGCAAGGGTCAGTCATTAAAGACGTGGGTTGTATAACCGAAAGTTATTGGTTGGACAGTCCTAATACCTTCAAAGACACCCAAGCCCTAATAAAGTCCCTACGGTATGTTCAATTCTATTCATCTTTGATTTATGACATGATCTTGACGTAAGATGTTTGTTTTAGTTTCACGACATGGCTTGAAGCCACGGTTGATGACATGATAGCTCAAACTCTCGGAACGAGTGTTATAGAGGTCATGAATGGAAAAGCAGAATTCATCACTGTTCATCTTCGTCGAAACGATATCGCATCCAAATGCCAACCTGCCCCCAAGAATTGGAAAGAACTGGCACCGACAGAATACGACCCCAAGCATCATAAACGATCGGACCTCGTTTCTGACCATGTTGATAAAATACAGCTCGTGAAGCGCAAAGCAGAATGGCAAAGCTGTAGATTTACTGATTCATATGTGATATCAAGAGTCAATGCACTTCGAAATTCATTAGGAAAGCCTGGTATCGCGGTAATCTTAACTACAGATGATATCAATTCGCATTCTTTGGCACTCTTCGACTCTCAGCCTAATTGGCATAGATTTCAACTTGATCAATTTATCGCACATGAATCGTATGATGGGTTTGATAGCGTGATGATTGATGCTTGTCTATTAACTCGAGGTATTGCTTTTCTTGGAACTCGAGTGAGTATGATGAGTCGACTTGCATCTCATCGTGGAAAGGCATGGTATTCGAGAGCTTCAGAGATGTTTTGAGATGCTTCTCTTCGTGTAATTTAAAATACAATAAAGACTTGAGAATAAACTGTGCTTGATTTTCTCTTCCATCTCATAAACAAATAAAGTTGATAATAGTCTTGCTTTAGTTCAAAGAATAGTCTCATGTCAAACTTATTTGTGGTAGTCATTTAAAAAGGACAAGAAAAAAATTCTCATTTCTCAATATTTGCTTTCCTACACTGCAATACATTATGATTATGATTGAGTAATTGTGGCGCTCACATTCCAATGTTACTCATCCTCTCCAGCCTCACTTTAGGATTGAGATGTGCCAAAGATGTTGATGGAGCCCCCATCGTGTATAGGGTGATTGGTTCCAAAAATAAAAATATAAGGGCTCAACATTGAAATTTGCAGTAATTTGGATTTTCCTGCGTTTGAAATTTTAGTTTAGGTGTACGGTCCAAAAAACAGCTTTGCATTTATTTCCAGAACCAATCAACTTATTGGTGTTTTGAGACCAGAAGATTGTAGAAGAGGTTCTGTTGCATGCTTTCCATGGAAAGGGAATAAGTTAAAATTGTAAAAAAAATTATAAGGAGACCAGTTTGGGGCGAAAAGCCCCGGCCAATCTCAGGCCAATTTTTCGACTTTGCACCTAAGTTCCTCGCTGGAGCGGACCACTTTCGCAGCGAGAGGACTTGGCCAAGTTTCATAAATTGGTGGGTTTCAACTTTTGCCTCTGTGAGCTCATGTGACCAGCGAATAAACACTAATATTCCGGAGTTAAAGTATTGCTGTGTTGATACCCCACTGCTCTTCGCTTTACCGGGTTACACCAATAGGCTTGTTGTCAAAATAAACTCCTTCACTTGCTTCACTGGCTTGACCTGGTGTTTCTACAACATACGGCCTATTCTAGATTTGTTCTCTAATGTTCATTTCCAATGCGACACGGTCTGATCAAGAGGCTTCCGCTTCATACCTACAACTAAGATTCTGTCACTCGTGGGTGAGAATATACAACAGATCCTCAACGTTGTTTTAAGGAGATCAGAATCGAATCTGTCATGATAGTTGTATGAGTTACATGTGAACTTCTATTCCGCGCAAGACTCCATATGGGCCTAAATGTTTTCGACGAGGTCGTTCTATTTTATTATTAAATCAACTTCCTATCTCAGACCCAAAGACATTATAATCGCGATTTTGATAAAAGGCTGCCGGGAAGGCTAGTGAGATGACTATAGAGCCAAGATATCTCTATGACCTCAAAGAGCAGAGACAAACCTATATACCATAGTCACTTAGATCAGAAGTATTACTAACCAATGACAACATCCACAAGGGATTAGTAAAAGATTAGTGATCAAAACGAGATCAATGTTATTAGATAACAAAAGAATGATCATATAAGATTATCATTGAAATTCTGAAATACGCTAAACATGTTCTCACTCTCAATGATTGACGCGGAAACACTCAATTGTTCGGAGCGGTTTACTTACAATGTCAGTATCATATGTTGTCGTGGGTCGATCACTATAACATTATTAGATTTGACTACTACAGGATGTATAGAGGTGAAAAGTCAAGAGTGAAAAGATATCTAAATGTGCAGAGGGCACCTTTCCGAAAAGGAAATGAGATCGATCTAGCCACCTTAGACAGGGGCGTTCGTGCTCTTGGTTCCATTCTCGCTGTTGCTGTTAAAGGGATAGATGTCAGATGTGATCAACGTGAGGATAAGTCCGAATCGACTTACAAATCCCAGACAAGATCTCCAAGATGACCACTGGCGATCTCCTCTTCGGTGGGCTCGAGGTCATGGAAAGTCTGTAGGGAAGAATAAAATGATCAGATGTAGCCCAAAACCGAGGATAGAAAAAGGCAATCGCACCTTCTTGGTGATACCAATTTGGAAACATCCAACAGTTATGTCTGTCGTGTAGAAGGTGCAACCTAGAGTAGACCACATATTAGAATCTATTCACCTCAGATAGAATGAAGTATGAATCACCATCAAGGATAGGTACGAAGAAAGGCTTGTCGGGTCGACCTCTTCGTTGAACGTAGACCTGCTTACCGCAGTTGGAGGTCTTCGCACTGAGAGTCACAAGAGAAATGAGCGAGATGACTCAGCATGGAAAACTCCAATGACTACTCACCCATTCATCCATCCAGATGTGTGGGTGTCATTTCCGTAGACTTGTTCTGTTCCAACCCATAGACAAGCACCGGGTTGTTCGGTACTGTTGTACTCTCCGCAGATCTGATGTGAACCAATTGTCAATACTCCGAGGGATATCATGCAAGACAGGTAGTGGGATGAAAAGATTTATGACTTACACCTGGTCCGTCCCCAATAGCAAAGGACTATGGAAAGGGAATACATGAGTTATAGGTTCAAAACGAGGAAATCGAAATGACTTACAGTGTTCGAGCCTACGGTGGTGTATCGACGATCAAGGGAGCGCTTGCTCTTTGGGGGGTTATATTCAAACTGAAAGGGTTGATGATTTCGTAAGTCATCAGGAGAAAAGTTGCAGAAAATAGATCAATTTACTTGTCCAACTGCTTTGAAAGGAGGTCTACCAGTGGTGGCATTGCAACGCGTGCGGTCATCGGCGGCAGACCAAACACATCCGTCCTTCTGTAAGAAGTAGTTGAAGCATTTGGTATGCACGGTGGCCATGACAGCGGGGAAAGCCGTAAGGGCTGTGAGAACAAGGTTGGTTGCGAGATGCATGATTGCGATTTTTTCGTAAAAGGAAAGAAAGTGTGGTTGAATAGATAGATGGGAGCTGGCGAGGATGAGGGGGAAATACCAGGAAGACAGGTCATGGAATTTATACTATTTTGAAAAGTGGGGCCCTTGACTATCATAGGGTCTTTACCCTACACTAAAGCTGCTCATGTGGACTGGGCAGACTTCCACCCGCATTCCATGGCTTTTGAGGCGCAATTTGCATAAGCCGGACGTGGCACTCAAGTTGCGTCTCATTGGTCGACGCCATGAAGCATTGTAAAACAGTAAACTGTATGGACACACCACCTGAATGGTACACGCCAGAAGACTCCAGAGGGTGGTATGGAAGGGTAAGGATCAATGCTTCATCCACCGGATTTGCACACGACTGTTGGAAAACCAGAATGACCAGATAGGACCCTGGAATTCTCCTACTGATC
Source organism: Melampsora americana (assembly GCA_022264835.1). Lineage (NCBI taxonomy): Eukaryota > Fungi > Basidiomycota > Pucciniomycetes > Pucciniales > Melampsoraceae > Melampsora > Melampsora americana. The sequence goes on from JAIFHY010000036.1 coordinate 912,107, forward strand.
CGTCCGGACTCCAACCAAAAAAGTCAGGTTTTGGATTGTCTGGTCTCAATCAACATAACTGCCCAACAAACGTCGGGTTTGTGTTTTCGGAAGGTCTTTCACGAAAATGTATCTGACAAAAAATGTCAGGGTTTGATGCTTCCTGGACAGGTATCTGACCAAAAATGTCGGGTTTAGAGCATCTCCTACGTTCGAGTAAATTTACTCAGCCTGAGCCCCGATCACTATCCGCCGAGTAGTGGCTCGCCCGGACCCCGACCCTCGGGGATCCCCAAGCAGCGGGGACCTCAAGGCTCTCGCCCGAGAACCGGACCTTTCGGGGACTCCGACGGGTCCCCGATCGGGGATCCGGCTCAACGCTCAGGCTGAACCTACAATGCAGGTCATCCGTCGAGTAGTGGCTTGCCCGGACCCCGACCCTCGGGGATCCCCAAATAACGGGGATCTCAAAGTGCCTGCCCAAACACCGGACCAATCGGGGGCTCCGTCAAGTCCCCAATTGGGGACCTGGGTCGGGGCTCAGGCTGAAAATTTACAGTAAATTTTCTGTACGTAATGAAGAACCCTGATTTTCCCGCTATCGTGAAATTTCTCCGCCTTTGTAAATTTTTGGTAAATCTCAAACTATCCCTCAATTGTAAAACTCAACTTTATCAATTATGGCTGCTGACAATGACCTACTATACGACGTGCAAATCAAAGAGCTACTGTCAAATGACCTATTATGTGATCACCTCCGTTGTCTTTGAGAATACCCAGCAGACAACATTAGCAATGAAGCTTTCCTGGCGCTAGAATTGATCAATGAGCAGATGACTAATATACAAAAGAACCAGCAAAGATGCATCAAAAGGGACAGAGCGGAGGCTCATGCACGTTGTAGAACTCCTACGCAGTCAAGCGTAGGCTGAGCCGGAGAGGGGAAGAAATGTCACTCGTGAGAGATGACAATCTATAGGTGCGGTGAAGCTGCCCTCAGCCTTTGAAATTGATTTTTGAGAAAAGATGAGACTTCTCTATTTCACTTCTATGTTTTTTAAAGTTTCCCGAAACTTTACGAAAACCCCGCAGTTGGATGCGCAAGGTTGGGCGGAGGCTGACGATATTACACACAACCCTGTACGGAGTTTGTACCAAGTAATTATGTAGATCCCTATGTTGAACACAGCTGAGAGCACATGTAACAACCTTACAGGTCTGAAAGGCTTCAGAGCTCTGACTCGACCCGGCCTCGGCTTGAATCAAGAGGCACGGGAGGGCGATTCTTGATTGCTGTCTTTTTGATGTCGACGTTCTGATAACCTCCTTCGACACAGCTCAGCAGTCCACTCACAACAATAAGGTACGAAGCAAGACACACAACGATGACGGCGTTCTTTTTAAGGTAAGACTATTCTTTTTTAAGGCTTCTGATACTTTGAGTTGAACTAACTAAACTTTCCTCCTAATTTTTCTTAATACTTCTAGAATGATTTCACAAATACGATCCAACGCACACGAAAGAAATACGACCACTTTAACACGATCACACACACTTAGAACAAAGAAAAAAATCTTTTACAAAATACTTGTACGCCCTCCTTCTCCCTCTTCTCCCCTCTCAATCGTACCCCTTTTATACCCTTTGAATCCTACCCACAACTCGGCCTCAAGCGCCGCTTTCATTTCCTCCCTTCTTTCCCTCGTTGTTCACCTCCAATTCTGACTTTCCTGATTCTCGATTGAGTTTATGCACCCAAGTAAGTTTTCTTCCTACTCTCTGATTTCTTTCGCTCATCCTTTTCTGTTTACTAACTTTCTTTTAATTCATTCGATCTTTTCTTGTCGTTCGTTTGCCGTACTCAACCTAGATACGAACGTTCCTTCGCTTTCCCTTTCCCTAATCCAGTTATCGCTTATTCTCTCACTGTTAAGGCCTCCACTTCCCTCGATTACAATTCTAACCTCTTCAGTAAGTTCTCCCATATCCTTTCCCTCGCACTATCTCTTTTATCCTTAATCTTGAACTAACTTGATCCTTGTTCTTAGATCTCTTGTTTACTTCTAGGTTCTCTTCGATTTCACGATCTGGCCTTCGACTCCATTTATTCTCCTTCAACTCTAACCTCCATCAACTTCCCATCCGCTTCTGTTTACTTCCTCTAGGTTCTCTTCGACCGATCTAGATCCCTCTAACTCAGCTCCCTCCCCTTCTCCAAGCCTCCACTTCTGATTTGGATCGATCGATCCTCTTAGTTCACGGTATGCTGTTTTCATCTCTCCTCTTCTTCTTAACTTTTACCAATCATAACTTAATCTTTATCTTCCACTCTAGGTTCTTCCCTTCGCACACTTTCACTCGTACACCGTTCAGCCCACTTATACATTGTCATCTCGATCATACTACTTCCTCCTCTCCCATTCTGACGTCATCTTCTTAGTAGGTTCTAAAAAATCTTCCTTCCATCTCTATCTCCGAAATAGATCGATCGATCATTTGGTTTCAGGTACGTTCTATTCCTTCTTCCCTTTTCTTCTTCTTTCTGTGGTAACTTAATCTTTACTACTTATTTATTGTTAATCTCTCCACCCCCCTTTTACCATCTTAATTCTGTTGTCGTTCGTTTCGTTTGTTTTCTTTTGTTTTGTTTAAAGTTTAACTTAATCTCTCTTTCTTTTATTCATTATGTAAAAAACTCTTCCTCTTTTAATATTTCCCGCTCTTCTTTCTTGTTTTAGAGTTATGATTTATATGCAGTGTTTAAAAATAATATTAGTAGTAATAATAATGAAAAAATAAGTTTAAACTTAAAAAAATGTGTGATCTCTAAGAGCGTAATCCACTGTGAGCTGAGCCAAACTGGATAGTCGTGAGTTATGGAACCTGACCGGTCCTACTCATTTTTGAGTCAATATAAAAGAAGAAGGGGAAGAGCGGGATTGATCACCACATCCTCCCCCAACTTCTTATTCGTCCTCGAATAAACAACCCCCTTAACTACTTATTTTCTCTAGATTATTAGACTCGCTCTCTTCCTTTTCTTAAGACTTCGATCGAACGTTTTCACAGGTACGCTATCTTTATATATTCTTTGATTTTAGTTCCACGACAATAGCCCATTGTAGTTGCTAACTGTCGTTAATATTTTTATACGTCGTTTGTCGTATTTATCCAGTCCCCAACCCATTATAACTCATTCCAAACTACCTCTACCCCACTCTCAGCCAAAATCGTAGGTTAGTAAAATTTCCTACTCTTAATCGTTCTTTCCTCCTTATCTTACTAAGCGATCGTTTCTGTTACCCGCTCAGTCCCATCCCTTATAAACTATGCTAAACTTGAATCCAAACCCCCACCCAATTGAATGCGCGACGTGCTTCGAAGCGAATCGCATATGCACATGGATCGTGTTTGAGTCTTCCGTACGTCCATTACACACCTGCTGCGACCAGTGTGCGCGCCGTCAGTTAGAGTGCGGTAAGCTTATACTTAAATTTTATATATATATAAAAAAAATACAAAATATTATATATATAATCATATTTGATTTTAATTCTTCCTTGAGTGCTAATCAACACCTCATAATTTATATCTTGTTTATAGACTGGCCAGATTCCCCAGCTACAGACTCCAATGGGGACATAGTAGTTGGTCCTCCTCAGGCTAATCCATATGTGCCCGGTCCCGCCAATGAGTCCCCTGCTGCCCGCAGAGCTCGAGTGGCTGCTTGGGAGTGTAAGCCTGATAAACCTTTCAACGTAAAATATCACTCCTCTTGGCGTGATGACTTGTTTATCTGGAACAATCGTGGTAATACTCCTTTACCGCCTCGAGCTCCCAGCTCCAAACCTCACCCTGTTCCACCTCGACCTACTCCACCTCGTCCTCCAAAAACTCCTAAGGCTCCTAATCCCCCCCGTCCTGCTAGAGAGTCATCAGTCCCAGCCATTGTCATCCCAGAAACCCCACCACCAACTCGTCCTCCCCCTCAACAAGCACCCCCACCTGTAGTACCAGTTCCAACCCCTGTTGAGACTCCGGTGGTTCCTGAACCTGTCGTCAATATGACTTTAGATGAAGTTGTCAATGCTTTTGTGAAACGCTATGGTAAAGATGCTGATACTGTTTGGTTTACTGAGAAGATCAATGAAATGGAGGAAATCCGTAGAGTTGGTAAATTTACGCCTAAAATTTCTAACTTTGATTCTACTATTCGTCTTACTGAGTCCATGATGGACACCTTGTATGATCACTGGGCTGAATATGATCCCTCTTCTGAAGCTGAATGTTCATCTCGTGTTCATGTTGTCAGAAAATTCAAGAAACTTGTAGCTGTCCACTTCATTACTGATCCTTCTACTGATACTACTGAATCTTCCACTAACTCGTCCTCCACTGATAAAGGCAAGAAGCGTACATTCAATCAAGATTAAATAAATTATATGTTGTTGTTTCCTCTTTACATTCTCTTTTCTGTCTTTTCCGCTAGTTTGTTCTGTTGAATTTTGTTATCCCTTTCTCGTAAAATTACTAAATCCAAAAAAATCTTATGAATAAAGTTGTAGTAGGAAAATCATCTTAGAAAAAATAGTGCATAATATAAAAGACCCATTCTACATGGAATAACCAAATGCTGCCTTGATGTCTTGAATTTGTGAGCCACCTCCCCCAACTTGAATAAAAAACCTCTATGTCATAATACCTTTTATCTTACTAATTCTAACTAATATAAATCCCTTCTCATCTTCCGTACTTAATAAAATTTCTCTACACTCTTGCATAATTGTAACCTGTAACTTTTGCGATATTTTGATAACTTTTTCTTATTCCCGTATTTCACTAATTTAACTAAAACTCTCCAAGTAACCTCTATCCAGGCCTTGACAATAATAATTTCACACTCATTGGATTTCTTTCCAATTCTAACTTGTACTACTCCGCAAGAAATAAATATATCTTCATATCCAAAATTTACCGCTCTAACTAAACTTGACTGATGAGATGTCCGCCCAAGTGCGTACTCTGAGTAAAACTAAAATATTGAATCTTCAATTTGTAAAGTAAAAAATCTTCCGCAGTTGTAATCGTTAAGTTGGTTGTTTTTACTATTTTGATTCTGATTTCCATCCACCACCCTCAACGCCCCAAAAGAGAAAAAGAAAAAAAGAAAGAGAGAAACTGCTGTAGTAGTAACCATTATGTGTATGTAATTTATATGTAATTGTATGTAATTGCTGTTGTTGTTTAATGTTTGATGTTCAGCCTATCCCCTAACCCCCTACTACAGACTTTAATTGATGTAATATAATATAAGTTGTTTTGATTATTTAATTTTTAAATTTTGACTTGATTTTTAAATTGTAATGCTACCATTCTAATTTAACTAACATATCCGCCACCCTCGTCTATCCATTCCGTCCCCATAAAAAAGAAAGAGAAAGAAGAAACATATCCATGACTTTGCGCACTTGATAAAATTTTAATGAGTGAAGTTTTGTATTTGTAAATGATTGTATTTTGACATTTTTAAAGAAGTGTAATATATATGTAGTAGTAATCCATTTTATTTATTTATTTTGACGTTTTGAATTGTAATGTTTATTTGTCCCACCGCAGTCCCCCTACTACAATTGTTAATGTGTTTATACTATCCTACCAGCCAACTAATCCTCCATCCTCATCTATCCTGACCCGTCCCCATAGAAAAAAAGAAACATATCCGAACTTGAGTTATACTAATTTATTTGTTTATATTGTTTATATTTGTGATTTATTTGTATTTAGCTTGATTTGGTGATTTTACTGTATTTGTTATATTTGTTGCACTTTGTATGTAATTAGATTTGTTTATTTGTCTTTGATTTGTAAATATGATGTTTGATTGTTATTGAGTTAATGTACTCTATTGTAATTATTTTGTCTATCCATTCTTGCCAACTCTCCACCATCCTCGACTACCCATATCCATCCGCCGAAGAAAAGAGAAAAAAATGAGAGAAGTAATAATCAGATTGATTAAGAATGATTTTGATACAGTGAAAGAAAAGAAAATAAGTGGAATTATATATAAAAGACTTTTAGCAGTAATCCATTTTGTTTGTGTTATGTAATTTGATTTTTGTTTTAATTGTTGATGTATGTAACTAGTACCCTTCCCGTGCCCCCTGCTAAGATTGTTTTGTTAAGTATATGAAAAGAAAGAAATAAATAGAAAGAAGAAAGAAGAAACCAAGAGAAAGAAAAGAAGCCCCTTTTATGAGGTAATTTTAATTTTTGAAGTAGTATACCAAATTCATTTAGTTTATTTGAATATTGAAATTTTGATTTTATTGATTGTATGCCCGCCCCTACCCTACTACTTTTGTTGTTTAATCGATTTTAATAACCATCCATTCCTGCCAACTTCCACCATCCTCAACGTCCTATCCCACACCACTCTTAAAGATAACAGAGAAAATGATAACTAAGAAATCCACCATTAAATCCCCTCATAACACTAAGTCCAACACCCCATTATAGTGTACAATCCTTCACCAAAAGAAAGAAAGAAAGAAAAAAGAGAAACATAACCACAACATAACCGCAACCAAAGAAAGAAAAAAACTGAGATGTATATTTTTGTTTATTTAATTATTTATTCAGAATTACCCCCACTACCCAACTCTTCCTCTTGAAAATCTTCTTGTCTTGAAACCGCTGAAACTCCCCTTGGAAAGAACCTTTTGACATGTTCCGCCGCAACTCTTCTACTTAATACTGTCCCATCCAACTCCTCTAAGATGTATGAGCCTCCTGGATATTGCTCTTTTACTCTATAAGGTCCATTCCACCTATCTTTAAACAATTTTCCCCACTGTGTCTCCAAACTTTTATTATAAACCAATACTAAGTCTCCTGCCTCCAATGACCCCCGTAACCTGTGTGCATTCTTTTCATCCCAATATATAACCCCATCTGTCCTAGCCCTCATCATCCGCTCATATGCCCTTGTTAACATTTCCTCCCTTTGCTCTAATTGTTCCACCCTAGCCATTAACAACTCTTCCCTGGTAGTAATTTTATCCCAATCTACTCCAAGAAATGTACCTGCCTCCACGTCCACTGGTAGGATTGCCTTCTGATTGAAAAGAACTTCATAAGGTGAATATCCAGTTGTCCTCTTTGTTGAGATCCGATCTGAGAACAAGACCAACGGCAATTTCTCCGCCCATTTCTTCCCGTCTTCTCCACACATTTTTACCAAAGTATCCTTCAATGGTTGATGTCCTCGTTCCACCATTCCTTCACCTTGAGGCCAATAAGGAGTTGACTCCCCCAACTTTGATCCTGACATCCGTACTGCTTCCCTCAACTCTGCCTTGAACTCTGGTCCTCCATCTACTGTAAAACATTTTACCGCCCCATATCTCCAAATCCATTCCTTCAAAATAAAATCTGCCACCACCTTTGCCGTCAAATTTTGTAGTGCTTTGGCTTCTACCCATCCTGAAAGATCATCCCTTGCTACAATCAAATATTTGTATTTACTAGTCTTGATGTGTACTGCATCCAAGCTTACTCTTCCAAACACAGTTGTTTCTCCCGTAGCATGTCCTTTCTCCTTCTGAGTTCTTGGACTCCTCCTTTGACAAGCCTCACACGACATAACCCATTTCCGTACATCCTCCTTCATCTCTGGCCACCAAAATCTTATTAAGCATCTTCTGTAAGTTTCCTCTACTCCTCTATGCCCCATCTCCTCATGTAATCTCTGCAATATAATCTCCTGCCCGTCTTTTCTTGAAACCACCAATATTCCGCATGGTACTCCTTTCTTCTTCAATCTTCCCCGTTCCATATAAAATGTTGCCACTCTATTCTGAACCCATTGGAAATCTTCATCAGAACAATTGTCAGGTTTCTTGAATGTCTTTAAGAATTTCTCGAGATACAGCCATAACCCTTCTTGAGTCCAGGGTTGGAAGTCTTCTGGATCTTCATCCATTGTTGAGATTGGGAAACCTTCATGAGGTGCAATATCCTTCTGCTCTTCATCAAAGTCTTCTCCTTCTGATGCTGAGTCTTCCCCAACCGGGCGGCGTGAGAGTCCATCTGGCATGCCAAAGCTCTTTCCTGGCTTATGAACAATATCATAAGAGAATAGTTGAATAAATGCCACCCATCTGGTCATAGGTGCATTTGGTAGAGTGGGTCGATTGATCATTTCTATCAAAGACTTGGCGTCCACCTGAAGTTCGAAGTGTTGTCCCCACAACTTGCTCTGGAATTTCTTCAGGATTCTGGCCACTCCACAAAGCTCCAACTTTGGCTGAGAATATCTTGATTCCACTGGTGAGAATACCAATGATTCGTAGAATACCGGCCTTGCCTTTCCTTGCTTATCTTCCTGCATCAATACCCCTCCTGCTGCAATCTGACTTGAATCCACTGCTAATATAATCTTTCCTGCTCCCTCTCCATATTCTAATCCCTTCAACATAATGTCTTCACCAATGATTTTCTTCAAAGTATCCAACGACTCCTGACATTCCTCAGTCCAGTTCCATTCCACGTCCTTCCTAGTCAACCTTCTCATAGGTGCTGCAATCTTAGAGAAGTCCTTGATAAACATTCTAACATAGATACACATTCCTAAGAACCCCAAGACCTCTGTTGTATTTGTTGGTACCGGCCAATTTTGAATCTTGTTCTTCTTCTTCTTTGAAATTGTCCTTCCTTCTTTACAAACTACATGTCCCACAATCTCCAATGCTGGCACACACACTGCAAACTTCTTTCCAGATACTGTAAGTCCAGCTTCCTCTATCCTAAACAATACTCTTTCTAGTGTAATTGCATATTCCCAAATGAAACGCCTAATACCGGGATTTTCTTCCAGTACCGCATCGTCGTAAGTAGAATCAGGACCTTTGATTCCGCCGTCATCAATGAAGATACCTACGTTCTGTGGAATTTCATCTTGAAGAATCCACATCATCTGAGCTTGATACACTGCTACTGAGTTGGTAGCACCTTGAGGCAAACGAGTGAGCTGAAAGCGTCCCAAGGGTGTTTTGAAAGTTGTTAAAGGTCTTGAGAAATCCGCCAATTCCCTCTCATCATATCCTCCCATAATATCACCTAATCCATAACATGCTCTTCCTGCAAAGGATTCCACAAACTCTTCTGGTGCTGGTGGCATTCCTGCATCCTTGATTGTTACTTTGTTTAGAGCCTGAAGATCATGTACCACTCGTAACTTGCCATCTTGTTTCTTGACACAAAATACCGGACTTGAGTAACTTGAAGATGATTGTTCATATAGACCTGTCTTTAAACGTTGACGGATCAACTCAATGTATTCTGGTTTGATGGCTGCCGGAATTGGAATTGGCTTCTTCTGCCAAGGTTCGTGATCAATGACTGGTATAGCATAAGGGAATCCATAAGAATGCTTCAATACCCCTCTTTCTTCTTCACAGTACGCAATAGCTCCTTCCCTCAATACCACTACATGTAACAACAACTTCCATTCTTCATCACTCAACCAATCCTCTGGTCCAAAGTTACACATCTTCAGCCGCTCCAATGTTGTCTTCTTTGTTTCTACAAAGTCCGGAGGATGCATTGTTAAAGGTGTCTTGTAAGGATCTCTAGACATTGGTGGCCTTTGTAAAGGTGGGTTGAGATGTTGAGGCATAGCTTCATTGACCGGCCGGACCTTCCTTGCTACTGGCTTGTATTTTGCAGCAAAACTTAAGATTTTCCCCTTCCGCCATCTTTCACATACTTCTGCTTGCTGTCTGATGTCAAACCCATTGTTCAAAGCTTGCATAGTTTTCCATTCTCCTTCTTCCAATAATCCTCCCTTGATTCCTCTTTCCAACTCTAATGTACTTCCCCCGTAATCCTCCAATTGAACACCACTACTTAAAAAATGAGACTGAGATAAAGAAGATTCGATAAAACTAAAAGATGAAAGAAATTCTGAACCATGACATGTGTTATCCTCCCCTATATTTCCCGCGTACTCTTCCGCCCTTAAAACCGTATTTGAAATATAAGAAACTTGAGGCAAAACTTGAGACTGAAACCAAAACTGAGACTGAGACTGAGAACTAAAATTACTACTAATACACGACCAAGTCCCCATTTCTTCACTAGTTGGTGATGGACATCCAAGGTTACTTGGATTGGCTATATACTGAATGCCCATTGCTTCACCAACACTCTCTACAAAAAAGACTTGTCTTCTCCTGAGATTTCCTCCACATAGTCCGGAGTACCTCCCGCATCATCCTCGTGATCTTCCCACCTTAATCTTGCTAGCTGTGCTTGTACAACTGTAGTCCTCTTCTCCCCCAAATCCAACTCTCTTTCCCAATCTCCTTCATCCGGTTGACAAATCGTAAACCTTGTCCATATCCCCCTTTCATCCCTCAACGTTAACCTTTCTCCCACCGATTTCCCAAATTCCATTCCTGCTCTGAAGTCCATGAGGAAGGGACGCCCTAATAAGATGGGACATTTACTTTCTTTAGCTATCCAAAAATGAGCCACCCCTTGAACTCTGGTTCCTACTACTACCTCCACAGCTTCTCCAATTCCAACCAATTCTGTCCGTTGTCCGCCAATTCCCCTAACCCCCGATCTGACAGATACCAAGCCAGTCAAACCTAACTCCTCTGCAACCGATTCTGGAAGAATATTGATTTGTGACCCTGAATCAACCAATGCCTTGACTCTTTTCTTCTTTCCTCCCAGCATGATGTCCAAATACCCCAAAGGGCACGAATACAGTACATCCTCGCCATCATCTTCACTTTCCGAACTTGTTTCTTCCTCCTCCTCCAATCCTCCAGTTGCCACTCTCATAGGTTTAATGATCCTTGGAATAATCACCCGTCGTTTTGAGACTTGCTTCTTCATATGTTCCGCCAAAGCGGGTGATATGGCACATAGCTCTCCCACTTCTGCTTCTATCTTAGTTTTCATAATTTTATCCACCACCTTATCCATTACTCCCTCATATCCCCTTTCCACAGGTCTCTCAAACCTTCCTTTCACTATATCCTTTTTTTCCAATCTTGGTGCCACCACCGTTGCCTTCCTCCTTCCTTTTAACTGAGCCAATGGAATATCCTCACTACTGTCGTCCTCTTCATCCAATTCCATAACCTCATCTTCTACCTCCTCCACTTCCTTCTGAATTTGAACCTTCTTCTTCTTTGGCGCTTCCACTGGTTCAGCTTTTCCTCTTCCTCTCTTAACTTCCACGTCATACACTCTTGTACCTGCTCCTGCCATAGCTACCTTCAGACCTTTACTAGTAATCCCAGGTGCTTTCCACTCTTCTAAGACCCCACAGTTAGCCCGTAACTCCTGAACCTGAGCATCCCCATTAGCATCCTTAGTCAACATTCCTGTCACCACTGTCTTCTCTGGTATTGCTACAGCTGGTCCAGATGGAGCTGAAGTTGAGTTATGAGGGACTCCTCCTTTTGTTGCTGCAATCTTAGCTTGCTCTACTTGTAAAGAGTGATCTGCTACTACAGTCCGGATTGGTCGACTACTATCCCATCTGATTACTGCTCCATTAGATAGAATGTAAGTATTGTTATGTTCTCTAACATATCCATCATTAATGTCCCGTTGTTTATCTGGGCACCTGTTATGACTATGACCTTCTTTACCACAGTAATAACACATTATGGGTCCATCTCGAAATGGTCTTTCTTGAAACTCCCCACGGGGCGGTCCATTGTTTGATGGTCCGTAAGGTCCGTTTGATGGTTGATTGTTACCATTGTTTTGTTGAAACTGCCCTGATGAATTGTTCCATTGAGAGGTTGAGTTGTATCCTCCTCTTCCACCTTGATTTCCTCCATATCCTCCTCTATTACCACCAAACCCTCCTCTTCCTCTATTCATTCCAAAGTTAGAATACTGCCCGCCGTTCTGGTTGTTAGGACCTGGGCCACTGCCGTTGAAGTTCTGACCACCTCTGAAGTAATTTGAGGAGTTGAACTGTGGTGCTGGACCCCCTCTGTTCTGTGGTGGTGGTCCGAAGTTGTTTTGTTGTCCAGAGTATGAGTTGTTCTGAAAACCGCCATGGACTTGTCTGTTGGGGTTGACGGCAAAAGGTCTATTTATACCTTGTCCACTCCACGAAGCAAACTGTCGAACTAATTCACTGATTGTTGCTTCATCCACGTTCTTACCACCAATCTTCTTATTCAAACCTTCCATCTTCTGACCTCTTCTCTCCATATCCTTCTGTACTACTTTTTCTTTAAGCTCCTCATCCTTCTTCATTTCTACTTCCTTCTTTCCTCTTAATTCTTCGAATACCAATTCCACTTCTTCCTGTACTACTATATGAACCGCCTTCTTGAGGACTTTCCATCCTGGCAACCTATGCCTTCCATCCTTAGTCTTCCTCAAATCTCCATTATCCCGTAGCTTCTCCTTGATCCTCTTCTGTATACTATCAGAAAACGCTCTATAATAATGATTACAGATCTCATCCTCTGAATCAATATAGTCATACTTTTTGAGATATACTAGTATACTATCAAACTTATGTCGAAACCCTTCAAATTCCAACTTTGAATCTATACCCCCATTTCTTTCATATTCCAAGGTTAATTCCTTTAAGTCCTCCACAGTGTACTTAGGCGCCTCACGAATTGAAGCATACCTGTCTGTCATTTCTGACTTCAACAATTTCCAATTCCATTCACCTTCCCCCCAACCTTTAAGTTCTTTGATTCCCTCCTTTAGATCCTTTCCATTCACGAAGGCACAAACTTGCTTTGCCATATCTATACCACCGGCTCCATCAACATCCGCAGCAACTTCAAAGTCCCGAAGAAATTTCTGAACATCATCCCCACGACTAAATCTTAAATCTGAATCCTGAGGTTCAATTTTTACAACCTTCTTTTTGCTTCTCTTAATTTTCTTCTTCTTCTCCACCTCACTCTCTTCATCCGAACTTGAATCCTCCTTACTACTACTATCTGAACTTGAACTGCTACTACTGTAATATTTCTTCTTTCCTTTCCCTTTACTTTCCCGCTGAATTCTCTTCTTATCTTCTTTACGTTGTGACTCCTTCAAAGCTTTCAATACCTTTTCCATATTTTCTGCCTGTGTCCTAGCCTCCTTTAAATACTCCTCTGCATCCTGAATTGAAAGTCCTCCATTCATAACCATTCCTTCCACGTCTTCTATTGAAACCATTTCCTCCATTTCCGTTCCATCTACTCCTAAACCTCTTGCTGTAACCCCATCATCCAATTCTTCTCCACTTTCCTCCTTCTCCCTGTACCCCAACTTTTCCGCCATAGCTTCCCTTTGACCACCTTGCATATCGTCTCCTCCTCTACTTCCTACTACTTTTAATGCTTTATCTGCTGCACTTTGACTTGAACTTGGTGCCTGACCAAGGTTATTTTGAGATGACATTTTTGAGATTTGAGAATTTTCTGAATTTCGAAATGAGATTTTTGAGATGTAATGATGATTGATGAATTGATTGATTTGTCGAAACCACGAAGCGGAAGTGCACCCGCAATGACGCAGAAGTTGTTTCGAATTGCCCGGGCAGAGTCACCAGATGTAGAACTCCTACGCAGTCAAGCGTAGGCTGAGCCGGAGAGGGGAAGAAATGTCACTCGTGAGAGATGACAATCTATAGGTGCGGTGAAGCTGCCCTCAGCCTTTGAAATTGATTTTTGAGAAAAGATGAGACTTCTCTATTTCACTTCTATGTTTTTTAAAGTTTCCCGAAACTTTACGAAAACCCCGCAGTTGGATGCGCAAGGTTGGGCGGAGGCTGACGATATTACACACAACCCTGTACGGAGTTTGTACCAAGTAATTATGTAGATCCCTATGTTGAACACAGCTGAGAGCACATGTAACAACCTTACAGGTCTGAAAGGCTTCAGAGCTCTGACTCGACCCGGCCTCGGCTTGAATCAAGAGGCACGGGAGGGCGATTCTTGATTGCTGTCTTTTTGATGTCGACGTTCTGATAACCTCCTTCGACACAGCTCAGCAGTCCACTCACAACAATAAGGTACGAAGCAAGACACACAACGATGACGGCGTTCTTTTTAAGGTAAGACTATTCTTTTTTAAGGCTTCTGATACTTTGAGTTGAACTAACTAAACTTTCCTCCTAATTTTTCTTAATACTTCTAGAATGATTTCACAAATACGATCCAACGCACACGAAAGAAATACGACCACTTTAACACGATCACACACACTTAGAACAAAGAAAAAAATCTTTTACAAAATACTTGTACGCCCTCCTTCTCCCTCTTCTCCCCTCTCAATCGTACCCCTTTTATACCCTTTGAATCCTACCCACAACTCGGCCTCAAGCGCCGCTTTCATTTCCTCCCTTCTTTCCCTCGTTGTTCACCTCCAATTCTGACTTTCCTGATTCTCGATTGAGTTTATGCACCCAAGTAAGTTTTCTTCCTACTCTCTGATTTCTTTCGCTCATCCTTTTCTGTTTACTAATATTCTTTTAATTCATTCGATCTTTTCTTGTCGTTCGTTTGCCGTACTCAACCTAGATACGAACGTTCCTTCGCTTTCCCTTTCCCTAATCCAGTTATCGCTTATTCTCTCACTGTTAAGGCCTCCACTTCCCTCGATTACAATTCTAACCTCTTCAGTAAGTTCTCCCATATCCTTTCCCTCGCACTATCTCTTTTATCCTTAATCTTGAACTAACTTGATCCTTGTTCTTAGATCTCTTGTTTACTTCTAGGTTCTCTTCGATTTCACGATCTGGCCTTCGACTCCATTTATTCTCCTTCAACTCTAACCTCCATCAACTTCCCATCCGCTTCTGTTTACTTCCTCTAGGTTCTCTTCGACCGATCTAGATCCCTCTAACTCAGCTCCCTCCCCTTCTCCAAGCCTCCACTTCTGATTTGGATCGATCAATCCTCTTAGTTCACGGTATGCTGTTTTCATCTCTCCTCTTCTTCTTAACTTTTACCAATCATAACTTAATCTTTATCTTCCACTCTAGGTTCTTCCCTTCGCACACTTTCACTCGTACACCGTTCAGCCCACTTATACATTGTCATCTCGATCATACTACTTCCTCCTCTCCCATTCTGACGTCATCTTCTTAGTAGGTTCTAAAAAATCTTCCTTCCATCTCTATCTCCGAAATAGATCGATCGATCATTTGGTTTCAGGTACGTTCTATTCCTTCTTCCCTTTTCTCCTTCTTTCTGTGGTAACTTAATCTTTACTACTTATTTATTGTTAATCTCTCCACCCCCCTTTTACCATCTTAATTCTGTTGTCGTTCGTTTCGTTTGTTTTCTTTTGTTTTGTTTAAAGTTTAACTTAATCTCTCTTTCTTTTATTCATTATGTAAAAAACTCTTCCTCTTTTAATATTTCCCGCTCTTCTTTCTTGTTTTAGAGTTATGATTTATATGCAGTGTTTAAAAATAATATTAGTAGTAATAATAATGAAAAAATAAGTTTAAACTTAAAAAAATGTGTGATCTCTAAGAGCGTAATCCACTGTGAGCTGAGCCAAACTGGATAGTCGTGAGTTATGGAACCTGACCGGTCCTACTCATTTTTGAGTCAATATAAAAGAAGAAGGGGAAGAGCGGGATTGATCACCACAACGTCTCATGAGAGATTACCCTCAATGAAGATGCCTGATGGGCTGTGAAATTTGATGGGTGGTTCAGAATGTCCAAAGAGATGTTCTTGGATATCTGTGCCAAACTGGAAGCACATGACATCTTTTGGGTCCAAAGATATGTTGGTACTTCTTATCAAGTGGAATGTTTCCATATTCTGATGTTTTCATTTTTTAAATTCTCAATCTGGCTCTGGTAGGATTTCTGGATTCAGCTGGGTTTATCAACTATACAAAAAGCAACCTCTGCAATACAACAATTGGCTTATGGAATTTCAGCAGATCTGATAGATGAATATGGGGAAATTGGCAAGACAACTGCAAACTTGTGTTTGAAAAAGTTGGTACAAGGTGTTTATGAAATCTATGGACCCAAATTTCTCCTTCCACCAACTGAAGACAAGCTTGAAAAGATCACAAATGAGTATGACAGGCATGGATCTCCAGGTTGCAAAGGTTCCATTGATGGAATGCATTGGGTATGGAATAATTGTCCTTCAAGTTGGGCTGGTTCATTTCAAGGGAAAGAGAGAAAGACCACCATAATTCTTGAAGTGGTGGCTTCAAAAAGTACTCACATACGGCATGCAGTTTTTGGAACACCTGGCCCTTTGAATGATATTAATGTCCTCAACAAAAGCCCTCACTTTGACACATTTTTAAGTGGTAGGTCTTTCTTCATTGTTGTGATGTTATAATTCTACCACACTGATTCTTTTGATTAGGAATGGATGAAAGGTTGAACTTTACGGTAAACAATGATAATTACACACAAGGGTATTACCTTTCAGATGGCATCTACCCCATGTGGCCAGTCTTTATCATGACCATCAATAATCCACAAGACAAGGATTCAGCATATTATGCAAAATTACAAGAAGCCGCTCAAAAAGACATTGAGCAAGCTTTTGGCGGAATCCAATCTTGATGTATTATTCTTGCAATCCCTTGTTGACTTTGGTCATTGCATGATATATGTCAAATTATGTATGCTTGCATTATTCTGCACCTAGCAAATCCAGACAAAGTGGTACGGATGATAGGATCAGGGAAGATTTTCCCATCACTTGATCAAATTAATGTGTTTTACCAGACCCAAATGGAATAGAAGGATATCCCTTTAAATTCTATTAAGATGCCATGGGGATTATTTGATTGGGTGGTGATGCCCATGGGTCTTACAAATGCGCCAGTGTTATGACCTGACTCAGGGGGGAACTAGTTAAGGTAGAGGAAGAGACAGAGCAATCTCTAGTATGATGATTAGATTGTCCGATGAGGAAGCAAGAGGTACAACGTCATTGTCTAAAGTAATCTATAAGTTGTGACATGTAATATATGATCTTTCACGTGAATGACATAATACCATTTATAACATTATCCCCCATTTAATGCCCAAACTCCCTCATATAAGCTCTGCATTCTTTCCACGGGCAGCATTAAAAAACCCTGTGGGAAAAAGCTTGCCCTCTCACCGCTTTCTCCTTCTTCTCCTATATCTTGATGTTGCATTTGGAAATTTAAATTTGAATTCTTGAACCATTTCCTTGCAATTCTCTAGATTCTCAATGGGCTCCCAAGAATTGTGTTCAGTTCCAAATCCTTTCCAGCTCACAAGGTACTCACGCTTCTTTCCCCTCATCCTACAATCAAGCACATCTGCTACCTCCCATTCCTCCTGTCCTTTAATCATTATAGGTGGTGGTTCCGAATGTTGTCGTCCTTCTATCTCGTCTGTTTTTTGTTTACGTAATAATGAAACGTGAAATACTGGATGAATGCTCTTTAGTGAATTTGGAAGTTTCAATTGGTAAGTAGAATTTGAAACTCGTTTAATAATGAAGAAAGGACCTAGCCATCGGTGTTCAAGTT
Source organism: Melampsora americana (assembly GCA_022264835.1). Taxonomy (NCBI): domain Eukaryota; kingdom Fungi; phylum Basidiomycota; class Pucciniomycetes; order Pucciniales; family Melampsoraceae; genus Melampsora; species Melampsora americana. Next base: position 929,631 of record JAIFHY010000036.1, read on the forward strand.
TTGGGCTTGGTCTGGTAGTCGACAAATTCTTATTGCTCAACCACACTGCATCTCCAATTTTCCAATCCGGTGTGGTCCTGACGCTCTCGTCGAAACTCTTCTTCATTTTCTCTTGAGATTGATGTAAACATTCAGTCAATTCTTGCTGCACTTCGGCAATGATTTTTAATCTATCTTCAACGGCCGGTATGCATTGTTCACCTAAAGGCACGTCTGTGAAGGTTGGGTTATATCCGTAATTTGCTTTAAATGGGGATACACCGGTTGATACATGGTCTTGGTTGTTGTAAGCAAATTCGGCCATAGGCATAAGGCCTTCCCAATTGTCCTGTCGATACGATACAAAGTGACGTAGGTATTCCTCGATACTCTTGTTGACGATTTCAGACTGGCCGTCTGTTTGTGGATGAAAAGCTGTTGATGGTTTGATCTGTATACCTAATCTTTTGTTGAGCTCCTTGGTAATCTGAGATATGAATAAACTCCCCCTATCTGAAGTGATTGTCTTTGGAGTACCATGAAGTTTCCATATATTTTTTACCATAATATCCGCTAAATTTTCCGCGGTCATGCTTTCATTACACGGCACAAAGTGAGCCATCTTTGTCAATCGATCAACGACAGTCAATATACTATCAAAACCATTTGAAACAGGTAATTTGGTGATTAAATCGTAACTTATGTCAATCCAAGGGCCGGCCGGGATAGGTAGTGGTTCCAGTTTGCCGTATGGTTGTTGATTAGTGCTCTTGACTCTCAGACAGGAGTCACAACCATCCACATATTTGTTCACGAAGGCTTTTTGTGAAGGCCAAATAAAGCATCGCCGTATCAAACCGAGCGTCTTTGATCTCCCCGGGTGTCCTGCTATCAGTCCATCGTGTCTGCTCTTGACTATATTCAATTTAATTTCATCGTTGTCGGGTACTTCTATCCTGTTATTGTTATACACAATACCATCAATCACCTTGTAGTTTTGCATCATCTGTTTGAGTCTCGCTGAAAGCGGATTTTCGACAATCTTGATTAAGGCCGTAAGTCGTTTGCAGTGTTTAGTAGCTTGTCTAATTTTCTCGATGATCAATGTGTCCGATGCTGCTACATCCCAAGTTGTCTCTAGAGGATAAATTTCTAGCCTGGTGGGAGTTAAGATGTTGTTCTCATCTGAAATCCCTAGGACATCGACCTCAAACCACCTTTCTGCATCAACAAGCCTGACACATTCGTCTTCAAAGTGAGATTCAACACTGGCCACTTCAACCGGGAAGGATTCATTGTCTAGGTTTTCTGGTCGTATTAATTGACCAAAGGTTAATTTCTCTTCCTCACGTGGTGTTAAGTCGGGGCGTCGAGAAAGTGCATCAGGTTTTGTGGCATCTTGTCCTGGCCTAAAACGTATAACAAAATCGAAACACCCCAGAGTTTCGGCCCATCGGGCTTGTCTCCGAGTAAGTTGTTTGGTGGTCATAAAGGATTCGAGATTACGATGATCAGTGTAGACGATGACTTCCAGCCTGTTTGGGTTACCCTCTAAATAGTGTCTCCACTCTTTAAAAGCTGACACTATTGCAAGTAATTCTTTATCAAAAATCTCGTAGTTCCTCTCGGCTTAAACCAGTGATCTCAAAAGGTAGGCCACTGGATGTATTTCGCCGTCTTTACTACAACGTTGTGATAGTACGGCCCCCAGCGCGAAATCAGAGCAGTCGCATTCTAATATAAAGGGTTTGTAGGGATCTGCTATCTTTAGAATGGGTGCCGTAGTGAATGCCGTCTTCAAAGTATTGAAAGCTTTCTCACAATCATCATTCCAAACAAACCTCACATCATTTTTCGTCAAGTTATGAAGAGGCCTTGTGGTCTTAGAAAAATGGTTAATGAAGCGCCGGTAAAAATTCGAGAATCCAATGAAACGTTGGAGTTCATTAACTGATTGTGGTGCTGGCCAATCCGAAACTGCTTTGACCTTGGCAGGATCCATGCGGATTCGATTATGAGAAATTAATAGGCCGAGATACTCTACTTCGGATTTTGAGAATTCACTTTTTTCAGGCTTTAGCCAGAGTTGATGCTTAGCCAATATCTCGAGTATGCTATCAACCGCAGGCTCGTGAGGTTCACCTTTTTTAGTGTAGATCATGGTGTCATCGAGATACGCCGCTGTGTCTTTCCCAATTTGTCCCACAAAGATATCCTGCATGAAATACTGAAAGTATCCAGGTGCCCCCGTTGGTCCAAAAGGCATTGTAAGGGGCGCAAACTGGCCAGCTCGACAGACAAAGGCTAGCTTGTCCTCGTCGCCCTCAGCCACACGAAGGTTTCCGTAGGCGTTCCGTAGGTCGAGTTTTGTAAAAGTGTCGGCGTCAAGAAGGGAATCGACTAAATCCATAGTGAGCGGTAATGGGTACTTGTTCTTAACTGTCAGAGCATTCAACTTTTGGTAGTCAAAACAGGGCCGTAGCTTACCGTCCTTCTTTCCAGTAAATAGGACGGGCGCAGCCCAAGGAGAAGTGGTTCTACGGATGGTACCGTTTGCCAGGCCGTTGTTAATCATTTCATCCAGAGCATCATTCTCCACAGGTGACAGTGGGATAATCCGGCTAGCTTGCGGCTGGGCGCCCGGGATCAAATCAACCTTGAAATCATATCGGCGGCGTGGGGGAAGGTGCTGAGCTTTTGCCTTTACGAAAAGGTGTAGATGTCAATGGTAGACGGAAGGTACGAGCTCCTCCACCGCCTTAGTCGGTGTGTTCTTCTTCCCCTCCGCCGCGAGCTTAGCAGACGTGGACCAAGAAGCTTTTGCCGAAGCTGTAGAGACCGGCTGGAATTGAAGGGGAGTAATAGGCTGGCCAGCAAATTCAGGTAGACATGAAGAATTAACTTTACGAGACTCACATTGCGGGGGCGTTGATGTGCTTATTACAACACTAGCCCCCTCGTCACTGTTCCTAGTATGCCCCGCATGGTCCTCCTTTAGGTCATCGGGGTGTAGTAGCGGATAGGACGAGACTGTCTTGACAGTCGCAATGTTATCTTTAAGGGTGAAATCCACACTGATGGTAGGTTTTGTGAAGCCGACACTTCCATCATTTGAGGACATAGAGGCTCCTATGGGAGAGATAAGCTTGCTAGCTGATTCGGTTGGTTTTAATGGATGAAGTATTGTGAACTCACATTGCGGGGGCTGCACAGCGTCATTCGTAACACAAGCCCCCTCGTCAAGTAACCTAGCGTGCCCTCCAGGCTCCAACTTTGGATCTTCAGGGTCATGGTGCGGTACTGACGAAACTGCAGAAGCAGTCGCCACAGAGTCAGGCTGGTCAGGGAAGATTCCCTCGGTATTTGACGCCGGTTCCGAAGTCGTTGATCTGTGAGTCGATGCGGCGGTAGTCTTGACAAGGTCATCTGGCAAATCTGTAATCAAATCATGCTTGCCAGCTGTTTCGTGACTAGAATTAAAAACCAAAATGTCATACGCACATTGCGGGGATGGTAGTGTATCATTCAATATACCCATCCCCTTGTCAAAGTTCCTAGCATCCTCCACATGGTCCAGACCAGGGCGAGGTGAAGGTGTTTTTGGATGTGACGAGGCTACTGCAGCCGCAATGTTGGCGTTGCTCAGTCTGACGACTCCAGTCCTCCAGTCGATGAGGTGACTGTTTTTGCGGATCCAAGGTATGCCAAGAATACCGTCATAAGAATCTTTGATGCAAGTGACAATGAAAAGTGTTGGATCTTGATCTTGACCAATGTAAAGTTCAATTTCATGTGAGGAAGTGCTGGTGGAGCCATCAAAACCCGTCACACACCGGTCGCTCCTTGTGGCATATTGCAATAGACCCTCCCGGGAGGCAAAAGATTCGCCTAACACGTCATGTGTAGCCCCCGAGTCTATTAGGAATAAGGAATTGGGTGTCTCAATGGTTGTGGCATGGGATGGAAGAAGTGTGGACAGTGAAGTTCGGACAAATAAACGTGGATCAATTTCATTTCTTAAAGCAACTTCACTAGCCCCCAGTTTTACAACACTTCTACTACCCCCTTTGCTCAGGATAGGCACAACAGTCAGTCCTGAGCGCCTCCATTTTTTGAGAGGTCAGCTTGACTCGATCCCTCCACCCGATCATGATCACTGTCATTTCCACCACTCATAGCCGCTAACTTGACTTCCAATTCGGCAATGCGCTTCTGATAATTTCCTTTTCCTTTACCACTTCTATCACCTCTACTACGCGCATTGCTAGATCTTTCAGGACAAACATTGGAACGGTGGCCTTGTACGCCACACTTGAAGCAAGACCCAGTCCGGAGACGTCGGTTGCGTTCTTCATCAGTTAAACGAGTGAAAGATGCAGAAATGTCCATTGCATTGGGGTCGACTGCTGGCGTGTAGGAGGCGGTCGAGGCATTGGGTACACCATGAAGCTTATTGTCAATCTTGATGGCGAGATTCGCGATTTGCTCAACAGACTCGAAAGTCTCTTGAATCAGGACCATGTCAACACGGATGTCCCTCTTGAGGCCCTGTTCAAACTGGCTAATCAACGTCGGAACCTCCCAACCCACATTCGCCGCGTGCATGTTAAATTCGTGCGTGTACGAGGCAACTGATCCCTTCTGGGTCAAGCTTCTAATTGCTTTTTCAGCCTTGGCTTTCTTCTCGGTATCGTAGTACATCGCTTCGAAGTTCCTCATAAAGTGATCGAACGTAATCAGATGACGTCTAGTAGGATCAAACAGCTCCTTAGCCATTGGCTGGGCCCAGGCACTCGCGGGTCCAGTGAGATAGGACAACGCAAAGACCACTTTACTATGTTCATCCGGAAAAAGATAGGGATGGGCCATCATGTAAAGCTGGACCTGGCTGGAAAAGACTTCAGCCGGGTTTCCTCAAGCCCCCAGGAACTTATCTGGTGTGGATACTTTAGGGCCTTTGGGAGTAGGCACCAAGGTAGGTTGTTGGGCAGTAGACAAATCGACAGGCTGGGGAACCTGGTGATGAGCGGTCTGTTGGGCTTGGTGATGAGCAGCCTGTTGAGCCTGTTCCGTTCTCATTGTTGCAAGTTCACTCTCAGCTTGGAGTCGTAATCGCTTCTCTTTGGCGAGCGCATTGGACATCTCGGTCATCTGACACTGTATCTCCTCCATCTGCATCGTGATCTGAGTAGGTGTGACTGAACCAGAATCTTCAGATTCTTCGTCCTCAAGCTGCGGGGTGCTGAACGTGGGAGACGTGGTGGCGTTTCAGATATCGTACAAGATGATCGGCAGTTCAATTCAAGGTTCGTGGTTTTAGGTAAGCAATACAATTCTAAGGTTTCAGTCCTAGTAATCTGGGTTCTTCTTATACAGAGGATATTGATGTTCAGTGTTTTTGAGTTCAGTTCAATATAGTTCAGTATCCGAGTCTTTGGTAAGTTTGTTCTAGCTAAATCAAGTCGGTGTGTTTTAATAATGGGTCAAATCTGACTGTCTCGTCGTCCACCAGTAAGAGATTGGACAATATGTTATGACCTGACTCAGGGGGGAACTAGTTAAGGTAGAGGAAGAGACAGAGCAATCTCTAGTATGATGATTAGATTGTCCAATGAGGAAGCAAGAGGTACAATGTCATTGTCTAAAGTAATCTATAAGTTGTGACATGTAATATATGATCTTTCACGTGAATGACATAATACCATTTATAACAGCCAGCAACTCAACAATGTTGATGTGAGGAGGCTTTAGGGGATCTGGTTAACAAAGTATGCATGCTTTATATTGATGATATTGTGATCTTTTTGCAGACTGTTGAAGGACATGAGAACCATCTTTGAGAGGTTCTGTCATGTCTCAGGGCTGAAAATCTCTATTGTGGTCTGAATAAATCACAACTTTTTTGTCAAGGGATCAAGTTCTCAGGTCATGTCATTAGTGAAGATGGTATTTGTGCAGTTGAAGAAAAGGTTGAGAAAGTAGCAAGTTGGAGAACACCAAAGACACTCAAGCAATTGAAGGAGTTCTTAGGAGGGTTTCAGCGGATGAAGAATTTCATTGAGGGTTTAACAAGATATGTAAGCACATTGACTACACTTACCAGCTCAAAACAGAAACCGGAGGATTTCAAGTGGTCCAAAAAAGAAGACAATGCATTCAACAACATCAAGCACATGATTCCAACCTTACCTGTCTTACACAACCTGGACTATGAGTCCAAGGATCTGGTGTGTCTTTTCTTTGATGCAAGTGGACTAGATTTAGGAGCGGCTTTATTTCAGGAAAAGGATTGGGAGACAGCATGGCCCGTTGCTTATGATGGACACACAATGACAGGCGCTGAGAGTAACTATCCAGTGCATGAACCAGAGTTGTTGGTAGTCATTCAAGTGCTGAACAAATGACGGCTTCTACTTCTAGGTCTCAAAGTTGATGTTATGACGGATCATTGTTCTCTGAACTATTTACAGAATCAGTGTAATCTTAGTAGACGTCAGGCGCAATGGTTGGAGACATTATCCCAGTTTGATCTTGATTTCAAGTTCCTTCAAGGGTTGGGCAATTCTGTTGCGGACACCTTATCACGTGTTGATTCAGAGGCTATAACTGAATTGTGACCAAAAATCAATGCAAGCACTCAAGAAGCTATCATTGTGGGCTATAATACAGACAAGTTTTGTGCTAAACTAGCAAAAGTGTTGCCGCTGCGGGAGAATTTTAAGTGCAGAGAGGGATTGATGTTCATGGATGATAGAGTTGTGGTTCCGACTGTAAAGGATATGCATGAAAAACTTATCTTATCAGCTCATCAGTCAGTAGGTCAATTGGGATACTTGAAAACGTATGATCAGCTAAGGTTGGAATGGTTTTGGCTGGGGATGTTGGTGGAGGTGGAGAAGTGGATTTCATGGTGTGACAAGTGTCAATGTCACAAGGCTCAGGCAACCCTATTGCCTGGTTGAGTGCAGAGCACAGATCTTCTTTGTTGTCCAATGTGTAGCATCACATTGGATTTTGTTGGACCCTTTCCCAAGGTTTTGGGATATGATATGTTGCTGTCATGTACATGTAGATTGACGGGTTTTGTGCGTTTGATCCCTACTAATCAGAAAGACACTGCAGAGAAAATGGCATGTAGATTGTTTCACTCTTGGTTGTTGATTTTTGGAGCTCCTGACAACATGATAGGCAACCAAGATAAGATATGGGGGCCACATTTTTGGAAGGAAATACATTGCCTGCTGGGAATCACCATCAATCTTACAACCACTTACTCCCCTCAAGCGGATGACCGGGCTGAGCGTTTGAACAAGACATTGGGCCAGATTTCAAGATTTTTGACTCAGGGACGTCAAGGCCGCTGGCTGGAGTTGCTGCTGTCAGTAGAATACGTGATCAACTCTGTGGTAAATTTGGCTACGGGCATCTCACCAATGTGGTTTGTCTTGGGACATCAACCTTGGCTTTTCCCAATTCTGTCATTGACTTTGGCATCAAGTCAAGAGGTAGAACAGTGGTTATCAACCTGTCAAACTGATTGGGCCTGGTGGCAAGATCAATTATGGGCATCTAGGAGGGATCAGGCCTTACAGTATAATAAGAGGAGAGGTGGAAATCTAGAGTTAGTGGTGGGTGATTTAGTTTTGGTAGAGAGTACAAATAGACCAATGCAAGTGGGTGGCAAGGTGGCAAAGTTACAAGCTAGATTTGAGGGGCCATACACGGTCCTTGAGGTAGTCAATGGGGGTTGGGATGTGAGGTTACAGCTTCCTTCAGGAGACAAAACTCATTACTTATTTCACATCTTGAAGTTGAAGAAATATTAAATGGACCTGCCATTGGAGGCCTGTTGAATGGGTGAGGGATTACTCTGTGCAAGTAAGATCTCTCCTTGAGTATGCACCACCACGGGGTTTCTACCTCTCTTGTTTTTTGCAACAACACCTTGGCCACACCTGTGAGCACAGAAACCTTTGCTTTTCTCTTTAGGACCTGGCGTGGCGCAATTACAATAGTCAGTGGATTTCTCTTTTTTTAGGTTGGAGGCTGAGCAGGTGGTGATTATGGGTTATGTTTCTTTTCCTTTTTTTTCTCTAATATATCTTTCATCACTTCTTGGTTATGGTTTCTATTCTTTGATCTATATTCTTTTTGTCTGATTTATTTCTTTTCAAAAACTAAATAAATCATTTCTTGATTGTTGGGTAGTCCTTTTTTCATCTTAGATAGTTTTTTCTTAGGTGGGAGGGGTGTAAAGGGGGAATTGTGGGTTAGAGTTGGAGTATGTTTGTGTATGGGATTACAGTAGTACTGTTACATAGAGGGGTTTAGAGGAGTTCTACTTTCCTCCCATTTTGTTTCTTTTCCTCTTGAGGATCTCTCTTTCCTCCTTCTCACTTAGTAGCTTTTTATTGATTTGTTTCCTTGTCTCAGGCTTATTCAAGAATTAACTTGTTGATTGTTCCGTCTTGACTTTGGCCACAGGACAAACCAGTCCCAGTGAAGAATGTGATCTGCACAACCTTACAAGGCCCTCAGTTGATATCAGACCAATTGGAATGAATTTTGAGAAATATGCATGTCATATCTTTTTTAAAGTCTATTTCAGCATAATTGCATACAACACTATTTAAACTATACATGAAATTGACTAGTGATCCTTAAGAGATATGGCCATCTAGTCAAATCAAGGTGAGTCATTGACTGTAGGATTTTGGAATCATATATTCTCTTAGTTGTCACATCCATGAGGAGAAAAATATTTCCAATTCAGCCTAAGTCCTGGAACTGTTGGCCCACAGGATCTCTGAGCCCCGCCACGGTCTGTTTTAGGCTTGGGGAGTCATTTTTGTACCGGGACAATCAGGGACCTCCAACAGTCGAGAGAAATCCCCGCGGAATGCATAGGCTTGGGATGGCCCGATGGCTCGGGGATTCACTGGGTAAGGGTCGGGTAGGCTTGCTGGTGATCGGGCTCCGGTTTAGTGCTTTCAGAATCGGGGCTCAGGTCAATACGCCGGGGTGGTCAAATTATGTAAAGGGTTGTGGTGATGACACCTTGGGCAATGTGGTGTCGCATTCGGGGCTGCGACACGTTGTCGCTGCCTCGGGTATTACATACGTCTTGTATTCGACATGGCTAGATCGGGCTGCGACACCCCACTGTACTCTGCGACTTCGGGTGTTGGACTGCGACATCTCACACTTGCCCTGCGACAAATCCTACCTGGCGTGCGACAAATCCTACCTGGCGTGTGACAAATCCGGACATCAAATCATGCTAGTCCGACGGTCGACCTTCATCAGCTCATCTGAACATCATCAATCCAGCTCATCACTTCATTAAATTGATCTTCACATACGAGGGTCTTCCATCTCCGACCAAGATCTGTGCCAAACAGGCCTTACGTCTTCAAGAATCTTTGTCGATTTCCACGTTGGGTCATCGATTGTACACAATACCAAGCACTACTAGCGAAAAAAAGAACCGATGGTAGATTTTTTTACGTGATTCCTTTGTAATCTACCAGCGGGAGCTAGTCAAAACTTAGTTGGGGTATAGAATCAATGGCTTCAAAGAAATTCATTTGGAAGACTATTTAGGTGGGTTCCTTTGCGGCTCAATTCCTCTGTGTTCTGAATCCATAATTCCCGCCCTTGACAATGGATAACACCGATTCTTCAATGAATGTCGATCAACCCTCCACTGCCACCTCTACCTCTGTGATTACTCCTGAAAGTTTATCTGCGGCCATCTCCGACGCTTTGAAGAAACAAGCAAGCAGCTTTGAAGCGATAATCGGCGAACTTCAAACTCAAGTTGGCAACTTGAACGTCAAAAAGAAGACCCAGTCCACGGAGCCATCATCTTCAGCTAGTACCAGAAGGCTCTCCACCCCAATTGCACGTAAGGTGTCCACAGCTGCCACACCTTTGAAATCCCCAAAGACACCAAAGACACCAACTCCTGTCCGCAAGAAACATCCGCTACAAGTGCAGTTGACTGACACTCCTAAAGACTTCAAGTCTTGCAAGGTACGAGATTTGATTGAAATAATACATTGCGGAATTGTTAGCTGACTATCTCTCACTCTTGAACTGCTTAGGAAGCACTTTACGTTCACATCAAGATGATGTGGGGCCTCTACAAGCAAAGCGATGTACCTCCGACTCCCAACGCTACCCTTTTGAAAGAATTCTATGCCAAATTCAACTCCTCTCAAGAAGTCGAAGCGGTTGTCAACGATCCCGCCAGCTCCAACCTCATCCCGCACGAAGCTATCCTTTCCTTGAAAGAGTTGCGCATGAGTGGTAGTAAGATAGCAAGAGGATTGGGTCATATCGACCAGAGTTCTGTGCTATACATGAGCGGAATTCTTGCAAAGGTGGGTATCCGGGAGTGGGCCCCAGACCTTGAAGATGCGCACGACTCGCTTTACAACTCGGCTTGTCGCATCACTTGTCTCAACACTTTCCGCCAACTCTTAGCCTCAGGTACCTACAACTACATGAACGTTCAACTAAGTTATACCAACAACATCGCCTTGATGCTCGCATCATACAATCATTATGTCCATTTTGTCATGGCAGGAAGGTACAAAGCTGAAAAAGCTGAAGCTGGTCGCCTTGCCAGAGAAACTGCCAGAAAGAACAGTCAAAAGTATAGAGAGCGAGTAAGTGATCTCTGAATATCTTTGTGACAGTGTCATTCTTTTAACATTGTGTGTTTTGTTTCATTTCAGCTCCGTATTCAAAGGTGCGACTACCTATTCAAGCACCGAGCGAAAGTGCCCCTTCGCTACAGAACTCTATGTGAAGACATATTAGCACACAGCGATGACGAGCTCGACAAAAGTTCCAACGTCCGAATCATCAAGACATTGCCTTATCGCTCCAACAACGCCAACAAATTCTTCCGAGCACTCGATCTGGAGATGACGAAGGAATATATGCTCAGCTGCAAGGGTAAGGGCACGGTCAAGGCCCAGCGCTTGCTACCTCGAGTTCCGGTTCCTTCACAATTCCCCAGAGCTCCAACCAACCTCCCAATTGACTTCTACAAGCCCAGCTGGTTCAAGGCTCTCGGACCCGGTCAACGCCGCCTCACTGCCGATGTCGAGAAAGTCTGTTTCTTACCGGATGCTAGTCAATCCCTCCTCCCTAAACGACACCCGGATGAGCTCCTTAGTGATGAAAGATTTACCGCAAAATATCTTGATGGAAAATTGGAAGCGTATGCATTATCTGATGACGAAGACAATGCTGACAATGGCAATAATGAAGCTGATGATGAAGACGAAGACACAGACATCAGTATCGCTGAAGATTTGGATGCTGCAGGTGAGGCCAATGAGTATTTTGAGCAGGGTGAGTATGGTGCCTTGTATGATGATGAAGAGGAAGAGGAAGAGGGTGCTGAGGAGGTTGCAAACGCTTGAGTTGGCGCCATGTAGATTGTTGTTTTTTTCTTCTCTCCCATACCTGAAATACTCTCAACATAAACACAAAAAAATTGCTATAATCACAAAAGCCAAAAATACGCCTCTTTTTTTTTCTTGAATTGAAATTGGAAAACTTCATATATTCCTAAAGAAAAAGCTCATTTCTTGTACATATGTCGAGTCTGGTTAGTTTGTTTGTTGAGAAATCTAAAACAGGAATTATCTGTATACTTTGACAAACGAGAGATAACAAGGCAACTTTGTCTTTTATAAGATACTCTTTGAGCACCCATGTAACCTCTTTGAGTCCAGTCTTATTGAGTACATTCTCTCTGAGGTGAAGAATTGAAAATATGGTAATTTCAAAGTCATTAGACAAAGTAGAATATAAAAAAAAAGTTCAGAGGAGCTTTTCAAAGAACTAAACATCAAGGTGAGTCTTATAATCATAGGGTCGGAGTATAATACCATGCTCTCCGATCCCCAATATATTGGAAGGTAAAAGCCGATAAGCAGAAACGCACACAACAGAATCAGGCAATATAACTAGGAAAGACGGGTCAATTTTTCCAACCACACAATTTTGTAACCAAAGAATGTAGCGAAAAAAACATGAAGTTGAATTCAAATCTGTAGGATAGATGTTATCGATAGGATTTACTAAACAAACCGTTTCCCACTGGTGTTTGACATTCTTGAACTGGTAGATCTGCCGGATTAAGCCATACAATGTTTTCCCCAAGTTCCTGTATTGAATACAATTGTTAGGCTTGAGTACTGATAACACCAATCTTTTAGAGACCTTCCACGAAGCCTTTGTGACTGCATAAGGCTGTAATACAAGAGCTTCAGGCGGATGCGGGATCTGATCATAGCTGCGTACTCCCCGGTTTTGACCTTGAGCGTGCTTAAGCAAAGCCTGGTATTCCATATTGTTGAGACGGATGCGGTAACGGCTCCTTTGGGGGTCCTTGATTGAATCCTCCCCAAATGGATCCATGATTTCCCCGACTACTGAATGGTTACCTACCAGTCGTTGCCATTGACTAAACCGCGACATCATTGTGCCATCCATTTGATCTGTACAGCAAAAAAATCAGTGTGAAACAAAGAGAAAGAGGGAATAAGCCAAGAGATATTTACGTATATTTTTATTTGTAGGTATCTTTTGCAAGACACCTATTAATCTTTCACCAGCAAACTCCGCCACCGAGATGAGAGGTCCCCATCGTCTAATTTGATCTGGAATGTGTAATGCATAATGATGGTTGGGAACAATTGGTACGGTTTGAAAGATATTTTTTGAAGTTTGGTGATATTGTCGATAAAACTTTTGAAACGACTGTGCTTCAAATTCAGATACCTTCTTTGCACACACGATCGCTGTACAATGGATCAATGTAGCGACATTCAATAAAATTTGACCTCGGTTTGAATCCTTTGTCAATTTGTCCACATCGCGCACATACATTTCAACAACGATGAGAGGAATAACGTAGGAAAATAGGCTATGCCACTGTGCAGCCTTCAAAGAACCGTGTTTTGCTTCTCCTAAATTTGGTGGAAGTTTTGGAATTCCAGTAGGCAGGACCACATCTCGCAATCGCATTCGAAAGAACATGATGTCTTCTTTTGAAAAAAGACCACCATCCCATCCACCTTCAAGGTCAACATCCGGCTCAGATTCACTTGATTCGGATGTGTCCTCCATCTCCAAGTCTTCATCGATCACGTTTCCACTTCCCCCTTCATAGATTGCTTTCTTTCGAGGGTTTTCCTCCAGGTCTGATTTTTGTTCATTCCTTGACCTTTTCTTCCTTCTATTTTGCTTCTGCTCCTTTGAGTATATCACAAAATTCCAGCGGATTCGAAAGTGGTGATGAAGCACACCTTCAAACCAGTTGTGCATCATGCCAAGGGGAGTATCAGTGACGGGATTGCGATACGGAAGGCGATTAAATTCAGACCACCGAACACCGGTATCTTTGAGAATCGTATCCTTACTGGCCAAGGTGGTAGCTGCCTTTGCTTGAGCTGATGCTACGAGAACTTCGTCCTTTGTCCGAAGCTTCCCTATAATTAGTCGATCCATATCACCTGATGTTGCCCAACACCATGAGCAGAACAAAGTGGCAGCATGTGAAGCAAATCCTGCCACTTTGTGCATGCCAACCATATCACCTAAGATTGGAAGTAGTTGAACCCGCACAAGACGACCTTCGGGAAATTGAGCCGTTGGTATAGTGATGCCTTTGTCGAGGAGAATAAGATCGTCGATCATAGGTCTGAGTATATGAGGCACAGTTAACATGTCGGGTGAATTTGGTCCAGGAGTCATGCCAGCAACACAAGTATTCTGAATCAAATTTCGCAATTCAGGTGGCAGGTTGAGGCAGTTGAAAGAAAGAACTCCCATTGATTGCTGAGCACCACGTCTCTTGTTGCCTCGCGGATTGAACCAATCAATGAACAATGAAACTACAAGATTTAACGGTTTCGGCCCAGTTGAAGAGTCGCTTGGCCAAGTGATCTCTTTCCACGCCTCAGACTGCTGAATGTCGCATACTTTTTCGTGAGAACCCTGGCTGAGCTCGTCGGACCACTTCTCGATATCGTCCTCAATTGATGACTTGCAAAGAAACCAACCGAGCCATGAAGAGAGTTTTTGAGTTACATATATGTTGCGCGGACGCCCGATTTCAGAGGTTGGAAGGCCAGAAAAAGCATGAGGATCTTGTTGGCTTTGACCCTTGTCACGAAGGCTTCTATACATCGTCTTGAGCTCGAAAAGTTCCTTGCCACATGCACGAGCCCTCGGCGTCTTCTTGTATTGACATATCCAGGGTGCGTCAGATGGAGGGTAGAGAGTGAAACACATTGGACAACAGATCTGTTGGTCCAAATCAGGACTGATTGAGAGCTTCTTGATGGTCGTGCGGATGTCCTTTGGGAGTTCGTTGTCCTCTGTATCATCTAATATAGGATGTCTTTGAGCAAGTTGTAAAATTCGAAGTATAAAAACCCGCGCAATCTGGCATTTGACACGACTGACACCACAAAATAGATGAAGCCATCCTAGAAAGACGGCAACAAACGTCATCACTGGGAAGGAATAGGAGGAGGGATTTATCAGCCGTGGTAGAATTGAGCCCTTTGTATACAAGGAAACATTACGCACCGGTCAATGATGGGTCATAACCCTCTAAATGTATTGCCTCGTAATCCAAATCTTCTTGTTTCTTGAGCAAGTCTTGAATAGTCTCATTTTGAGGCTCTGGAGATCCTTCCTGGCTTTGCGCTGAGTGTTGGTCTGACGGGTTTTGGATATCCGCAAGGTGATGTTTGAGCTGGGTTTCTCGAGAGACAAATTGTCCGGGCGTCTGGTTTCCATCCTTGTCAGTACACGTCTTAGTCACACAGTTTGAGCAAGTACAGATGAACATCGAGATCTTGTATATGCCTTCAGTATTGTTGGGTGCTATCGGGTGTTGTTGGGTGTTGTTGAAAACAATGGTGGAGTATTGACGGAGTAGGTGGATTCAATGAGGGTCTTCAATGTCGCACGCCAGGTAGGATTTGTCGCAGGGCAAGTGTGAGATGTCGCAGTCCAACATCCGAAGTCGCAGAGTACAGTGGGGTGTCGCAGCCCGATCTAGCCATGTCGAATACAAGACGTATGTAATACCCGAGGCAGCGACAACGTGTCGCAGCCCCGAATGCGACACCACATTGCCCAAGGTGTGAATTGGTGTGTCCTGAAGTGCTCAATGATCGTCAAGCTGTAAGGGAGTAGCTTCGATCAAGTTCATCTCAAAGCAAAGAAAGAGCTTTCCAAATATTGGTGATCAACCTGAGTTCTTCCACAGTTGAACAAGAGCAGATCAGTCGAATCCTTCGTTGCTGATCACTTCCAAGACATAGTAGAGTTCATCTCATTCTCGAGTAGTGTAATCAAAAGAGCTAGAGAACGCATCAGAGCTAGGTTCATGAGAGATGATCGATCGATCGATGGATGAGTTCTCGTCTCATTACGATCCTCCAAGTGATCATTCTTAACTTGAATCGAAAAAGATTTATAAAGCCTCATGGAGCTTTGACTATCTTTTTTGTCCAACTTATCCTTCATTCACTTCATTCGATTTATTATCCTTCCTCTACTGTTTAAAATCACATTTTCTTTAGATTCTTATCATTTTGATTTAAATTTTGGATTTTGGATTTGAGATTTTTGAAAAATCTCTTTAAAATCATTATTATGCCTCAATCAATCAACTTTTTTAACTTATCTTCATTCTTGTTTCTTATTTTAACTTTTCGTTTAACTGAACAAACATCGGTTGGAATAGGCGTAAGCTTAATATTTGTTCAAAAATAATCAAAATCAATAAATGAAGACTAAGAATCCTAACTTATTTTTTTTGTCTTCTTAGAATCTTCCTACTTGCGCTCGTACTTGTTTAGATCAAGGAGTTTCTGTAACAAAATGTAGCTGTAAGTAAAGAAAAAAATGATATCCCTGATGATTTTTTTTTTCACCACACTCTAATAATTATAGAATTGAATGAAATTTAAACCCGATTTCCTTTTGAATTTTTTTTTGGTAGCTTCAACGAATTTTTCTTGTCTTTGTTCAAGTTCAAAATTTCAAACTACTATATCAGAGTGCTGTAAGGTTTTTTTTATTCATTTCTCTCTCCAACCTCTTACAAAAAAAACCCCTCAAGAAATAAAAAAAGACTGATCATATACAAACTCT
Organism: Melampsora americana; assembly: GCA_022264835.1. Lineage (NCBI taxonomy): Eukaryota > Fungi > Basidiomycota > Pucciniomycetes > Pucciniales > Melampsoraceae > Melampsora > Melampsora americana. The sequence continues at coordinate 945,807 of JAIFHY010000036.1, forward strand.
GAACGATAACAAATCTGTAGTTTACAAGGTAATTTTCTTTTGGTCTCTATTTTAATTAATTCATCATTCTAAAAACTCACGAAATCCTTTTTCTTTTCTTTTCTAGCATTGTGAACATGATGAGTATGCTCAATCATCTCAATTTTTATCTATGTGTTCAAACTACATTAATACATCCAAAGTAAGAAACATAAAACCATCTCAAAATGATCATCATCATCTTCAAATTTCAAATCATTCAAAACCTAATCAATCCAACCTTTTTTTTCAAAAAAAGTCTGAAACAGAGATCACCAATGAAAAAGAAAATGATACACCCGATTCTAGTACTTCACATCATGAAAGTTTAAATAAAACCCAAAAGACAGAAACCCATTCATCAGGATCAGGATCAGGATCAGGATCAGGATCAGGATCAGATGAAGAAGATGAAAAACCAAGAGTGATAGTGATCAATGTACCTACACCAGTCACTCCAGTTTCATCTGCTGTTTCGACCGGAACATCTAATCCAGAAAAGAATTTAACTTCAGAGATTCAAAATCTGATGAATGATAACGATTCTACTTCCAAGACTGATCAATCTGAAACTCAAAAGACAACTGACTCATCTAAAAAGAAATCATCTATCAAATCAGGTCAGTTCACAAACCCCTTTTTCCTGAATCCTTTCAGTACATAGCTTAAATCTTATGGATTATGGTTTCGGTTTCTTAGATACTTCTGATTCTACCGATCCTAACACCGATACTACAACTACATCTGATCCTTCACCCACTAACAGTAAGTGATTTTGCCCGATATGTTTGCTTTCCCAAAAAAAAAAAACTTTTATACTTAACTTTTTTTTTTGTTTCATTTAAAAATTAGATACTCAATCAGACCCTCAATCGATCAGGAACAAAGATGATCAAAAACCCAATCAAGATCAACCTTATCCATCTCATCTCAAAAAGAATGGAACTGAAAAACATGATTCCACTTCCACTGCTTCTCAATGTAAGTCTTTTATAACCCCCTGAAGAGAGAAAAAAATTCATTCATTTCAATTTCTTATTATTATTTTTTCTATTCTTCTTCCCACCTTTAGGTTCGATTTCTTTAACTTTGATTTTATTTACTTTAACTTTAACTTCTTTAATCTTTTCTTGAATCTTTCATGTTTTTTTTCTTTACTTTTTACTTTTTACTTTTTACTTTTTACTCTTAACTTTTCATTGTATTTAATTTTCTTTTGCCTTCAAACTTTTTCATACAAAAATTATTCAGAATTCAATTGTATATAATCACAAATATATATTCATACAAATCATTCAATTCATCTCAATGTAAATTCACTCAATCCCTTTTGATGTCACATTTCAAAAATGACAAATCAAATCCGAAAAGATAAATTTGAACTCGTGTCCAATTCTTTCTTTGAAAGAAAAAAGACTTTCTTTGACCAAAAAAAAGTACTTTGTGATTTGTTTTAAATGTATACATCAAAAATGTGTATAATCAAAAAAGGTTATTTTTCAAAAGGTCCTTAACGATACATAATTCAAAAACCCATTCAAATCCCCACACACACACACACATTGCAAAGTGTTGAAGAAATACGTAATATACAAAAGATAATAATTTCGTAAACCGAACCCATCCGATTTTCAACGATCCCCTCCAATGATGATTAAAGCATACAAGTACTCCTTCCCGCGCCCAGGGAAAAGAACTCTTCAAAATACAGATCGTCCTCTAGTTTCAAATGGTAAACCAGCTAAAGCCAATCCTGCCACAATCGCTCCGCCACCAGCTAAATAAAGCACAGTATTGGTGGATCGATCGATGACTGAACTCACTGCGATTGGTGCGATGATAGATGATAATCTACCTAGAGTTGAAGTTAATCCACATGCTGATCCTCGTACTATCAAAGTGAAATTGAAAGAACCGATCAGTTTCGATAAAGAAAGGTGGGATACGTATTGAGTGGATGAAAAATGAATGATTTACTTGGACCGGGAAAGGCTTCAGGTGTGAAAGCATAAAGAATAGCATTTAATAATGTTTGAACTAAAGGTGATTGGTGTAGCCGGCACAGAAATCAATTGAATGATCTATTCGAAGCTCTTCAAGAGAAGATGAAAAAGTCTTACAAAAATATTCCAAAGCGTTCATAGCCACTTCAGTCGTTAAATCATCTACAATCGCATACAAACATAATGAAATTCCCATTCCAAAAGCCGAAAGGACCATTCCCCATTTCCTTCCAACATTTGGTATATCGATTAATACACTTGCACAAATTGCCGCTGGAATTCCAACTGAATAAATGATAATATAATTCTAAAAAAAGAATATATATAGATATAGATAACAAATCAGTCAATCGATCAAGAGAAAGAAAAAAAGAAAAAGAAGATCAAGATCAAGTGACTTACTATGTAAGTCTTTTCACGAGATAAATTATGTGAAGCTCCTTTCTTTGCTAAAACGAGTGGTAAGAATTGACCAGCGATCGAAAATGCCTAGAGAAAAAAAAAGTCAATTTGAATGGATGAAGATTTAATTTATTCAATCTAAAAAAGAGGAAGAGAGATAAAGGGAAAAAAAGAAACGAGCTTACCCAAAAATCTGCAATGAATGCAAGACAAAGTAAGATAGTAGTTGTACCTACGATTCGATTTTTAAATAAACCCTTTAAATGATCAGCTTTATGAATCCAACCTGTTTTAGGTTCAGGTATGAAATCATAAGATTGGGTTTCTAAGTGTTGGAAATCTTTCAAAGTTAATGAAGGAACGGGTTGTTTATTAAAAGCTGCAATCGAATGAAGAACTTGAATTGCTTCTTGATCTTTTCCTAAAGAAACCCAAACAAATGAATCAGTTTCGTTTGTTCTTTGGGTTTCAATAGGATTTGATAAATAAGAAGAATGATTGAAAAACCTTTAGAAATCAAAAACTTTGGACTTTCTTGGAATGTGAAAAGTAAGATTCGACCTAAGAAGACAATCATAGTGATCCCACCAATGGTCCACATTAGATATCTCCAACCATAATTGATCGAACGATGACAACAATCTACTGTTCCATCCAATGCACAACTCTTTAAGCTTTCCGAACAAGAGAATGGAGGAATAAAAGCTAATCCTAATACGCTAGCTACCACTACTCCTACAGGTTGAAAGACTGAAAGTGTAGCTAATAATGATCTTCGATTAGTAGGTAAGAATCTATGAAAGAATTCATAACGATCAGTCATCAACATATCAAAAGATAGATTCAAAAACGTACTCAAGAGTGATAGTAGCATCAACAGGTATGTTTCCACCCACACCAGTTCCAATCAAAGCCGTAAAGAAGACGATAAGATTGAAATTACCAAAGACAGGTAAGATCAAACCAAAACCGGAAGAGATGAGACAGGTTAGATTAAAACAAGATTTTCTACCAATCAAATCCACCAATAAACCCCAAAAGAAAGCTCCAAAAGTTAAACCGACAGCAAAGGAAGTGAACAGGTTGGTGATTTGACTATCTTTTAAACCAAATTCTTGTTGTAATGAAGCTGCGATGATTGAAAATCCATGTGCCCACATCAAGTCTAAGAAGAATCCGAAACCACATAACTGAATGAATGAAAGATGATGATGATGAAGTGAGAAGATTTGGAATTGGTTAGTTTGATGGGGTATTGAAGATTCACACCAGACCAAAAACTATGAATACGATTTTCAGGAAGTGGTGATGAATGTGAGGTAGTCAAAAAGAGGTGATTGGTGAATGAAGTGTGTGATGTGTACTTCTGAGCTAATGGGTTGACTTGTGAAATCAGATCGCGTCTGATGACTTACTGACTCACAACCTTGATTGTGGTATGATGATCTTGTTATGTAATTGATTATCAAAACATGGAATTTGAAAGAAGAAGAAGATCAAGTAGAAAGAAAGAAAGAGAAAAAGACATACAAAGAAGATGGACCATTGAAATCTTCCCATTCCTAACAAATCAAGTTCATGATCAATCAAACTAGCCTTACGTTCATAGAGTGATAATTGATCCCAATTTTGAATTTGAGCTGAGATGATATGATCAAAGGTACCAGCAGGAGTCGAAGTTTGAGAATCAGAAGAAGAAGGAGAATCCGAGAGTTTGGTTCGATCTGAGACTTCTTTAATCACGGAGTCCTGATCGTGTTTTTGAGGATCATATTGAGTTTGAGTGATGATAGTGGAAGTTGATTTGGATCGATGATGAGGATGATCATTAAGTAGATGGATAGAAGAAGGTGAACCTGGTTCTGAAGGATTAGAGTCTTCGATCGGATGAGGGATTCTTTCGTGTCGAGTCATTGGGATGAGATCCGAGGATGGTGGTGGTGGTGATGGTGATGATGGTGGTGGTGGTGAAGAAGAGGAAACAGCAAGATAAGAGATTGCTGAACGATCTTCCCTCCAGTTCCGTTGAGTATGATTATAAACCTTCTTCACTTGAACTAGATTAAGATCAGAGTTCAGCATCGTTATTTGGTTAAGACCGGATTAGATTTTCTTAGATTTTGTCAATTACCGAATTTAGATTAGATTTCTTTCCTCTTCTTGAATGGGTTTGAAGTCTTGAGGGTGATGAGATGCAGGATGAGAAAGGGTAAGTGGGTTCTAGTTCTACTCTGAAGTGATTTGAAACGAGAAAAGGATGGTTTAAAAGAATTTCAATCAGAATCTCAATCTCAATCACAATCCAGCCAGCTAGCCAGTCATCCATCCATCCATCCATCAATCAATCGATCGATGGTAGGTTGGTTTGGTAAATGAAACCAGAGTTTAAGACAATCACCTTATCTTCTTGATACAAAACGATCCTACTGTGATTCAAACGTGGAAGTCTTTAGAATGAATGGCTGTTGACCATCAACACTCTTCTCTACTTTTGATTAAATCAGTTTGAACTCATCACACTTTACTTTTCACCAATTCAGTCTCAAGACACCTGATCATCATCATAAAGTGTGATTGGAAACTAGACTGGATTTGTACATGGATTGGAAATTGGAATTCGATGAAGAGATCTATCATCGATTTGGAGATCAAGAACCCCATTATCATCTCCACTCGATGAAGAACAGGTTATGAGCAATGTCTGAATACGGAAATGGTCATTCTCAATCCAGAATGTGTCTCCTCGGATACTAATGATGAGTTTGATCAATGTAGATCATTTTGATGTGGAAGTGGATTGGGTGATGGATGGCAGGAGATGATCAGTTGAATTGCGAGTTTACTTTGAATGAAGAACTCAACGAGAATCAGTGAGAATCTGATGAATTGGTGATGAGATTGGGTGTTCTAAGACCGCACTCCAAAATTAAATTGAGACCTGATTTCTGTACCATCACTATCCATCCATCCTCCATCTTCAACTCAGCTTAAGCTATGATGAACCAGTCGGTCTCAAAGATGATGATATGATTGCTTTCATTTTAATGATCACTTTCTTTTGTCTATGATGAGATTTAGAAGCACATTCATCAATCTCTCATCTTCATCCCCATCATCCCACATCTCGATTAAAATCCAATTCACTTTGGACAACTCCAATCACAATAAATCAGATCTAACTGATGAAAGCATCAAACCACTTTCAATCAAATTAGGAACTCAACCGGTTCTAAAACATTCAACTGATTTACAGTCAATCCCAGAATTCTTGGAAATCCTCCAAAATTCGACTCGAGGTCGGGGACCGTGCGCCCCGCAGCTGACCCGAGATAAGGTGCGTACATCTCGAACCATAACCGCCCTCATCTCGCAGTCTGCGATTGAGTTCGACAAGATTTCCAAGGACCACCCCATCGAATTCCACATTCCCGTTCGTCCATATTTCTCTCATTCCCCCCTTTATTCTTTAACTCACGCCGAAATTTTCACCATTTTTCCGCTGTTCATGGGTTTTCGACGTTACTCCGAAGACCTCAAACTGTTAGCCATCAAGATGGCCATCGAGGGCCACTCGTGCACTGCCATCAATCGGACTTTACGATCCAACATCTCCTTCAATTCGATTGCGCGATGGAAAGAACTGTACATTCGAACGAATCGAGCGATCGTCGACCCAGCCACTTACAAGCCTAGGGGCCAACCTCACGTGCTAACTGACGATCATATCTTAATCTTGAAAGATATTATTTCAAATTCCCCCGCATTATACCTCGACGAGATTCAAGTCCGTCTCAATCAAATAACAGGCCTTGAAATTTCACGATCGACGATCTCGAGGGAACTGAAGATTCGTCTGGGTTTGTCTTTACTCGTGACTCGCGGAATCCACCAGAAGCAATCTCTTGCGGAACGCGTTCGCTATATCAGGAACATTGCAAATATTCCTGCCGAGTTCCTTGTTTTCATAGGTAAGGTCTCCTCTTCCATTATTAATTACAGTGTGTATTTGTTTTCTGATGTAGTCCATTTTGAAATTGTCCGTTTGGCTTGTCAGACGAATCCGGGGTTGTAGGACGTGATGCCACCCGTAAGAAAAGTTGGGCTCCGACCGGCACACGCACGGTCCGAGAATTGCGATTCCAAGAGAAAGATCACTGGACGATCCTCCCCGCGGTCACGGAGGAAGGTATGATTGCAGGGACCACGATGAAAGGCCCCTTTGAGCGGGTACATGTAGAGATGTTTCTCGCAAGAAAACTGGTAAGCACCATTTTTCTTATCTATCCTGATCTTATTATACATTATTAATGTGGTTCTGCCTCATTTGTAGCTCCCAATCATGAATCCCTACCCAGGTCCGAGGTCGGTTCTTGTCTTGGACAATGCCAAGATCCATCACGGTGGCCGGATCAATCAAATGTGCCACGATCGTGGCATATTGTTGATCTACTTACCGGCGTATTCCCCAGACCTCAACCCGATTGAAAAGGCTTTCAACTGCATGAAGAAAAGATTGCAAAGGGAAGAACGATGGCGATTCGAAGAAGACAAAGGTGAATATCTACTCGGGGTTGCTGGTCAGGTTATGACAAGGCCTTTGTTACAGGCTCTTATTGTGTCAAGCGGTTATGCGACGCAGCACTACTGGGATCGATACAATCGAAGATTCCCCAGCTAGACCTGACGCAAGATTATGAATTTAATGTAATTACCTTGATTTTGTGTTAGAAAACATGCAATATAAATTGCAACTTTTATATTTCTTTTTTTTTAAATTTTTTGATTGATCCATACTTAAGTGAGAGACAATGAGAGTTTGATAAAACCAAGGCCCGATGGAAACGCAAATAGTTAGGTTACAATTTAAAGGAAATGAAAAGTTAGATCCGATAAAATGGATATTGGATCCTTTTTATCGGATCTAATCTCATGATCAGTCAACCTTATGTTGACCAAGTTTGACTTAGTGTGGCCACTCGTTTTCATCATGTGGGAACACTTTCCCCACATGCACTCTGATCATCTATACCAAATATAGAGGATCAGAGTTGTGATGTGTGTGAATGAAGTGGATGATCTCGTTTTTGTGACATCATCCACTTCAACTTCATAAAGGCTTATAAAGTAATAAAAATTGTTTACTCACCGAAGTGCAACATCTTACAATTCAATATGGAATCCAAAGATTACATTTGGATTCGCTACGTATTGAGTTTGGGATCAAGCAAACCATCAAGGAATGATTCAATTGCGCACACAATCTTCATCAACAAAATCACCTTCTAAAACAAAGATCTTTCATATTGAAAGATGAACTAAGGGTAATATCGATAGTTATAGACTTAAAGTGAAAACAACGGTCACTTAGGACACTAATAAAATTTAAAATAAGGAAATTGATACTCGGAGAAAATCCCCATATCCATGGGTAAACACCTTTTTGAACTAAGACGAGCTGCGCTCAAGCAGTAAAAGTAATTGAAATCTTCGTGACTATGCGCGAAGACAAACCTATCACCTAATAATTTTGATTAAATAACCATTCGAGAATCCACGTTGTGAGGTGAGTTTTCTTTTTCTTCGTTGATCAAGTGTAAGAAGAACCGTCTAGCACAGTTCATCAGCCTCATAGCTGTGCCTCGCTTGATACCCATCTCAACCATCGCATCCATGTTGGTCATTTCGGGATACAAGAATGCATCGAAAAATTCGATGTCATGTTGTAATAATATACGCCGCGCCTCATCGCGGCTTTGAACTCGCACCGAAGCGAACGCCATGTACTCGTCCATGGTAGCATTGGTGCGTACGCGATCAACATCATAGGGGTCTAATTCAATGTCGTAGCCTTGGGCTTCGGCGATTCCTCCTATATTGAGGTTTGAGATTGTATCATAGGCCGCCCGTTTAGTAGTCGAAGTGGGAGTTTGCATGACGAGGGGGTTCTTGAGGTCAAACCATTTAAAACCCTCCATGTTAGGTGGGATATCCACGGTGACACTTTCGGGATTGGACACCTGCATTGAAATAAAGTAGTCGTTAGCATGTTTGAGTACAAGGCAGAAGTGTAGAAACTCACCATTTTTTTCGCCCACACATCCATTTGTTGAAAATTCACCTGCATCACTTTCGTCAGATCGTCTTGCTTGTAAACCCTCCATCCCTCGCTAGTATTATTCTTCGCAGTGCTGTACTTCAACATTAAAGCCGCCATTGCCTTATCGACCGGGTCTTCGGGTGTCGAATGGGCCAAGTCCGATTCATTAGTGGGGACGTTCGAGGTGAGGTTTCGCGCTTGCAACTGGTGTTGCCCAATGGAGATGTCCTAGTTGAAGACAAAAGGCAAATCAGGGCAAGAAGAAATTAGTATTCAAAGGGTCCAATGACTTACCAATTTGACCTGCTTGTCTTTCTTCGAGGGATCTTGCATTGACACATCAATACCCGATATCTTTTTGGGATTGCTGAGTACCGCTCGGAAGAAATTCTTAACGTCTCCATCATTTCGAATGAGTCTTTCGGCTCCTTTGTTATATACGTGGTGAGTATTTATGTAACCAAAAAAATCCACAGTGTTAGTGGAATCAGCAGCTTGGAAGATAAAGCTGTTACCCGCAGCTTTGTCACCCATTTGATTCGCCAACTCGAACAGGCGAGCCTTCAAAGTCGAAAAGGAACCGTTTGCCACATTGATCGGGAACTTCTTCCCTTTGAATACGTGGGTGAAAAATTTCGGTTTCCCTCGAGTTTTGAAAGCGGTCGGCCCTCTGGCCGGATTGACTCCTTGTTGAGAGTAAATTGTGAATTTCAGGTGGAGGTCATGCATGACCACTGAATCAATACCTATAAAGACCACCCAACATCCAATGGTGTCAAAGACCCAGATAATCAAATCAAATATCAATACATAGAAAATCAAAAATCCAAGAAAATGCAAACTTTACCTGAGTCTGAATTCGATGGAGCAGGAAGGTCTTCACAAATCATATTTACAGAGCCGTCGGCCTCGGACTCGGAGATTCCATTGGAGACATATTCGAGGGAATCGGAGACCGATAAACCACCGTCATCGTTCGTGGTATCCAAAACCTGAGGCTGGTCGGCTCGGTTCAAGACCTCGATTTCGGAGTGATCGCTCGAGTGGAAAGTGCCCCGGCTGACACTGCGGTCGCTTTGAGATAGATCCTGAAGGGGGAAAGTCGGTCGGGAACCAGGCGAAGGCGTCATGAACGCCACTGGGTTGGCCCCATGTGCGCTCGGATTATATAGGCTGGGTCCGATGGGGCCGCCGCGTTGTTGGTGCCACTCGCATCGACTGGCCTGATGGTAAAAAACCATCTGAGGCGGAGTCGTCTTCGAAATTGTACTCGGCCTAAATTAAAAAAAAAACGAAATTTTTGTCGATCGAGATATTCTAAATCGATCGCATTTGATGACCACGCACCACCTGTGGACGCATTGACCTTCGATGTGGCGTGGTGGAAAGCCTTCGGACGGCGACGACTCCATCCCGATGGAGCCATTAGGTGATTCAAATGGCAATCTGGGTTGATCCATTATTTCGATCCTGTTTTTAGGGTAATTAAAAAATCGATTAATATGGAGAGGAGAAATAGGGTGAGGATAGTGAGTGAAAGGGAAAAAGCGAGACTCACCAATGCCATGGGGAAGTCCCTTCCCTCCATCTTGAAATCGTGTCGAACATCATTGTAGACTGCAAGATGAGGGCGGTTATGGTTCGATATGTACGCACCTTATCTCGGGTCAGCTGCGGGGCGCACGGTCCCCGACCTCGAGTCGAATTTTGGAGGATTTCCAAGAATTCTGGGATTGACTGTACATTCCTCAGCCATTCTTTTGATCAGAGCATCCACACTCGTGCGGTAACTCGAGCGCGGCAAGTTAAAAATTGACCGCAAATCCGGGGTCATTCTCACATTGGTGAGAAATTAACCCCGCGGTAAGTGATTTTTGACCAGTTTGCGTTAGGGTACATACACTTCACAAGAATTGATGGCAAGTCAAGATTCAGAAGAACCTCAAGCTTGCAAATGTGCTGCTAACTGGACCACCAAAGAGGAAGAAACAGCTTGCGAAATCCCACCTCCATATCTCCTCCTCAAGCTGAAATCAGAACTGCCCAATCCTGAAAGGTGTTCTTCCAAAAGATCACCAATCACTTTAACCTTCACCCCAATCCTCTTGGCCATTTGCTAGGCCAAGTTCAAAAATGGGTAAAGTTCATGTCACTCTATCTCTTTACATTTTCTGTACACCATATACTGATTGGTATCTCAGACAGTTGGAATGTACTCCAAATTTCAACTTTGAGGTTTCCAGGTTGCTACCCTAGAATTGAGCAATCTTCCTGGAGTGAGGGCAATCTTGTTGACATCATACAAGATGCAAAGGCCTTATACAAATCTGAACACAAGGGACAACAGGAATTCCGGAGCACACTTTCATGGGAAGCTCTACATCAGAAACCCAAGTGGTCCCCAGTCCCTCCCTTTTCTGATTCCAACTTGGTAGCCAAATCTGATCCCAATTGCTCTTCTGCTCGTGCCTCTAACCCAATTTGTCCTTTGAGAAAGAAGAACTGCAAACACACTCAACTGAGCAAGGCCAAGTGTGTATGTGAAGATGATGATGAAAGTTTAGCTGAAGCAAAGGCTCAAGTGAAATCTATTCAAGAAAGAAGGGTATCTGTAATGAAAGAAGCTAATGAATTGGCCAAAGAGATGCAGACCAGCAAGATGATGTCAAAAGAGATGGAGATTATGAATCAAGATGAATCAAAGATGAACAAGGTGTTATGGCTCAGAAAAGGGTTGTCAACAGGGTTTGGGGATCAGAACCAAGTCTAATAGATTGATTTTTGGATGAGCAAAGGGAAAGTAACAAATGGGCCATATACAATTAGAGATGTCTGTCTTGTGACATCTTGTATAAGTCTTTCATAGGTCTTTACACACATCCTGAGATCATAACATTATCCCCCCTTTGACGCCCAAACTCCCTCTTGCAAGTTCTGCACTCCTCCCATGGGCAGCTTCAAAACAACCAGTGGGAAAGAGCTTGCCCTCTCACTTACTCTGGGTCCTCTTGTAATTACTTGGAGCATTTTGAAGTTTAATGTTAAAATCTTCTGATAATTCGCTGCTATTTTTCAAATTGACTTTTGGTTCCCATGGATTATGATTTGAGCTAAACACCTTCCAACTAACTAAGTACTCCTTTTTTTGGATTTCTTGCGGCAATCTAATATTTCTAAAACTTTCCATTCTTCATCATCTTCAGTTATGATTGGGCTTGGTTCTTCTTGTTAGTGTTGCTTTATACAATCAGGTTCATGTTTTCTGAGAAGAGGGATGTGAAATACTGGTTGTAATCCCTTCATAGAATTTGGTTAATTCAGTTTATACACTGATTGAGAGACTGTTTTTGATCATATTCAAGGGACCCATCCATTTAACCTCCAGCTTGTGACTTGGCCTTGTTGTAGATAGGCTTTTGCTATTGAGTCATACTTGATCACCTACTTTCCAATCTGGTGTTGCTCACAGTACTCCTTTGTCAAACTGTTGTTTCATCTCTTCCTGCCCTAGAGTCATACTTTTGATCAGTTCATCTTTTACTTCTTTCAATTGACTCATCCTTTTTTCAACAGTAGGGATACATTGATTGCTAAAAAGTACTCCACCAAAATTGGGATTATACCCATAATCTGCCTTAAATGGTGAAACTCCTGTTGATGTGTTATCCCAATTGTTATATGAGAGTTTGGCCATTGGTAACAATGCTTCCTAGTCATTCTCTTGGTAGTTGATGAAATGTCAGAGATATTGCTTTATGGATTTGTTGACAATTTCCAACTGACCATGTGTATGTGGATAATAAGCTGTAGACAGGTGTAAGCAAATGCCTACTCTCTTATCTAACTCTTTAGTGACTTGAGATATAAAACTACTTCCCGGTACTGAGGTTATTGTTTTTGGAGTCCCGTGTGCTCTTCATACAAACTTTACCATCAGGTCAGACAGATCCTCAGCCAACAGTGATTCATTGCATGGTATAAGATGCCCCATCTGTGTCAATCTATCAACAACTGTGAGGATGTTATCCTTGACATGTGATATTAGAGGTTTAGTGATCATATTGTAACCAATGTCTACCCATGGGCCTTTGGGTATTGGGAGTGGCTTGAGTGATCCGCAGGGCCTCTGTGTGGTGGTCTTGTTTCTTAAGCATGAAAAACAGCCAGCCATGTACTTATTTACATACGCCTTTTGAGACGGCCAAAAATAGATCCACCTGACAAGGTTGAGAGTTTTTGACCTGCCTGGGTGACCTGCAAGCAAGCTATCATGGCGGCTTTTCAATATATGATACTTGATGTTGTCCACATCTGGAACTTCAATTCTGCCTTGATTGTACAAGACCCCATTCTTGACAGCATAACCAGCAACTGCTTGTTGTATCTTGGAAGATATTGGGTTCTCTGTAGCACTCATAACTTCTTGTAGTTGTTCATCATCAACTGTGAATGCCCAAATCTTCAATATAATGTCCTCATCATTCAGTATTGGCTCAGATGTATCATCATTGGCATTGATTTCTGTAGTATACTTAGATGTATCTAATGTCTCTTCAGCCACTCCTAATACATCTACTTTGAACCAACACTTGGCATTCCCAAATTCTATGTCTTCACCCTCAAAGAAAGATTCAAAGGCAGAAATCTGGGCAAAAATGAATGGTCAAGGTGCCTGGGAGAATTTGTTAATGAATCTTTGGTAAAAGTTTGGAAATCTTATGAAGCATTGAAGTTTGTTGACAGTCCAAGGTTCTGGCCATCCAGTGACCGCCTAAATTTTTTTTGGGTCCATTGTGACTGAATTGTGGGATATGATAAGTCCTAGATGCTCAACTTCAGACATAAAAAATTTGCACTTCTCAGGTTTAAGCTATAGTTGATGTTTATCAAAAATTTCTAATATCTCCAGTACAACTTTTGCATGTGGAGTACCTTTCTTTGTATAGATCATAGTGTCATCAAGAAAGGCTACTGCATCCTTGATAATATGTCTGAGTACAATATCTTGAATAAAATACTGGAAATATCCAGGAGCACCAGTTGGTCCAAAAGGCATTGTCAGAGGTAATGGATAGCAGTTCTTGACTGTCACAGCATTTAATTTGCAATAATCAAGGCAGGGCCGTGAGTTCCTGCCTTTCTTCCTAGTGAATAAGCCATCAATCAAAAAAATTTGTACCGCAGGTCCACTTTTCCACCGGTGTGGAAAAAGCCCTGCAGTTGTAGTAAATTTACACTTAGCACACCCAATTTACCACACGAGTGCAGATGCTCTAAAGAAGGAGGGCTGATGCCTCTGTTCTGCCCAATTCCGTGTGATGTTGAAAAGGACAACTTTTCCTCTCTTCTTTCTTGTGCTTTTGTTTTCCAAACTTCGAGAGATGAGAACAGAACTTTACACTTGCGAGAATCTCAGGTAGAAACGAGGATAGCGAGAAGAGTGCGGAGAGGAAAGTCCTTTGCTCTTTGCATCTTCTAAATTCCTGCTTTGGCTCTCCGCACTTGTGATATCCCTGCTTTACCTAACACTCTTCCTAAGGGCTCGTTCGGCTGGAAAAGCCATAAAGTGTTACACCAAAACACTTTTTGATTTTTGGATTACCGAACAGTCGACAATTTCGAGTCGGATGGTCGGTTGAGGTGAGGGGCAAAACAAAATCAAACAGCTTTTGATCAAAAGCTATTTTTTTGGCCAAAAGTCGATTTTTGAGTCCAGCCGAACGGGCCCTAACAAAATTGCAAAGAGCGTGAAAATCACCAATCCTTCGGAATATGCGGTTTGCTGTGAGATGCTGCGTTATCACTCGGACGGCACTCGCTCGAGCTGTGCTTGGAGAGTTGTAAAACCGGATCCCGCGTATCCCTTCAAATACTCTCGCGATTCCGGTGATGCTCAAAACGGATGAATCCGAGCAGATCATGGGATTCGCGCTGTCTCCCGCAACACGGTTCACTTATTTCTCTTTAAAAGCAACCTTTGGATTTGATTTTCTCCCTTCCTTCTACACTTGACTTCCTCTCAAGATTACCTTCAACCTATACTTTACCTTTTCATCTCAACATCAAAAAATGTTATCTCTCTTCCAACACATGGTCCTATTGGCAGCTCTATTTTTTATGACTCTCGGACAAGCTGATGCTCATGCCTGTGGTGTCACAGGCTCGATAAGAATCAAGAAGAAAGATTGTTTCCGGTGGGCTTCTCCCTAATTTCTTGCTAAATTCATAATTCTTTAGCCTGGATTGTAGTCTGTGTTATGTACAATGTTGCTATATCACTTATTGCTTCTGCATTCAACTCATAGCGCCATGAATGACTTCCCGGCCATCAATGGTCAGATCACCACAAAGTCCAATCAGCTATCAGCTTTTTACGGTACTTGCCAGGTGAGTGATAAAAGTTTAAAAACCTCAAATTAATTCAATCAAAACCAATCAAACGCTCTGCTGATCCATCAAAACTTCCTCATCACCTAGCTCGATTTGAGTACCGCTGATCCAAAACAACCTATTCAGACGTAGGTTAACTCTCGCCAAGTTTTCTGACCTCAAAATGGCTTCTGTCAGGCCTGACGTTCAACTTTCACTTTTTGTAATTGTTTTAGCACAACAGCAGCAATTGAGGACGGCATCAATAGTGATATTGACCAATGCAAAGGTGTAAGTTTTTAACAAATATCGTGATCTTCAAGCAGGACAATCAACATACACAAATCGCTAACACCGTTTTTCGGAATTAGTACACTACCATTAACCTCGATAATGATATGTACCCAGACGTTTCAGTCCAAATGTATGTAGGAGCGCACAAGAAATGATCTAGAAAATCAGTAGCATGAGATCTTCCACCTTCATAATCCACAATTGCACCCTTACTTCTCCATCAATAAGTTTTTACATTGTGACTTTAATCTCACTATGTAGTTCTTGTAATGACACGGGCTCTGAGAAAAGCCTATCCTTGATCAGTTTGACGTTTATATGATGTTTTTTTGTCGAGGTGTGCCAAAATATACGGTCTACATGCCTGTTTTATTCACAGGCTGTGTCTGGATTTATTTGGTGTCATCTGAGCTTGGTATATACCACTTCATTTACTTGTCTTATAAAGACACTCGTTAAGGACTCAGGCGTACTGAGGTTCTGCTGCCGATTTGATTTTGCCTTTGATGGGCTCGGCATTCTCGTAGTCTCATGGCTCTTTTGATCGTATCCAGTTTGCGCAAGAGCTCTATAGTCTAGTCCTTGTGCTTCATTTGAGAAGTAAAGGAGAGATCGACGATGAGAAATCTGAACCACATCAAGCCCATACTGTAATATCAAAACAATTTGAAGAATCCTGAAAGGTTTTCTTTTGTCAGCGTTTGCCACGGCGTTAAAGTAAAACCAACGAAAGTCTAAAACATCTTAGAAGGCTGATCATTTTCAAACAACATCGTGCTTTCCTTGAAAAGACTTATTTCATTCGCCTGTATCTTGCTCAAAGATCATCGTCTCAAGAGCTCAACTGCGTCTTCTGAGCAGAATTTGAAGAAAATGACATACATACTCGCTGCTGGAAGTTGCTATGATACGATTTCAAAATCCTAGATGATCAAGACTTCGCAATGGGCTGATCTGCTTGTCGTTCTGCTTCTTGCTTGACTATATAATCTGCTTTCAACATGGCTTCAGGTCTCAATCTACTCATCTCATTCAATTCCATCAATTAAACCAACACTTACAACACTGAACTATATTTTCCGATCTCTGCTTAAATTACTTCATCGTCTTACTTATATTAATCAAACTTAAGACTTATAAAACTAAACTTTTCCTTCAAACCCTCGTTTGATTACTTCAACTTCATTCTTGTATTATCAAAAATGGTTCAAGCAACTTTACTCAGATCTCTCATCTTCAGCAGTGTTTTCTGCATGGTTTTATGTTTGGATAATGCACCAACTCCACCCCCAAAGGATGGGCTTTTCCCCGACGCCGCGGCTTCAAAGGTGATTTGTCTATTGAAGCCCTCTTTTCTTGTTAATAGAGAGTCTTATCGGTAAGAAGCGCTTTACTGACAAGGTGTCCTATTGTTACAACAGGATTCTATTACAAACAGTACCGCAATACCCACTCTTGGTTCCTCGATGGGATCAAACTCTACTCATCAGCCTGATTCATCTACAATTCCTGGAGTTCTCTCTGCCGATGGAAAATGCACATGCCCGGGTGTACCACCTGGTAAGAAGTCACTCAGTATACTGTGAATCAAACCTTTCTTTTCACTCATAATGATTCATTTCAAACCACTTCTAGTGTCAGGTGGACCTCCTGCGATAAATAGTAGTGATGGTAAGTGAAGTTTTGATTTAAAAAAGGTCAATGACACCCTCCAGAAATTCAATTGATTTTCTGTCTTTTCCTTTGCTTCAAAACTACCCCAATCTTTGGAATCTTTAGAAACTGGATCCACTTCAACTCCCGGTCCTGCTGATAACGCTACAGCTGTATCCACCGTAAGCTTCTCTTGTGATAAATTTGACCAAATGTGTTTTCTGATTGAACTTTAACCTCTTCAGAATGATACAAGCTCTACTTCTTTCATCAAGGCTCCTACAAACCTTTGTTTATTAGCTATCTCTGCTGTAGTAGGATTCAATTCTCTTATTGCTTGATTGTTTTTCATTGATTGAGACTTTGTGGTGTGAAATTTTCAATTATGTTTGATTGATATCATTCAGTCTGAGATCTTTTCATAGTCAGTTCAAGAAAAAGGTTTATTCCAGATTTCCTTCTCATTTGCTTCTTATTTTCTTTTCTCTTAGCTAGACTAGTTGTATCCAATTCACTGAGCAGTGTGAGGCTTGCACTGAAATTCAACATTTGCATGCCCAGATTGACCTGGTAGGCTCACTTCAAATCAGGTTTCCCCGTGCAGTCCCCGCAGCAATAACAGCTCAACATAACCACAGAGGAAGCATCAAGTAACAATGCTTAATCAAAGTCTCTCTGGAAATGAATGGAAAAGATTTAAGTACCAAGATAGACCTTCCAATTCATTTTACTCTAAGAGAATGATGAGGCCAAGATTTTTTCAAATCTCACATCTCTCCCATACCTTCTCTATCCATTCTCACCGCTGCTTACTCTCGAAAGACCTCATCCCCTCGAGATTCCTGTCAATTTCCTCAGGACAGTGAGAGGAGGGACTAGCAGACAGGTCCGGCTACGCTGTTTTAGATCCCGTGATGAGCTTGAGCTCTTGAACCGCTTACACTAACACTACCCATTAGGGGAGTTGAGATCCGCTTTTGAAGTGAAATCGTCTGAAAGAAATCCTCAGATGTGAAAGGTTTGAATTTATCAATTACCTCACAAATTTGAGATCGAGAAAGTCTCTTGCTTCAGCTTATGATCATGTTTTTTATATTCATTCGAAATCTCTGATACTTCTAGATTGCATGAAGAAGATTGGATTTGATAAGAAATGATGATCGATATTTGATTGAATTGATTCGTATGATTAAGATCAGATAGAGGATGAGATTGGTTAGACTGAAGGATAGAGATAGTTGTGAGTGATGAAGGTAACGGTAGAAGTTGAATAGAGTTTGGGTAGTGAAGGCGATGAAGATTGAGAATCGATTGAAATGAAGACTGAAGGCCAAGTAAAGGAAACCAAAGAAGTCAAATCAAATCAACCAAAACTCAGTTGATCAGGATCACCAATTTACAAAAGGAAACTGTTTATATCCCCACCCAAAGAACTTCATTCGGTCTTCTCATCTCATCCACTTCAATCTCAAATCACAATTCATCAATCCAAATGAAACCTTCAACATCAACATCAAATCAAAATCATCCATTAGAATCTCAACCACTCAATCCATCAAGTTCTTCATTATCAAACTCAAAACGAAAAATCTTAGATTCAATCGATCATGCTAACTTCAATTCAAGTCATTTAAAAACCATTATTATCTCAGGTGTTGGATTCTTTACAGATGCATATGATATGTAAGTCAAAGAAGAATTAAAAGATGCTTTGATTCGGTTTTAAGGAAAAACGAAAATCGTTTCGGATGACTTACTTCCCTTGTTTTGTTAAAAAAAGATTTGCCATCAATATTGCAAGTACGATGTTAGGTTATGTTTTAAATCAAGAAGGAGATGGTAGATTGGATAATCAGTTTGAATTAGCTATTAAGATTTCGACTCCGATTGGAACGTTTTGTGGTCAAATTCTATTTGGATTTTTAGCTGATTTTTTTGGTAGATCCAAGATTTATGGATCAGGTTCTTCTTTTATCTTTCCTACTTCTTCTTTTTATAACTTGACTGATCTGTTTTTTGTTTTTCAAAAAAAAAATGGTAAATAGAATTGATGATCATCACCATTTCAACTCTTGGTCAAGCTCTTTCTAGTTCAAAATTTATGGTAGCTTGGAGGTAAGTATGTGACGTTTTGTTTCATTCGAAAGTTAATTCATTAAAACAGAAAAATCTTAATTTTTTAAATCTTCTTTCTTTTTCTTAGGTTTCTCCTAGGGATTGGCATCGGTGGTGATTACCCTTTATCAGCTTGTATAACTTCAGAAGCTGCTGCTATAAAGATCAGAGGTAGAATGATGACTGCAGTTTTCGCTTCTCAAGGTGAATTCATTCCTCTACTTTTCTTCCGAAATTCGACTCCATGATCTAATCATATACCATCGGTGATGTTTTTTTTTCGATTAAAACAAAAGGGTTTGGACAATTAGCCGCCTCAATAGTTTCATTAATAGTTGTTAAACTTTTTGAAAGATCGATTAAATCTGATCTGATTCCAGGTAGTTCAGTTGAGAATTGTTGGAGGTTCTTGATCGGGTTTGGTGCGATTCCTGCTAGTTGTGCTCTTTATTTTAGACTCACTATTGGTGAAAGTGAAAGATATAAGATCGAAACTGAAGATCATACAGGAGTAGTTGAAGAAGATCAAAGAGGGTTTTTGAATGATACTGCATTAGAACTTCAGGTTTGTTGTTTTGATTTATTTGATCATCTTTTCTACCTAATTGATTGTATGTTTTCTGTTTTGTAGGAGAGTGGATCGATCAAAGATCATGAAAGAAATGATGATACTGAAGTAGAAGATGACGATGAAACGGAGACGACCGATAAAGATGTTGTATCATTTTCTAATCTACATTCCCATCAAACTTCAAACTCATTTTGGTCACATTATCGACAATGGAAACATTTTAAAGTTTTATTTGGTTGTGCTTGGTCTTGGTTTGCATTAGATTTAGCATTCTATGTAAGTTTAACAATGAATTCAAACCGAACCAAACCAAATTTCTAATGAGGTGATTTCTCTTTGACGTTTTGTTTGTTTGTTGATGTTGGATTAGGGACTTGGATTAAATTCATCAATTGTATTAAGTGCGATTGGGTTTGGTAAATCATCAGATGGGAATCAAAATCATCAAATTTATCAAAGCTTAATGAATGTTTCGATTGGAAATATCGTCTTGTCTATTGCTGGTCTTATACCTGGATATTGGGTTGCTTGTTAGTCTTTTCTTGACGTCTCATTTTTCTCAAATCATGAGATTGATCATTTTTTCCCTTGATCTTTGATTTAGTTGCTTTTATTGATAGTTGGGGTAGAAAACCTATTCAGATCATGGGTTTTGCTGCTTTGACTTCTCTTTTTATCATCATGGTTAGTCGTAAGTTCTTTGAATCGCTTCACCTGGTATCATCTAATTGAATTATCTTTTTTCTTTTACTCAAAGGGGCTAGCATATCATCAACTAGTAGATCATTCACTTCACCTCTTTGTCGTTCTATACTGTCTAGCAAACTTTTTTCAAAACTTTGGTCCAAATACGTTTGTGGTTTTTTTACTGCTTCTTCACACAACTTGATCTTCACTAACCAAAAGAACTTGACTGTTTTTTATGTAGAACGACTTTTGTGATTCCAGCTGAATGTTTTGTTACAAGATATAGATCAAGGTCACATGGGATTTCAGCTGCTTCTGGAAAATTCGGGGCGATCTTGGCTCAACTTGGATTTGCTACTTTAAAAGATATTGGTGGAAAAGATCAATTTATTGATAGGTTTGTGATTCTTTAAAACTTGATTCTTATTCGACGAGTCAAAATTAAATTTTGGGTGGAGTTTTTTGTTTTTTGGTTTGGTTTGGTTTGGTTTGGTTTGTGGGATAGGATTTTTATCATTTTTTCTGGATTTATGTTTTCAGGTTTGTTAAGTAGTTTTTTGGTACCTGAAACTATGGGAAAATCTTTAGAAGAACTTTGTCAGTTTTTTTTTCTTTTTCTTAAATTAATCAAAAATGTTGTATTAGATATTAATGATTTATTGATGAATCTTTTTCTTTTGGATGGGGGTTTTTGATTTAATTTTCCAGCCGGTGAAGGTCAACGAGAGATTGAAGATGAAAGACGTGAAAGTGTTTCAATTGATTCAAATCATCGGATATGAATGTGAGTACTCTTTAATAGACCTGGCAATGTGTTGCTTTGTATGAACTGATTGAGTCTTTGTTGTGTCTGTGGTAACTTCAGATTTGTATATAACAATAATACTTTTTTTTCCCTTTTCTGAAATCTCCTTTGTATATCTTTTTCTTTTCTGCATGCTCTTATTATATCAAATTTCATCTTGTCTGTCTCTGCCTCACAACTTCGTATATATATATATGCTCAAATGTTACAGTTATTTTCTGTTTTTTCTTAACTCTCTTCTCTATTTCAATCATTTTTCTTTTTTTCTGCATTTTTATTCAATAAGTTTGGTTTTATTTGTCTTACACAGGGATTAGTTTGATCATTCATTTCTTATTGCTTTAATATGGGGGAATGTTTTGGATTTGAATTTTGTTTATAAATTGGATAAGAAGTGAATATCCTTTTGTTAAGAAAAAGGACTTTTCTTTGATATATCTTCTGTTTGTTGGTTTTTTTTGTCTTGATTAAATTTGAAAAATGATAGATTTGATTCCTTCGCTAGAATTCTACCAGGTTTTTTTTATGATTGGTAAGATGGTGAGATTTGTTTTTTGAGATTCAACTTTTGAGGAGGATTTGATTCAAGTAGACTTTGATCAATGTTTGTTGTGATGATGCCTACAAAAGACTGAGAAAGTTTGCCTTCATAGACATATGCAATCTGTTTCATACGTATCTCTTACATACAAAGCATGAAGTATCACACTTGACATGAACTCACAGGAAACAACTCAAATGTTCAAGATAAGAGCTCAAGAAACAGTCATGATTGCGATTGGAAGGCTTTATAGTCCTGTAAACAAAAGGAGTTTTAGTAGACAAATTTGGTCAGGTTATATTTTTTAGGTTTCAAACAAATTAAAACCTGTGGTGTAACTAGAATAAACTCATAGTGAACTATTAGAATGCTTTCACTTGACTTAAGATGACATATCACCCAAGTTTTTATCAACCTTCAGACCATCTTTGGCTGTGATTTTCAATCTTTGTGAAGCCATTAAAAATGCCAAAATTCACTGAATTTCTCATGGTAAGCATAAAGTCTATGACTGTAATGGTTTTGTCTTGGTTCTCTCAACATAACTTCTGAGCATGTGGCCAGACCCTTTGAGGGCCCAGGAAGGTGACCTCCTGGTGTAGGTGTTTGAGGGATTTGTCTGTGTTGAATGTTGGGGGGTGATCCAACCCTGAGTAGACTGGAGGAGTTCCAGAAATTTTTCAGGATTAACCAGACTTCCTAGAATCAATCATATATTCAAGAATAGACTGGATAGGTAGAAAGCCTCCCAGACCTGTATTTTCATGTCAAGTGTATAGAAATTTATCCCAGAGCTAAATGAGGCTACTAATTATCAATCAAGAAGTCCTACAAAGTCCTACTTGAAAGGTGTTTTGTTTGTTCATTTGGCAAAAACATTGACAGACAGCCAGATCATCCTGGGTTGCTGGGACACCTGCAGGACCTTTGTCACTCTCATCGATTAGGCTCAATGAACCTGGGGTCAGGATAACAGGATTATCTGAAGTATGCACAACTGCACTAGTCAGCTTTTGAATTTGTCCCACACATGTATTTTAAGCCTTCTGACCTGATTAAAGGTGCAGAACAGTGTGAGGCCAAGGTGTATTATTTTTGTTGTCATCTTGTTTCTTAGATAGTGATCTCTGAGTGGGCTAAGGACCCAGGGATGCGCCTATAGAGGTATGTGATGTAAATTCTGACCTTTTGTTGGCAAGGTTTTTGGTTACTGGACCACTCTTCTACAGCACCCACAAGAGTGCAAAATGTGTGTGAGATTGAAAGCTTTCATTTAAGCCAACTTTCAACCTTATAGCACCTATAATTTCTGAGATATTGCCAGTGTTCCCCGAGCTGGAAACGGTACACAAAAGTCCATCCTTGTGAAGTGAGAAGAGACCCAGGTCCAGACCAATAGAGACCCAACACATGACAGGGAAACCTGTTCATATTAACGGGATCTGAGTACTGAGTGGCTAGGAGAGAGAAACAGAGTTTTCACCTCTTGATTCCACCACCTCAGACTTCTCATATTCCACACATAGGAGCTCTCCCAAATCTCCTATAGGTCTTAGTTTTACGTCTAGTCTTGTTTTTGAAGCCCACCCACCACCCAGGGATGAGAAGTCATCCTTCTCAGGCATTGTCCTTGTTCAAAGGGTAAAGAAAGATCCCCAAACCACAACATGTAGGATGCTAACACCTAGATGGGATGATTGGTAACCTATAGGTGTGATAGGACAGTCCTAAGAAGACTGTGTGTGAACTAGGGCTGTGACCCAGACACGGCCCTGGCCGACCCGATCTGCCCAAGGGTGTTTTCGAAGTCTTCAGGGCCGGCCCCAGGGCCACAAAACCTGTCTGTTAAGGTGAAAAAAGCCCTGCGGGCGTCCCGGCTGTCCAACCTGGCCGGGTCATCCCTCATTTTTTTGCTCTCAACATGATTAAAAAAGTCAAAATACACAAAGTTGGAACACCAAGGATCAACAATTTTGCCCCTAAAACTGACTTTGGCCTTGTGGCCAAGCTTTCAGGGCCAGCCCTGGTCGACCCGAGTGATTTCCAGGGGCCCTTGGGTCTGCACAGGTCCGGGCCTGGCCTCGTGGCCGGCCCCGAATTCACAGGTCCGGGTCACAGCCCTAGTGTGAACCACTCTACAGTTGTCTCTGAGATAACCCATACCTTTTTATGGACTCCAAAAGCTATGGGTTTTCATAGATTATGGGCTATCAAGATCCTTTGCAACAACCCATACCAATGCGTTTGTGGCGTATTGCAGAGATCTTTTTTGAGAAGTTGGGACACAATTGTGAAGCACTTTGATTACATATTCAAGATGATTTAAGCTCCAATGTCTTGAGCTCCTCACAGTTGAATTTCTTTGCAGCTTCTGAGACACTACTAGAAATTTTGATCTTCTCAAGTACAGAAAACTCATTTAACATATTTGCTGCATCATCCATGAATCTCTCCTCAGCTTCAGAGAGGGCCTTTCCTTCACTCATCACCTGGCATAGTGGGATCATGCACTGATCATTATGAGTTTTCAACCTGGCATATCCTTTTTTGATCTTTGAGGCTGATAAAGTTGATAAGTCAGCAGGAAGCATGATTTTTGTTGGAAGAGTTGAGTTTGTGATGATCTTTGTGAACTAGATGGAGTCAGATGGCTTTGTATGAAGAGCTTTTTTGGCATACCTCCAGATCTCCTGGGCATTATTTGAAATTTTTCCCATGGGAAATTATGGGTTTTTGGTCTCTGGTTCCCAAGAAAAAGGATGAGTTAAAGATTATGATAGAGTCATGGGTTTTGACTCATTTCCCCCCATAAAAAAGATGGCAATAAAAATCCATGGGTTATGATAGAGCATGGGTTATTGGGTATGTTGGTCATTCCAGAGACAACTGTATCCTACATACACCTACTCACAACACACCAAGTCACTCAAGCACACCTGACTTGTAAAACAAATCTTGAAGAATGGAATTGGATGTTACACTAAAAAACAGGCCCAAAATTGAACGTTGGAATCATGCCTTGGGGATACAATTTTTTGGCACCTTTTGAATTTTAAACAAAGTGAGCAGAGCTGAGAGACTCAGATTAGGCTCATTTGATAGCCCCAGTCCATGCGCAACCTTTGTAGTGCTGAGGACATCAAGGCAATGAGTGTTGTGTAGTGTTGAGCCCAAGAACTGAAAAACAGGTTTAATTATATACTCTCACCACCAGCAAAAAATATTTTCCTTGCAAGAAAAAGAAATTGCATTTGAAGCAACAAAGGGCCTAAAATGCAGGTTTAATGCAGGTTTAATTTGTTTTTAATCCTTTCTTGCTAAAAATTCAATCTCTTTTCTTGCAGCAAAATTACTCTAGTAGTGGTTATAAGCACATTCCTGGGTCATGTGGGATATAGGAGACAAAATTCTCTTTCCAGAGATATAATCATGTTCACCTGAAGTAGTGCTAATCAGTCAGCTTTCAACTCTATCCAACAAAAGTCTTTTGAGGCTTCTGGCCTATGAACAATATAATATAAAAGTTAGAAAAACCCTACCACAATGATTAATATGCAGTGTGACAATAAGATCCCTGATTAAAGGTACAGACTAGTGAGAGACAGAGATGTGGTCATTTTTGTTGCTATCTTGTCTTTTGGATAGTGATCTCTGGGTGGACTACAAGAGGCAAAACTGATGTTGAATACAAGAAACCAACAACAGATATAAGTAAAAATTTGTTATAACTTTTTTAATGATAATGTAAAAACAACTTACTTCCCTACCAAAATTGGGGAAAGCAAATTCATTTCAATTTGGATGTTTGTATATATAACATCACTTTTTTCATCCATTTGACTTTCACTGGGGCAGCTCTTTGGTGCAACTCTTTTCTCAAATTATAATGTGTATATCTTACCTTCTTGGAACAAATCCTTGATTCCAATTAACATATCTTATATAATTTACTTTTCCTTCTTTTAATTCTTTTAGTTTTTTTTCTTTGTCAATTGTAGATTTTAACGGTTGGCCAGGGCTGGAATTGGATTTCAGCCCTAATAACAGATGAAAAGTTTACAGCTGGGTGTAAGAAAGTTGGAAGACCTAGAGAAGTTTCTCAAACTAGAAACCTGAAGGGGTCAGGATAATGCCAAAAAATTATTGGATTTTTATGTGCTTTCCCATCACCTTGAATGAGTGTGTTTATCATCTTTTTACAACAGGGGTATATATGAGATCAGAAACCAGTTGATTGGACATAGCAGGGATTCAGATATCAAACCGGCAAGGCCAATCAAATCAATTTATGTTCAATACTTTTGATTGTTCACATTTTGGATGCCATGGCTGGCTTCTATGTTTGAAATTTAGGACTCAGTTGTGTATCTTCAAAAATTGGAAAGGGACACCAAGGAACCCAGAAACACTTTGAGATTGCTCAAGATAATTTCACCATCACCACTCCTCCATTGCATGTTGGCATTTTTAAGGCCCAAGAGCACATTCAAGATTGACAGATCATTGGCAATGGTGCTTGTCAGTTGACTTTCCAAGCAGATTTACTTGATCTCTTTACCTTTTATTGTACACATATAATTCAATATAAAGCACCCAATATAATAAAAGTGCCCTTTAGCAGGTTTGCATTGAATGGGAAAATCTAAAAACATCTTGCTAACAAGATTTCAATCTGAAAATTTCAACTCTTCTCTTAGACCTTGGCAATTCCAACTTTCCACAGAGGACTAGTGATTTGTGTTGTCAATTGAACAACTCCTTGCTTTCAGTGGAATCAATCATACTCACGTGGCTTGAGCACCTTGACACAGAGTTTAGTGGCAGTATAAGGGTCTCAAGGTTTTTGCAAAGTCAAGTATCAATGTAATTGAACAACAATTGGTAGATTTCACTACAAACATTAAACAACTTCCCTTGAATTGAGCAGAGGAAAATGATTGGAAGTGTAATTGGTCCTAAAGGGTTAATCAATGTACACCTGAGCCATAAGATCAACATTACATATATGCAACAAGCTGGGTAATCTGATAGCTATCATGTACATACAGGTCTGCTCAGCTAATGGCTCATCTGAATGAGTAAATCATATGTGACACATTGTGTAACTTTTTCCAGTTTGACAAAATCCTCCCAGAAATTGACTACATATAATTCCAAAGCTCTTGAGGCAATACTCTAGAAGCAATCCAACAGTAACAGAAAAGGTGTTACATGAAGTTTAGTTGATGAAATTACACCAAACTTACACGTCAGTGTATGTAGTAAGTTTTTTGAATGATTTGTAAATATAGTAAAAAATTACAGGTGGTATTACATATGATTCACTCATTCGGTTCAGCCAGGGACGGAGCAGCTCTGTATGTACATGATAGCTCCTGACTTGCTCATCCTGGTGCACATATGTGGTGTGCTTTCTATGGCTCCAGCATGCAGTGATTAATCCTTGATGACCAATTATACTTCCAATAAATTTACCCTGCTCAATTAAAGGGAAGTTGTTTGATGTTTGCAGTGTTTCCAAGTCTTTGAGGGTTTGGCCCATTGATTGCTAGTTTGGATAACTTTCAAGTCTTTGCCCACACTGACTTTCTTTCTTTGGCACATACTTGATATCAAGAGGTCAAAATATACAAAATGATGATAAATCATATGAAAATTCAAATATCATCTTTCCGGATATTTCTGAGTTTTCGTTTTCTAAACTCAGGAACGACTTTAGAACTCTGTGTCACTGGTGCTATGTTTTGCGTAATGATCTAGTACAAGAGTCTGACCCTAGCCTCACATATAAATTCCACAACTGATTTTTTTGTTTCTTGACTCACATAGGTGGTCTCAGGGGTTTATTACCTTTACTCAGGAACTTAGCATTTACATCTCTTTACCCACACATATTGTTATCCTTCAAGGAATTTTGATGAATTAAAATCTATAAGCTTACAAAAAAGTGCCAAATCTTCATTGAGTCTGAGATATCTGGATTTCTTTTCATAAGTAAATACATTATTGAGTCCCAGATAAGAAGGAATGCTGGAGAAAAAACAGCTCAAAACCAATGAGTAGGATATCATTAACATTGAAGGGTAGCATCAAATTGGCAGTTTTCCAATCTCACGGCATAGCTTGACCGTTGACATCTTTCCTTTATATTTATGGATTTCTAGTTTTGATATAACCAGAATTGATATCAATTTTGGTGTTTTGGAGGTGTGACGTAGCTGAACCAAACTTACCAGGGTCGGTAAAATCGCACACAGGCAAGTTGAATACACAATCAGAGTCCGTATTGTAAGGGTTTGTTCTACATTTTGAGTGATGTTGCGACCAAGATCAGAGATATTTCAAAACTAAAGCAAAATCAACTTAAGGGTGACTCACACGTTCACTATTGAAGGATGCTCGTATCCACCATATTTCTGTTGGCACTTCCAAGCTGCTTCAGTCAAGAGCTCAGTAGAAAGATCGTATTTTGACTTGATCAAAGCGGCATTGTATGGCGGGGTCTCTCTATCGTCGTCACCAACTAGGACAATGTTCATCATTCTGGTAATACAGCTTTTGTAATCAGGAAACGTGCGCTGTAAACCTCATTAATAGTTTGAATGATCTCAATACTCACATTCCTGAATTGTCACAGTAGGACATCTGTTCAGAGCCACTCAAAGCTCCAGCTGGTCCATCACCATCGCAAGGTTGCTATTTTAATCAACATGCATGAGTGTGAAAAGTTATCCAGATCACATGAGTCAATTGTACTCACACTTCCCCTAGTAATAAATGCTTTCTATCATACCCCACAAGGAAAATATACATTGGTCAGACTCAGAAAACGTGGCTTGAAGGTGTTCGTGTGATGAATATAATGACAAACTTGGATTCTCAAAATATGGCTGATTGCTTTGAGCTTCAAGGTGAGATCTAAATTTGATTGTATCACAATATCCGGTTCCATCTCTAGATCTGTAAAAAGTGTACCATTCTTGGCTATCCCATACAAACCCTCGTCGGAACTGATAGCGGATTCGATGATGTGAGTGCTGTAATTTGTCAGAGCTGATTGCATATGGCTCTCAAAGTCTTGCAATTGGTAGAGGATCTCAGTCCACTATTGAGATGATGATATGCCAGCTTAGTATAAAGCAGGTATTCTTGAGCTGTAGAGAAGTAATCTTACCCTTGTAAACTTCTGTGGATCGGGCACCTCCAGGTTCGCCATCACCCACACAGCTCCGGACGCGAGAAACATCGATGACATCGTCATTATCCAAAGGATTCGTAGGGCTCCGAATCCGAACAAGGCTGGCGGCGTCCCGCATATCCACGCAGCCATTACTCCGACATAAACTGCAGCGCAAGTCCAGAACATTGATGCTTCTGGAATTAAATCATCCACCTGAATTTTTAGTCAGTAGAGATAAGTTTGTGAAGATGAAGGAGCAAAGCCACTTTGGCTTGACGAGCTTACCATAGTTGGTGTCAAGTCTTTACAGAAGAGATTCGAATCCGAGTGATGTATGAGATCAATGAGATTGTGTTTTCACTAACCATCGCGTATCATATATGTATGACTGACCAGAGATGTAAGCAATACTGTAGGCTGTTGCTTCGTAGACCTGGTTATTGAATGTATTCCAGCGATGAGCAGCTGCGAGTGCATACCAGTCCTTTCCGTCCACTCCTGCGCATAGCTATGGACATTTGAGAACACACATCTGAGCCACAGTTTGGATTGAAATTACAAGAAAGTTTCACTTACCTGAGAGGGATTGCATTGATTGCCAATTCCACATTGAAAGTTGGTTGCCCCAATGACGTCTGCGTAAGCCTTTCACATTTAAGCAAGTGTGTCAATTTTGAGTGTTTCCCTTCTTCAAGAGGTGACAGGTAGTGATCAGACTATACTTACAGGAAGTGTGAGATTAGATCCTCCTGGGTAACCTCTCAGATGCTGGTCCATGTTCATTGCACGCCAAAGCTCCGGGTTGAGCTCTTGTTTCAGACAATCTTTGAGATCTTCTTGAGCAGGTAGGTGAAATTGAGACTGATAAGCCGATCTAACTTCAAAGTCCGTGCCCGTCGAGATTGCTTTGCCATCCTGGTTTGTGTTCAATAAGTTGGGACGACCAAATAAACAATTTAAAATGGAAGATAGTAAGAAAAAGAGAGTCTGAGAACTTGGCATTTTAGGTTTGGGCCGAACAGAGACAAGAAAATTACGATTGGCACAGGAAAAATGAACACAAGACTATATGGGCTGAAAGTCTTGGGTCAAGGTGGTCGGACTCGAAAAAAGATATTATTGTTGCGCAATTCACTACGATTATGATCGAGATGGTAAGATGTAATTCTTCAATGGGTATCTGACTGCTCTCTGATATCGACTGACCTGAAGTGAGTGTATATATTGCGGGATGAAGTGGATTATATATATGGCTATGCTTCCGATGTAATAGGATTTGCCTACAGCAGCCCGCGCAAAGGAAGAAAGACTGGGATAGGTACGTAGATTCCTTATCGCATTAATTTTGTGTCATGATAAGAAATCAAGGTATGTGAAACCAACTGAGCATTTTTGTCGTAAAGCAGATTTCTTCGTCGGTGATACACTATAGGAAAGAGTGATAAGATATTCAACGATGTTAAAAGAGATGTATAGCTTCAACGCTAACGTTGCGATGCTCGGGAGCCTTTGAGCGCAGTGTCTTGTCTTCACGCCTGGATGTATACTCATTTTGTACTGTAACATGAACTGCTCCGGAGACCTTTCTGCGGAGTATCAAGTCTCAAGTGTGATAGGCCGAAGCAGGGAAGCTGCTCGGATTGGATGATGCTTGTTAGACTTGTGGTAGCGAGCCGATCAGCCCAAGTTTTTGCAGTGATCCAGCTGAGGAATCCTCGCCCGAAGTGCATACATTTGTAACGGCTTATTTGACAGAGGCTGAGGGTGAAAATCTAAACGAGTAACATGACCAACATGTTTCTGATCTCGATCATTCAGTAGACTATTCATCTGTCGCACTGCGAGGCCTCTCATTTCATCAACTTTGGACTCAGGCCAGATTAGACATGGCACACGATGGCGGTCTCTGCAAGCAGTTCTCAGGTATAAATATACATAGAACATATGGTGGTCCACGCGCTTGGCTGCGAATTCACCATCAACAAAGTCGCTCGTGAGCTGTTGAGCGCTGTCGCCAATTCTAAAGACCCCATCATAAGTCTGACCCGTGATGAATGTACTTACGAGGGTGATTGGAGAGCATAGTAAGCCCCGATCGACCGGGTATTCGGCTTCAGTGTGTGTGGGGTACAAAGTCGTGCTGTGAACTTTGGAATAACTGCCATGCCTCTTTTTTCGCTTACGATATCAGTCATCCCTAGATTTGCTGTGTGCAGACATTCCTATTCCCGCGTTGGGCAAACACTTTTCAAACGCACTTTGTCTGAGATGTCAGGACCCGCTAGCTTCAAACTCTCGAAGGACGTCCAAGACGTTGAAGGAGTCTCTTTTACTACCGCCCTCATCCAATTAGGCGCTATCGGACCAGATAAGTCGGCGAATCTTATACATGCTCGATCCAAGATAAATGAAGCGGTTCAAGGTGCTGGTGTCCGACCAGACGTTGTGGTATTACCTGAGGTCTTCAACAGCCCTTACGGTCCTCAACACTTCAAAAAGTACGCTGAAGTCATCGGATGGTCAGAAGGCAGCGAGGCCCCAGCAGGATGGGACGTAGAACGTTGTCAAAGCGATAGTGTTAAAATGCTGAGTCAAGCCTCACGGGAGAATAAGATCTGGTTATTTGGTGGTCAGAGCTTGGTGATATGACGTAATGCACAGACGCATGTTTTGTGACTTTTTATACCCTTTCTTGGAACAGGCTCGATTCCAGAGAGATGTTCCAAAGATCCGAACGTGTTGTATAACACAGCTACTGTCTTTTCACCCGAAGGAAACCTGGTGGCTATACACCGCAAACTTCACCTGTTCGACATCAACATACCCAATCAAATCACATTCAGAGAGAGTGAGACGCTCACTGGGGGAAAAGATGCCGTTACTATCGTTGACACAGGCTAGTCTTCCAGGTTTCAAACCGAACGATAAACGAAACTGACCAGTGTTGTTGAAAATAGCTTTTGGTAAAATTGGAATAGGAATTTGCTACGACATCAGATTTCCTGAGATGGCCATGATTGCGGCGCGCAAAGGCATGTTCCCACATCGCCTCATGAGCTTGAATCTTTGGGTTGATCAGGCTGTGCATTTCCAGGCTGTATAGCAATGATTTATCCCGGAGCCTTTAACCTCACCACAGGACCGTTACATTGGGAGTTGCTAGCTAGGGCAAGGTACGTCTTGTTAGCCCTTTCCGTATTGCACGGACCTGCTGTGTGGCTGACAATTGTTCATCATGATGGAAATGTTGACAGAGCCGTAGATAACCAGATATACGTAGCGGTGTGCTCACCAGCAAGAGACATGTCGAGTGGATACCATGCATGGGGTCACTCAACAATCGTCAATCCCATGTGCGTCATCTCTGTGTGATAGACTGATCTATCTATGCTGACAGCTCCTTTACGGGCGTAGGGCTCAAATTGTCAGCACAACGGACGAGAATGAGTCAATTGTATATGGCTTTATCGACATCAATGAGATTAATAAGGCTCGAAGAGGTTTGCCGATAACCGTTCAGCGACGCTTTGATGTATATTCAGATATCAGCGCCTTGGTTGATGAAAAATAAATCTCCGGTGAGAGTAACCCCATCACGCCATCACGATTCAAATGATTGGGCATGATCGATCTGCACTTTGAACCATTTGGGCTCAAGTCAGCATTGAAAATCTTCACTTTGGATACGCTGTGAACATAGTGTTTGACTAATGTAAACATATATCATCTGTAAATCTGAGTTTGTTACACACACCCAGGACTGACAAAAAGATTGACACGTTTGGTGTCAAGATGAGTCATGCTTCTTCTTAAATCTGTGCTGAACAACTACTTAAGCATCATTGCCATATAGTGGTTCTTCTATATGCTCTTTTGTGTCATTATTGGGATGACTTGCAATGCCATGATTATCCTGTGCATCACTTTTTTTCTGTGATGTGAAAATCTTACAGGGATTTCACTTCGATCATCTTCAGTGTGCCATGTCACTTGAAGTGTTTGTTTGAGTCAGATTTAATTGCTTCTTCATGCTTATCAAAGCTAAAGCTTGAACATTATGTCTCAAATTGTATAACTCTTTGAATAGTAGGTACATCAAAATGTAGTTTGATGATTTACCCTTTGCTTTTCACACCCAGAAAAAAAACTGTAATGATGCACTGTGAGACAACATCTAGATGTCAATGAAACCAGTTTGAATTTCAATGATGACAAAGCAAGTGCCACAATAATGCTGACTCAGTGTATGTGCCAGCGTTTTGGGACCTACACTTTCAAGGAATGTCTCTAAAGTACAGGCACCCGCAGTGAATTACAGGTTTCTTGAATACAATACCAAGATGTAAAAGGATAGAGCTATGAAGGCCAGATAATCACACCAGATTGTAGCCTGGATGCAGGGCTAGCAGAAAAAATCACACTATGAGATTCTTAGCTCTAACTTCATACCATTGTGGAACATTGAATTTGTATGATACAGTAATAGTTGTCCATCTGTTGTGTTGCAGGTAATGATAAGAGTGACACGAGACTCAGGCTGGCCTGCCAAGCTGTTTGCATGCTCTTGCTACACTTCCTGTCTTCACCCAAATGTCATGTATCCCTGCCAATCAAGTTCAAAGAGATGTGTTCCAATGGGAATAAGTTTCTGACAGCTTCATATGGAATGAAGAATGACATACCTGGTATGGTCAAATCACAGATAGGCATGTTGAAAACACACTCTGTGTGGGTTTGTGATCTCTTGTCAGTGCTATGTTTCATGTTCCACATTCACAATGCATCAGCCTTGGAATAACTCATGCAAATTTAAAGTAGAATAAGCTCTCACATATTAAAGGAAAAATCTGGCTCATAAGTTCCATATTTCTTTTGGCAGTCCCATGCTGCACTGATAATCTCCTCACCTACAATACCATACTTAGATTCCATGAGCTGAGCATTATAGATTTTTGTTTCCACTTTTTGATCATTTTTTGGTATCACTATTGTCATCATGCTGATAGATCAAAACAATATCAGGAAGATAGAGCCTCATTCAATTGTTGGTGACCAAAAATCTTACACATTTTCTTTATCGCATATTGAAAAGACATCATCTCCATCAAGAGAACCTCCAGGGCCGTCCTGGATGCATGGCGCCTGTTGAGAAGCATTCTCATCAGAAATCACTACTAATCTGATGAGAAGGCATGATTCTTACCGCTCCCCTCACAATAAATGCATGCTGTGATATCGTCAGCGCTTTGATCCATTATGTTTTCTTGATCAAAGAAAAATTGCTACCCCCTACTTACCTGAAACTTGAATATCAGAGTCAGGGATCTCAACTTCAGGTCATTAGTCAACCCTTTGCGGATGGCTTCCTCTGAGTTGGACATTTTCTCAAGAAATAGGCTACCATCCATATTGATACCACTGAGTCCATCTTTAGTACTAACACCAGAGTGAATGACACTTTGTGTAAAGTTGGAAAGCGTCTCTTGCATGTGCTTTTGGAATTTATCCAAGCTGAAAACAATGTCTTCCCACTTTTGATATAGGTTTGATGATGTGATTGGTCATTTTGCAAATCTTCCTGAGACTTGAGATACTCGTGGGCTTACAATCTCGTATCTGGGAGGGTCGGACACCAATACGTTGGATTCTGCCCAGGACCAACCAGCGTCGATCATCCTTCAAGTCAAAAGATCTCAATATCTGTAGGCTACTTCCTACGTGAAGCTCAAGAGCCAAACTTACAGAACACTTGTCATGATCGTCCAAGTCACCTCCAAAGACTCCGTGCCAAACACAGCGCCTGGGATTGCGCTCACAGCAGCTACTGCCAAATCAGTAAGACAAGCAGATTGAGTCCAAAACGCTGAGGCATCGGGTATCAAATCCATGACCTGAAAGATTAGCTATTTAGGAGGGTTCCAATCTTCCACGATTTCTTATACTTCGACTCACCATAGATGGTGTGATATCTACAACAGAAGACTGGTCAGTCAAGTGGGTCTCATAGTCTGAAGATGGAGAACTGTATGTACCTGCGATGACACTCAATGCTAAGGGTATGGCTGAATATAGCTGATTGTTCACGACATTCCACCGTTTGGCAGCTATCAAGGCGTACCAGGCTTTTCCTTCCACGGGGGCACACAACTGCACATGCCTTTGAGTATGTGATGAAAAATCAAAGAAAATTACTCAGAAAGACTCACGTCGGAAGGATCACAAAAACTACCAATTCCACATTCAAAATTACAAGCTCCCACCTGACACGCGAATGCCTAGAGGTTTTTAAGTCAGTACAGAGTAGTACTTCAGTCGGAAGACACCCACTGGTAAGGACAAATGATCCCCGGACGGATACTCCTTCAAGTAGTTATTTATGTCCAATTGTTTCCAAAGCATAGGACTCAGGCTTATGGATTGACATGGATCAGTGATATCCACAAACGCTCGAGTGGAATTCATAGCTAGGATAGCACTGGTATCCTGTGCGGTCGAGTTGAATATGAGAATTAGGTGGCGGAAGAGAAAGATTAGGGCGCGCATAGGCAAAACCTCTAGCACCAACGGAATTGCACAGCTGGATTAAAGTCGTTGAGGTTGTTCATTTTTCGATCTGACTTCCTTGTGCGAGGAGGAAATTATTTTGTATGCGGTCAATATTCCCGCTGAAGCCTATTACAAACTTCCCTTCTTACATCCAATCAGCGTAGTGGCGATTATCACCAGGTATAGTATGATATGCTCTGTATGGATCTTTGGATTGAAGGAGCGTCAGAGCGGAGTCGATACGACCGTATCATCATATCAGGATTGACGAACTGAAAGATTCATTGATGGATCTCTTTGCAGGTGTCATATTTTGTAGCATATCTCGTGTTTAACTGAGTGTAACTTGTGCCATCTCGCTGCCTTTCGCAGGCAGCGAAGTAAAACTCTTGTAACTGGACCAATTTAGCGGTAAGCTGACGCGCACATACCGGACCTTCAGACTCCAGACCTGCGCAGATATGAAAGATCCCAACGGCCTTAATCCATTCCGACATGAACGTTGTAAGCTTGACTAAACCGATCGCGCGGCCTATGAACGCTGCCTAAATATCATCTGATTCTCTATTCCTACTGCAGATGCTAATTTCATCACATGTGATTTTCACAATATTACCCACTGTGTACTTATTGATCAAATGTGAACTTTGAACCCATGAGATTCGGGCATCATGAGATGCGATAGCTTTGTAACTTGCTGTAGATGGACTTCAAAAGCTCTAGTAATCAGTGTTCTGAGTCCTCAGAAATCCCCTCATGTTAGCTGGTTCAGGCATCATAATTCGCATTGTTTTTACTCGCACTCCTTGTCTTCAGATGGCTCCTTAGGAATTCTGCTTTATTGAATCTCACTGAATTGCTAAGGTTCCAAAAGGTCTCTGATTCCTTCACGTTGCTCAGTATGTAAATGACAAAACATTGCGCACGCAATGTCAAATAACCCAAGCAAGATCTGAAATTTACACAAGCAAAACCAAACATACATGGATACCTTGTGCTCATCCAGTGGGGCACGACAAACCATATTATTAGGATACCAACAAGAACCTCCCAAAGTAGCCAGCTGATAAATAAGTATATACAACATATATCGGATCCTGATTTGGTTGAAACTTTAGAACAGTTTTCGGAAGAATACCCGATATCGTGCTTCTTGTCACTGCCGCCAACTGCACCCTGGTCACCCGTGAGCCCATATGAAACCTAACTTATCAAAGTTTATCTTATGCGTGATTGAGAATGAAGCCCAGCCTAGCTCAGATCAGCTCAGGTCGAATATGCAAGTAGGACGATGTTACCTTTGAGTATGTAGATGAGCGCAAATTCAAGTTTGCGCACTAAAATGAATGCAAGTGAGTCTCTATGTACTTTTCTTTCGATGAACTTACTTACCACTTGCCACTCGCATCAGGAGACCCTTGCCTCAATGCGAAGTGTGAGCCTTTTTAGACGAATTCCTTCTGCGGGGTGGATTTTGAAACTTGTGTAAAAGATGAAGTGAGACCATATGTACATACAGTCAGTCAATGAATCATCCTTTTCAAATTCAGGTGACATTTGTATACCCACCATTTTCCTGATCGCTCCAACCGTGTGAATACGTATCTTTACAATTCGTGTTCAACAATTGATTCTTGGAAGGCGGTGACTGTGATACATACTTTCGGAACCTGGCCTGACTTGGCTCTCAGGCTTGACTCACGCGATGTATATCCTTGACAAACGTGAGAATTTCTTGCCGACTGAGGATGCTTGAACTTGAAGGACTGTTCAGTGGTCACTAATTAATTCTTCACATCTATCTTCATCCTTTCCTTTGCAACAAGTTTGCAACCGCCTTCCACTCTCTATCCAACAAACAGTAGGAAAGGGCGAAATCTATTTACTCCAAGAATCAATAAACCCATGGCCGACGTCCATCGCTTTGAAAAACGGCAAGCCGACCCGCTGGAAGGGTCCCAAACTCAGACAAGTGTTGACCTTGATTTGAATTTTAAGCCGCCAGTCGATGAAAAGAGCCTGGACCCAGAAGACGTGCAGACTCTCCTTCGGTACCTACGGGGTGTGATCAAAGAAAATGAGTGAGTTTTAAGTTCAGCTCATATACTCAGTCTGGATAGTAAAATACGATTTTTGTAACACGTCCTTCTAATCAATCCTGACCATTGTTTACATCAGGGATGATCTTAATTTTCCAGCCCAATTGCTTCAACAAGCTTCTGCAGCGTTCAAACCCGATGTATCGGATATGGAAATCATGGAAATCACCGCAGCTGTTCGCGCAGAGCTAAAACTAGCCAAAGAAAACTCCCCTTATCCCGAGGTGAGAGATCCACCTAGGGATGCCAATCCAAGATTTCAAGATGATGAATCTCTTTTCAATCCCAGGTTCGGGCTTGTGTTGAGCCGTTTGACGATCCTTCGACACCAGTAATGACATTTCGGTCAGTATTGCTTTACCTCTCATCGCGAGTCTGTTGCCTATCTCATCGTTTATGATTTGCCGATCATTTCAAGGATGTGGACGATTGGATTATTCCTTGTTATTTTGGGGACCGGTCTCAATCAATTTTTCGCGCCTCGTCAGCCATCTATCGGGTTGTCTGTGACCTTCGCACAGCTTGTGTCGTTTCCATTAGGATGTAGGTGTCTTTGATCTAAGATTGACAATGAATTAAGACCTAATACCATTTTTGCTAAGGTTTGTTTGCGAGGGTTTTACCCAAACGAGTTTTTCGTATTGCGGGTTACTCTTTCACTCTCAATCCTGGCCCTTTCAAGTGAGGTGTCATTTTATCTGTTTGTTGAGAACGCTAAATGAGAGAAAAGAGTCTAATCTCCATCTGCACAACCTTTGACAAAACTCAGTATGAAAGAACATATGTTAATAAGTATTGTAAGAATCCACTGCATTGAATGGCGCCCACACTTCAATCCTTTTGACATCTCCATCTTACATTTTTCTTTCAGATGGCCAATGCATCATTCGGGGGAGCCTACGTGAGTCAACTTCCCGACCCGTCATTTCAAACAACATCAAAAGTTGTGATAGGCAGTATAGCTTACATCCTTCAACTTGATACAGGCAACGGATATCATTGCTGTACTCAAGATTAAACGTTTTTACAACAATCCTACTCTGGCTGACAACTTGGGCTTCCAAATGACATTGGTTTTGAGTACGCAACTCATCGGTTACACTTTGGCTGGGATGACAAAAAGGTAAATTAAATCAAACGATGATCCAAGATATGTAGATTTACTAAAAGGAACTCCTCTCAAACTTGATTGAGCATAGGTTTTTAGTCTATCCTGCGGCAATGGTGAGTCATGACTATTCTATATCCTACACATCCTAAAAGTCGGGACCTGACATCTCGAATAAAAGGTTTGGTGGGGAAATCTTTTGGAAATCGCTGTTTTAAAGGCTTTACATTCTGTAGACGCAAAGAATGTCGGCCCAATAAATGGATGGAAGTTATCACAAATGAGGTTCTTTTGCATATGTGGAGTAAGCTTGCTTCACTATATCTTGCGTATTGAGTTCATTTACTAATGGATATGATATTCGATTTTGATCAGATTACCTACGGAATATGTTGGTTGCATTTCACTATCGATTAATCCATCTCAAGCTGACACCATCGTGACACCGTTTTAGATTTCATCCTCCCTGATGTGTTTTTTCAAAGTCTTTCATTTTTCAAGTAAGTGGAATGACTGCATACAACAAAGGAAATCAGTTGATCTTCTGACATCCTTTATCAGCTGGACTACATGGATCGCACCCGAAAATGCAAAACTAGCCATGATCACAGGCACAGTTACTGGTTTAGGTCTCAATCCCTTTCCGACTTTGGACTGGAACTTCATGGAGTTGGACCCCATCGTCACTCCTCTATGGTCTATCGTGAGCTCTTGTAACATCATAGGCGACATGGTAAAAAATTGAACTGATCGCAATTCTGCAACACTTCAAGATGAACCACTATATTGGGGCCATTGGCGCGCTGATCGGTATAGCCATCTTGTATTTCAAAAATACTTTATACTCCGCCTACTTGCCTATTAATAGTAATGGTAAGCAAATCAGCCCATCGATCTCTCATACATCATGTGTGATAACTGATAATCTCTTCGCTCAATAATAGGAGTCTTCGACAACATGGGGTCAGTTGAGATTACGCAACAGTGTCATTGTGATCCTCATATTCACTGATTTACTTTCCTTTTTCGGGTTAAAAGGAAGCGATACAATGCAAGCAGAGTGCTGGATGTAGATGGGGTGCTTGATCAGGTGATGTTCCGTTCTCGACCAGACCAATCTATATCATTGCACTGACATTCGATCGATTCATTCAGGCAAAATACAAAGCTTACTCTCCTCCTTTCATCGCAGCCTCTAATATCATCGAGTGAGTTGAAAAACCTTCCAGCCACGGGAGAATCGAGCATTGTACTAATCCACCTGTCCTTCAACAGGTATACTGCCTTCTTCGCCTTCTACACAAGTACGGTGGTTCATTCTGCTCTTTACTACCGAAAGCATATTGCGGGTGGTTTTGTTCAACTTAAAAAATCCTGGAAGACACCTCGAATTTTCAACAAGATTTGGAAATCGGGCAATTCCGATCACGATTGGCAAACTAATGAGGCAAGCCGAGAGTCGGACGGAGATATTCATTATCAACTCATGAGAGCTTATCCGGAAGGTATAAGAAGTAATTTTCTTGTACAAATCGACCCATATTGATGATTCTTTCATATCCTTTTCTTAGTCCCGGAATGGTGGTTTATGATCATTGGAGTGATTTCCATAGGTCTTTCAATCTTTATGATTGAGTACTAGTAAGTGTTGAGTCTCTCTCAGTCTAGATATTTGAAACTGATTTTGAGGCTTATTATGTGTTTTGATCTCACAGCGAGACACAGATGCCTGTCTGGGGCTTGGTGAGTGCCTATATTCTTGATTCCGCGAGTTTCACGCATTGAATGATCATCTTGAATAGGTTTTTGCCCTTGCAATTGCCATGGTCCTTCTCATTCCGAGTGGTATCAGTAAGTCCTCAGATCACGTTTTGGATTCTTGGACAATGATTCTGATGAGTTTACTCCCTATAGTGAGCGCTGTAGCCTCAGTTTCAGCACCTCTTAACGTGAGCACCGCGAATTAATAACGAAGCATGATATCTTTGCTTAGTATGATATTCTATCAAAAGGTTTTATCGGAACTTGTAGGTGGATATGCTCTGGTTGGAAGGTGAGTTTTTATCGAAGTAAGAACTCGATGAACTACAGCGTAGCTAAATTTCACTCGTTATTATACACGAATGTGAATTTTTTTAACAATCACAGACCAGTTGCAAATATGCTATTCAAGAGTGAGACAGTTTCCCCATACAAACCTTCATCTGTCGATCAAGAACACTGATTGATTACCCTTGAAAAAATTATAGCCTACGGTTATATCACCATGGCACAAGCTCTTGGATACGCATCAGACATGAAAGTGAGCGGCAAGAACTCATCTGTTTCATCATATACTGAACTCGGAGACTTACTATTCTTTGATCCTCTTCTAGCTTGCTCACTATGTGAAGGTGAGTTGCAAGTTCAAGTTAAGTTGAAGCTTTCGAACCAAATACTGATAATGAGATCAACTTGAAGGTTCCACCGAGAGCTTTGTTTGTAGGACAGACAGTTGCAACAGTTTTATCTGCACTCGTCTCACTAGCTGGTGAGTTCGAATCAGAGATCTGACCAAAAGAATGAAAACTGATCTTCATGTATCATCAAGTACTTCGCTGGCAATTGGAGACGATCCCTGATCTATGTGACCCACAACAACATCTACATTTCACTTGTCCGGGTAAGTCCTACAGAACAGCCTGCTTGATCCAGCCTTAAATATATCTTAACTCATGATTTTTTTTGCATCTTCTTTAGGTTACAACACTTTCTTTACCGGTATTCAATCTTCTTTCAACCTGATTCATATCCGTTGTCGTATCTCATGATTTTGAATTTTTGAACAACTTTCTTTCAGCATCCGTTCTTTGGGGTGTAGTCGGCCCTCATGAACTTTTCACTAAACCTGGAGCAGTATATCATTACTGTATCTACGGCTTCTTGTAAGTTACATTCTTTTTTTTGCAAACATATCACAATCCAGAGGATAAGATGTAACTTACGTTTATCCTTTCTATTCAACATCAGGATCGGAGCCATCGTACCATTCTTACCTTGGGCTTTGAATAAAGTATGGCCTAAGCCGGGTTGGAAGTTGATCCATACAGTTAGTCTTTCTTTCTTGTAAAATTGAATCAAAGGATCTTTCACCTTCTTTTTCTGATTTCTGATTTCTTTCTTTCATAGCCTGTTATCGTCGCTGGTTTCTTATCTTATGGATCTCATAATCTAGCGTATATAACGTGAGTAACAACCGAGATTCTGAACCGGTCCTTTCCTGATCATGAAGAATTCTCATGATTTTTTTCTTTTGGATCTTTGGATTGATTTGCTGTTCAATGACCCTCCAGGCCCGTTATACCCTTAGCTCTCTTTTTCCAAAGGTATCTCAAACCTCGTTATGTAGCTTGGTATGGTCAGTACAATAAATCATAATAGATCACCAAAAATCGGGCGTCAATATACTGATCAAACACCTATAAATACATCAGATAAATATGCTTTAATCCTTCCAGCTGGAATCGGAGCAGGTGTAGCTATCTTTGGTTTAATTTACTTTTTTGCATTTCAAATGAATGGACAGATTTATTCATGGGTAAGCCCATTTTTTTCCATTCAAGTTCTTCAACCTTTTTTGAAAAAGCGAATCCTTGAAACTGATAATTAATTTTGTTTGTATGATAGGTTGGAAATGATATTTCTACAAACGGTTGTGACGGTAGAGCATGTAGATTAAAAGAAGTACCTACTTCTGGATTTTATAATCATTCTGAATTATAATTTATTTTCTTACATACAACACATACATCCTCAAAACTCTTAAAGTTCAAGTTTCAAATAACGTTTGAGTATGATGTAATTTGGTTTGTAATCGGATTTTTGATTTTTGGAATCGTGTTTTGATATCTCTCTTTGATTAATATTGATCATGTAATTACATTTGACTTATCATTCTTTTATGCACTCTCTTTCACTGGTTTTCTTGACTTTCTTTTTCTTTAAGCTTTGGATCTGAACAGTGATCTTACTTTTATAAGCTGAATTATTGCTCATCTTTCTATTATGTTGAATGATTAATGAGATTTGTTTAATTAGCAAGGTCGAAGTTGTCAAATCTTTGTAACCGAGTTATTGAGAATGGATTCAGTTACGACAGTTTCAAATGAAGGGTGATTACTAATCAAGTAGGCAATCTTCAAAGCGTATGATGCGAGACAACAAAGATAAGCAACGCGAGTTCTCAATTCTCTATGTGTTCGAGGAACCGAGGCTACCTTTGAGATGCCCTCATCAAGACTGATCAAAAAGTATAGAAGATGAGTATAAATTGGACAGGATTGAACAACTCTTTTGTCTGTGTGCACGTACAAGTACCGCTCGGCTCTTTCCTTATCTTTGGTGTCTCCCACCCGGTTCGTCATGATACTTATTGAGCCGTTGAGCTCAAGAATCAGATTCTATATATAGAATTATAGGCTTTGGCCTGATACAAACTTATGGGGAAAGACAAGGATGATCTAGAATAAGGGGTGTCAAGTTTATTTTTTTACAACAAAAAAAAGTATGAAACGGCTAAGTTTTTATGTTTTGACGTTAAAAAAACTTAGCCGTGTTCATAAAAAACAGTTGTTTACCATGATCAGGGTTTTTTAGACTCTTGCTTTGATCATCCACCCAGAATGCCAAAAGATCCGGGAAGAGGATGCAAGGACAATGCATCCACTATTAGGGCAGTTCAAGTTTGAAGAAGCTTAAAAACATAACTCAGTGTATCAAAAAATGCAGCTTATAAAGATAATTTTTTGCAAAAGTTTGAGAAGGCCCCACCCAAGGAGCACATGTACAGCACATCTTTTTCTGACTTGATCAAATTTTACAGTGCTGAGAGGCCAAAGTGGATAAATTTTTACGGCATTTTGGGCAAACTTGAAATGCCCTATTGAGCCCACCTGGTTCCAAGAGTGAACTGGTCAAGGTGGGGCCTCTGATTGCGTATCTTAACCTTAGCTGTTTACGTTGGTTTTTATTAAGAAGGCTGATCAGAATCTAGTTAGTAGTTATGAAAGGCATCAATCTCCTTGAGGTTGTCAATTAAAGCTTCAAGCAGAGTGTGTCCATTGAGATCTGCAAGTCTTTAATTTTTGATTACAATGTAAAT
Organism: Melampsora americana; assembly: GCA_022264835.1. Classification (NCBI taxonomy): domain Eukaryota; kingdom Fungi; phylum Basidiomycota; class Pucciniomycetes; order Pucciniales; family Melampsoraceae; genus Melampsora; species Melampsora americana. The sequence goes on from JAIFHY010000036.1 coordinate 989,435, forward strand.
GTCCTGGCTGGTTGACAAGTTGTTGGGATCAGAAGCCTTCAAGGTATGCAGGATGAATTGTGGAGGAAAACCTGTATTGGCAAGAGCAATAACAAGGGTCTCCTGTTCTGGTGTAAGTTTGCGTGCGGCCGGTATCCCAGCAAGGTTTCCAGATGGTCCATGATTGTTGTGCAGATTACTTGTAATTTTGATTTTCCACTGGTGAGTCACCTGCTTGCGTTGGATTGGAGCAGACCAATCATCAATCTGTCAGAGCAGGGATTGATTTAGTTCAGAACTTGAACCTAAATCTTTGATCACAAACCCACAAGCTGAGATACTCACCTTCATCCAAGAATGTGAGTGAATACTTGGATGAGGAGAGAAGATCTCAAGCCCGCTGCCCTTCCAGGATACAAATATGTGATACACTAATGAAAATACTTAGGTTTGAATTGGTTACAAACAGTACAAATGTACGACATTGAATCAAACATGTAATTGAAATGAAAATGAAATATATCTAATGTAAAGTGTCATTAAACGTGAAATGTCTGTCATGTAATGTCTTGATGAAATATCTTTACTTTAACACTAATTGCATCCCAAAATCTGAGTTGAAGTACATCAAACCACGCTGTTGATTTTCTGAGGTGTTCCTCCATGAGAGCAAGCAAAAACTCTTTTCTTGACTTTCTTATGTTTATCACTACAGGTGCGGGTAATTTTCAGCCAGTAGCCTGATGCTTTGGTATGATTTAGCAGTGCTTCTTCAGCCTGTTGTAAGGATGTGTGAGTACCATAACCAAGATACAATGCTGGCCTGTGGTCTGTTGCTGGATGGTTACAAGAATTTTTGAGTTGGTTTACGATTTGGAGCTAGAAGATAGTTTTACAGAGCTGAGCCATTTGAGTGAAATTTCTTTGATAGAACTAAGGAGGCACGGGGTTGGTTTTAAGGCCCATGATCCCCAAGGGGTGGAAAGATGCTTAAGGAAACTGTATCTTAAGGTAATACAGGAGCAGGGCTACTAAGTAGAGGCAGGCAAGAAACGCGCCCTCAAACCCCTTTCTGCTCCCAAGAAGATACAGCTGTTGCCTCAAGCAATCTCACCTGTTGAATTGTGGAAATCACAAAGTTAAGTAGGTTGAAGAAAACCTTAAATAAATTACAAAACCTCCCACCCAACCTACTAGGAAATCCTTGGAGAACAAGGAGGAAGAATGTATGTAACTCCCCACCCACTGACCCAATGGTGTGCAGCCACCCAGTAAGGGTCTTTGGTTCCAAAGACTCAAAGAAAGGACCAAGGGTGCGGCTCCACCACTATTCCCATACCAACTTCTCTGACCACTCAGAGGTAAGAGAGGTTTGTTGTTACAAGGCATCAAAAAAATGTCAGGATAGTAGGGATCATGAGATCCCGTGAATCCATGAAAACTCACACATCACAAATCACCTTAAGTAGAACATGGGGCCTGAAGGTGAGAGCTTAGTTCAGCCTAGTACACATTTGTCACCACTTGTGTCAGCGGTGACTAAGGCTTTCACTATCTGTGAATGGGAGGAGGGCAGTGGGGATGCTGAAATCACTTTTTTGTTGCAAACTTAACCAAAATTTCTTGAAGTTTCACCATTGTGGAATTTTCAAAGTCTTCAGCCAAATATTCAGCTAATCCCACAATTTAACCCAACAAGTTTGGATGCTCTAAAGTTGCCTACCTCACCATTAGCATAACCTGCTATTAAGTTTATTACACCATGATACAAAATCTCACAGTTTTAGACAGAGATAATTGTTGCAACAACTCAAGAGTCAATTTTAGAACATAAAGACTTCATATTGAAGACTTGAAACAGCTAAAATTGGTTTATTCATTGTGAATCAAAGTTATGATCTTACTAACCAATACATGAAAAAAGGTTGATGTATAACTTTGTTTGATGCAGCAAAGATTCTCCACCATATTGCCTCAATGGAACAAGTCAGGGAAACTGAAAAGCATAGTCTTTTGATCATAATGAGTTCAATAAAAAAGTTCAGATGACACCAATTCAAGTTGATATATGAGTTACATGTGAGGCCCTGTAAGAATGTACTATCTGAGACATATTCACTGATTCTCATCACCTGATGTGCAAGATCTTGACCTTCCCTCCCAAGACTTTCATCTTCATCAAAGCACTAATTTGACTTTCTTGATATTCTCTCTATATTTGTTGAAACATAGATCATGAACATACACTCAGTGATTTCAATCTCTGCTGGTCTTTTTCTCAATTCTAATCTGATAATGACTGGTTTTGTACCACACTTTTCCAAAGAGTACCAATTACCATCTCTGGAACTCTCTGAACACATTCCATACTTTGAAAACCCACAATTGAGTCCTCTATGCTCTCAGGAAACCCTTAATTTACCACAAGGGTCTTACTGTGATAGTCTTCATAGTTCAGCCTGTGATTGGAATCATCAAACCTGGGATCTGTGTAACAATTGTATGTGGATTTCTTTTGAACTATTCACATATTCAGAGTCTTACTAAACAATGTGGACTCATCTTAATTCAGATCATGATATGAACTATCACATTGAAGAACCATATTTGTCCTCACAGCAAAATCTGAAGATTGCAGGTCAAAATCAACCAGGGGCAATGTCATATATGGATAAAAATCAAGTTAAGATGGAGAAAAACTGGTCAGCTGAATATCAAAACCCATGGCCTGTAACATTGGGCAATATCCAAGAGTACTTCATAAGCCCACAAAAATCCAGCTCACAGATTGGTGATTCACATTCACTATTGAGCTTCAAGAAAGCACCCACATCTTCCCACCAGCAAATATCAATTCTGCCTTCCACCATCAGCACTTGGGCACTAGACCACCCACAAGATCCAGAACCTCTCAATGCTGGCCTTCTCAATGACAATAGTCTCCAAGCAGGTATCTCCATTCCATTTGACCAGAGACAAGAACCTGTTTTGGAACCAAATTTTTGTGTTCCCCCCTTCAATCCCAACTTAAGTGATATGACAAGATATGTTGGACAGAGGTGGCTAGCATCTGATCTCACCAATTCAGACAAATTTGATGACCAATTTTTAAATGGTCAAAGTGCAGGGATTGAATTTGGGATAAAATACAAAGCAAGGGACTCATGCCCACCCAACAGTGTTTCAATTGATTTGAATCAGATTGAGCCAGATCCTAATCAACATGGTGAGTTCCCATTTTAAGCAAGATTGATCTGAACTTCTAGTTTTTTAACAACTTGACTCCATGTGCAGAAATGCACTTAGATAGACCTTGGAAGCTTGTTGAGCTGCAAGATCCAATTTTGAATTTTCCTTTCAGCTTTAGCAAAAAGATGGATCCAGAGTTCACAACTCACAGATTAGGGTGGTGGAACAAAGCAGAGAGAGATCGCAATGTCCAGAGACTGATGAGAGGGAATATGGAGGATACACTTCGATTGTTTGGTCCAGAAGATTCTTACTCTTCAAATCAAGTCATGCGGCTTTATCTTCTTCTTTGGAGAGCTGCTGGTTTTTCAGCTGAAGAGCTTCAGATTCCACACCAGAAACTTAAACTCCAAATAGGAAGTTTTGAATTCTTGACATCATTACTTCATTTGAAAGGTTTACATGAATTGGATCAATTCACAAGAGCTCAAGTGGGAAAGATAATGAGGGCCAATTCAAGACTGAATCAGTATGCAAAACTGTGGAAATACATGATGAAGCGACATAGACAAATCAGATTAGACAAGAATAATCCTGTTTTTGATATACTGTGTTCATTCTTTCAATTCAGGGCTGAGTTTCCAAATCCAAGAATAGGCCTTGATAAATTTACTTTCCAAAGCAGAATACTTGAAAGGTTTGATGAGGGCAAAAGAAGGTAAACTGTTTATAGCCTACATCTATTCATGTTACCTACCAGCTAACATCCTGCTACAAAATCAGGTCAAGAACAGAATTAAAAAACCCTTCTTGTCCTGAATAAACCTTGATGAATCTTGTAATTGTTTTACATAGATGGTGAACAATTGACTTGAGAACAGATCAATGTTTATGTGGTGGAAAGGTTTGATACCTTCATCAATAAAGGTCTCTCATAAGACTTAAAGGAAGGCTTGTATTCTATTCTCAAAGCAAATCCAAGATTGTTAATCCAACATGTTCATGTTTTATGTATGATATTCCAAGTTCAGGTTTTAGGTACTATTATGGTATACAAATATTGTTCTGGCAAATTCCAGACGGTTTTTGCCAGAACGTCAGAACAAAAATCTATAGTGGTATCTGGCATTCTGTCGTTCTGAGACTTTGAACGCCCCAGCAGTCCAGAATACCAGATTCCTACATACAAATCCTCCACCAGCTTACCCCCGCTCCCATCAGACACCACATCACTTCACCTTTCACCTTCATCACTTCACTTTCACATCTATCCCACTTCCACTCATCCGGCAATGGTTCGAACAAGCCGACGTCGATTGCTCAAACGGTCCGCCCACCTGGCAATTACCGAGAAGAAACACCTGTTACAGACTCACTTATTGATCATGGGGATGGATTACAACCGCAGGAAAGGTAGGCGAAATGAAGTTGGGCGAGCCGGTGTTCAAGTTGAAAGAGGACGTCAAGGCCTGAATCGCAGATGGATGAAGTGGCCAGGTCAAAGGCGTGAGGATGTGGCTTTCTTGAGGGGGGATCGCTTGAGGTGTGGTGGGTGGGCTGGACTCGGATGAGGGTTGATCGACGTCGTTCGTTTGATTGGCCATGTTTGAACCTTGTGCGGGTGTAAGGTGGAGTATGGCTTGGGAATGGGGATATGCGGCACGAAGTACATATCAAATTCCCAGAGTTTTCCTTTCAGGACCAGAACGCCAGAAGGTTTCTGACGTTCTGGCAAAAACCGTCTGGAATTTGCCAGAACAATATTTGTATACCATATATTGACATTCCAAAGTATTCATCATAAGTTTTTGGCATTTGAATTGGCACAGTTTGTCTAGATCCATTACCACTAGATACATAATTCTATGGGAATTCCCTATGTTTATGCCAAGATAGAACAAAATTTTCCAATCCTGCTTGTTACCTGAGTTGTGCTTACCATAATTGTCCCACATATTCCAAGCTTTATTCATTTTCCCCCTTTTTCTCTCACTGATTTCATAACACCAGATTTAATGTATTTCTTTTGAGCTTTTGTACCTTGTCTCAAAGCTTGTTTCTTTTTCGTTACAAGAAGTAGTGGCTCATATTTAAAAAGTTTTCAAACCTGCTCGTGATTTTTTAGCTAAACTTAATCTTAAAAAAGTGACTCACAAGTTGTAAAGGTCCTGATTGGGATTTTTAACTTGAATCCTGCTATTCTCCTCTTGGTAAACTGTCATAAATGTTAGAAGTGGTTCTGTTGCAAATAATTCAGGAACTATTATTATGCTAGTTTTCTTTCATTTAAAAGATAGTTTGTTTCATTAAAAGATATATTAGTATTTACAATTAGATTATGTTCCTTTTTCTGTTTTCTGTTTAGCGGTATGAATTCCTAATAGTTGTTTGGTACCTGGTTTTTGTTATTTTCTTTTTATATAGTTGGATCATCTGTTAGGATTGGCTTTTCTCTTTATCAAAATTATTATTTCTATACTTTCCCTTTTTCTTATTTACAACATTCTCTAAGACCAGACCAGAACGGGTTTTACGTTCAAGACCAGACTTGTATCAAGAAGATACAAGTATCCCCATCACATAAACGTTGGCATACACCACACCCTGAAATCATCTTATTGCATCAAGACTTGCAATTTATTTGTACATGCCTCCTATCACATACACATATCAGATTGTTGTATATTTCTTCATACAAAGACTCAGTGAAACTTGCCTTTCAGTTATTATTTTGTACCCCTTGAAGTCCCTTGATCAATCTTAATGTCTCCTGTGCCATACCGTAACTGGACTGAAGAAAAATACAGTTGGGGTGCATCCGGAACCATAATCAAAAATTGGCTAAAGGCCAAAAAGGGCATACATAACGGTACACCTCTTACCTGAAAGCCAGCACCTCTGTGAGAAATTACCAAGCAACGGTTCAAAAGTAAGTACTCTGAAGGGCTGCATAGAAAGTGTATGAAATACGTACCCAATTCCATAGCAATGTACAACATGCTTCTCTTCCCCAGAAATCACGACTTGTTCAACTTCGAGCCGAGCTCCATCCCTTCGAGCAGGTCTAAGAGCTACAATCTCTTTCAATACATGGATTCCCTCCATAGTACCATCACTACTGAGATCTGGTCTTGTCTGGAAAGCTTCACGCAGGATGTGATTACTTAGATCGGGGTCAACTGAAAGGTCAAAATTACCCGCTTGGTAGCATCCTCCTAGTATCACTTCCTCGTTAATCTCCGGGTCAATCGAAGGACGAGAAATGATATAAGTCTTTCTCAAAGGGTCTCTTGTTGCGAAATGAATTGGTTGAGGAGGCTGGACTAGAACTAGCTGGCCACGAATAGGATGCACTGAATTGTCTTCTACACCTAGTAAGGTAGCAGCCCCTAGACCTGAAGCGTTGACGACGATGTCGGCGCGCGGAATTTGGAGATTGTCATTGGCTTCGAAGGCTTCCCCTAGCGAGTTCAACCGATGATGAACGATTCGAACGCCCAATCTAGATAATTGAGCATGTAGATACGTCAAATATATCATCGGATTGAGTGAGATTGTTTTGAATGAGATCCCGGCATGTCTTGGTCGGGGCAGATTTGCGAGCTCTGATGAGCTCAGTCGGCGAAACTTGATGTTGTAAAATGGGGGCAGTGATCATCAGCTGTTGTCCTCATATCATTCGATCATAAAGACTTTAGCTAACCTCTGGACACAAATCTGTATACCAAGGTAACTCATGATCCCTAAGCTCTTGATCAAAATATTCGTGACAATCTATTTGCTAGGATTGAAGCAGTTGAGATTTTTCAACAAAACTTTTCCTTTATGTTGAGAATTATAAGGATCGAAAATTTTACCATCACGATTGATTGATCGATCTCTGAGATTTTCCATAATTCTACAAAGGAAGTTTTCTCCCAATCTTGTAACCTTTTTTCGCCGGCCTTCTCGGGATCTCTTTTCGATACAAATGATTGCCAAAATGCGCCCTTGAACATTCGAAAGAAAACTCATTCCAAAGTTAGGAGGGAGCGCTCAAAGTTTTGGTTCAAGCCAAGCTTCACTCAACTGCCCAGGGTGAAGCAAAGTCCTCAGTGACTCTTTCAATTTGTGGTGGATTCGATGGTGACCAAGTTGATGAATCGGCATCCGCAGTGATGATTGTTACAGTGTAGCATCCTTTTTCTTTTGCTAGTTCAAGAGCGCAAGTGAGACCAAGGACTCCTGAACCGATGATATTGATGACTCGATTGCTCCCATGCTCTGGATTGAAGCTCATTGTCAAGCAATTCAGACAGCTGGACTGGAAAGCAAGTGCTGATCGTCCCGAATCAGAAATCGCTTGTGGTCTCCCTGAGTCCGACCCGTGATTAGGAAAGAGCTTTGACCAATATTGGGAATTTTCGACCAAACCCATGGACAAACTCGGGTTTTCCTATCTGATCAAACAAGAATGGGGTATTGCAAACTGGGGACTGTTCTTGTACTTGTTTGAGAGCTCATTGAGTTTTTGGACAAGACAAGCAATCTTTCTAGAGAAGAATACATTGGCTACATCTTCAAATTCTTTGGGTCCAGTAATGCAGTTTGGCTTTGAAATTTTGGTAAATACTTAAGACATTCACAAACTCCAAGATTGATTATGTGAGCTAGTCATTCATTGAGATTTTGAGAACAAGAGAACTTTGTAATGAAATCTTTGAGAGCAGATGCTAGGGGACTGCTGTGGGATGAATTATTGGCAGTGATACAGTAAATTTTGGAGTGTATTGAGAAGTCATCAAGGACATGGAGTAGATAATTACACAGATTTTGACCTGTGTGTGGCCCATTGATTTCAATGAGTGAAAGTACCACATTTTCCAATTTGAACCTGTCATCAATCCAATGTGCAGTAACTCCAAAGACAGATTTTTGATTTGGTGAGGTCCAGGAGTTGCAAGTGAGGCTGATGTGATCTATAGAGCAGAGGTAGTTTACCAGACGTGCTTGATAAAGATTGAAGGTTTGAAATATCTTGTCTTTCAATGCAGTAGGGGATATGAAAAATAGCCTTGATATTTGGATTCACAATTAACAAGAGCTTCTGAAATGCTTCTGAGCTGACAAATTGAAAGGGCATCTCATCTTATACGCACATCTTGACCAGCATTTTCTTGAACGGATCTGGTGTCAAAGGTTCCTAAAACAAGAATGACTCAAGATATGAGCTCATGGAACCACAAAAATGAAATGCCACACCACAATATAATTATAAACCACTCACTTTGGAAGCTCCCTCAGCCCTCTGGCTGATTTTTTGTTTGATGACATTCTATGAATTTGTTTAAGATGACAATGGAGTGATTTGGTTGAACCTTTTGTATCTTCAGCTATCTCACTCATACATAAATCACTTGCTGAATGATGAGAAGGAAGCTGATAGACAAATTTGATCTTCTTATCTATAATGGAAGGTTCAAAGTATGGCCACACCCAGGAAGTCCACTTGTTCTTTGATTTTTGAAAATCCTCCAAATGTTTTTCAAGTGCTGCCAGGCTGTTGGGCAAGCCAGAATTGTTATAGAGATTTGAGCTCAAATTACTCAAGGATCTGTGCTGAACTGTTAAAGGAGAAGTGAAGATGTTGCTCCTTGAAAGTTGGAGATCAGAGCTGCTAGATAATTGCAACATAACAAAAATGAAGTATGGTTCAAACTTCAGTGTGTCTTCAAACTCCTCGTGTTACAGTGTGTGGAGTTTCAATCAACCTGGGCTGAGAAAGGGTGCCATGGTATAGCCCTGGGTGAGGAGAGCTTCACCATGGTGCCACATGCAGGCTCTGGCTATCTAGGGCTAGAGCAGGGCACACCATACCGCATGCAGGCCATGGCCCTAGGCCCTGAAACAAGCATTGGGTGTGAGCATGGCCTAAGAGTCAAACTGACTATGCAGGCCTTCCATGGAATTTGGAAGTCATAATCTCCGGGTAAAATGGACAAAGTCTAAAACTCGTAGAGCACCTGCACTTGTTTGCAGTTGTTAACTTTTGCACACACAGTAGCAACCACTACATTAAGTAAAGAATCAGTGACCTCAACCAATTTTCACACTTGTGTGAAGTTATCTGCACAGTAGTCAACTAACTTTGGAAGATAATTTGAGTTTGGAAACTGATACAAAGTTTACAAACTCAAAACAAACAAAAGTATCAAGTTTTCTATGCTGAGCTGCAAACATTGACATCTTCCTGCATTCTTCAGTTCCTAGTATTGTACCCAATTCACAAACCAGATCATCATATGCAGATTCATGGGTAGCATCCCTAAACACTATAGATGCTTTGAAAGAAAAGATGATAAATCATAATAATAATCCAATACCAACTCAACTTGTTTTCAACTCAAACCATGAAGAAATAATTCACCAAGCCATTACTTGTACTGTTAACGTTTGTACTTCTGATCTCTGATCTATCAAAGAAAATCTACATTGATTCTTTTCCTCTCCAAAGAACTTGACTCATCCATTAGGGGTATCAAAACCTTGTGTTTTGAGCCCCAGAAGTGTCCAGAAGTGACATCCAGAAACTTCTGGGACATCTCCAAAATGTTTCTGGATGTCACTTCTGGTCATTTCTGGAAATATTTGAGATCACCATTTTCAATCCAAAATCCCAAAAACTCTTCTTACCTCACCAACATGCCGCAAGTCTCAGCACAACATCATGTACTACAAGCTCTGAAAGGTGGAACATGCCACCTCTTAGCAATCTCACTTGTTCAAAGCAATCAAGGCAGGGCAGTACGAGTTGGCTGGCTCACTTTTGCTGGTCGGAATCTAGTTTTTGTAACTAGGTTTCCCAACTAGGTGAGTTTTGTCTACTTACTTTGAGTACTTGGGGGACTCAAAACTATTAGGTTTGAGGAAAATTTTTGAAAAACCTACTTTTTAGACCAATCTAGGTTTCTCATCAAGTAGGTTTTTTTTTGTCCCGTTTCCGGCTGCCGGTATAAAACCTTATCCCTCTGCATGCCTTTCATCCCTGTCTCATACCCACTATGGCTGATACCCCTCCGTTGGAGGTCCGAGATCACTTGGGCCCGGGTGCCTACACAAGGCATGGTGGTCAAGTGAGCAAGATCAAGATGCCAAAGGGGGTAGGAGGGCGGCTAATATAAGTATGGGATCCTCAAAGCTAAAAACTAAGTGCTAGAAACCTAGTTTTTTTTTAACGCAAAAACAAAAACCTTGAAAGTAGGTTTTTCAAAAAGGTTCCTCGAACCTAATAGTTTTGAGTCCCCCAATTGTTAATTCACCAACAAAGCAAGTATGTTGTAAGTAAGATGAGTTTCTTGTTAAGTGAAAAGAAGATCAAATTTTGAATGGATGAGGATCAAACTTGTTCTAACTCATAGGTATCCTTTATAAAGAAATATCTTCACATCTTGAAAGAACAGAAAGCTAAGAGTTTAAAAGAGAAATGAGAATATAGAAAGAGATCAAACAAAAAATCAAATCAGTTTGATGACAAAAATATAAATTTCAATAGACAGAACCATTCAGACAAATAGAAAAGATATGTTATAAGTAGATGAGATCACATTTCCAATACGATCACTCAGTTCTTATGTCTCATGATCATCAACAATCTAAAGTGGGAAAATGGAAAAACCAAAAGTTTGATGAAAATCCAAAACTGATCAATTAAATCAACCCAAAAAAAAAGGAAAGTACTCAATCATTCCAAAAAAAACAAATGATGTACACAAAAAAAACTCAAGATAAATTAAACCCTTCAACTTATCAAACCAAATCCTGATGCTACCCTCCCCCCCAAAAAAAAGCAAGTCTCAATTTCTTAAACTCTTCAATCAAACCAAGAAGAAAAAGTTTTTTCATACTTGAATATTGACTGAGCAGGCTATATAAGTATTCAAGTCATATCTAAACCAAACTTAATCCACTCCTCAATCTTTCATCACTTACCTACACCCAACTCTTCCTCAAGCCCTACTCACTTCACCAATTTCTCCTACAAAATCACATTCTCTAAAATTCAAGATCTCTCTCTCTCTGGTAATATCAATCCAAGTTTCATTTTTCACATTCAAACCATTTATAAGATATCTTGATTTGATCAGAATTGACTTAAGTGAACATACCCTAATGGTTTGGTGGTCAGGAGGATAGGTATGAATTTTTTTTCTTTCCAACCAAAACTGATCGATCAGATTGACTTTCAAATTCATCTCTGATCACCAACACCAGATCACAAACCCCAAAATAACACATGATCATAATCAGTATGATTGGTGTTCATAAAATCTCTGTCACCAAATTTTCATGATTTCTTCAAACCAGTGATATTTAACACTAGACTGATTCAACTGTTTCTATCTCTCTGAGCTCTGAAGAAAAGACTCAAATAAAAGAGAGCATCAAAATCTCCAAGAAAATTCAAAATTCACTTTTTTTTTCCATAATGATTTAAATTAAATTAAGAAAAAAAAGTTGATTCAATGAAATCAAGTAAAATAAGGTAAGTGAAAAAAATCAAATGCAAAAAAAGGAAATGAGAAAAAATTAAAAAAAAGGAAATGATCAAGATTTTTTTCTGGGGTTTATGAAAATCTATATCGATTGAATCACAAGATAAAGATGATTAAAAGTTCAAGATTATTTAATTTATCCTTTGGAAAAGAAAAAAAAAAGCTACAAACATTGAACGAAAATAAAAAAAACCCAAATAGAATAAAATAAATTCCAAAACAAAACAAAAAACTTCCAGAAGAGTAAAAAAAAACAAATCCTAAAAAAAGAAAACACACATATATATATACATACCAATTTACATAAAAAAAGCCCAATTTCAATTTCAATTTGAATCCAAAGATTAGAAAGAAAAAGTCAAAAAATTTTCATCATCCTCATCATCAATCTTCTTCAATTTCTTCACTATCCACTCCAACTCCTCCTTCACCACTTCCATTCAATTTGAAATTTGATTCACAAAGTTGATGTTGTGGATGATGATGATGATGAATTGATGAATTCCCACTTGATTCAGATTCCATTCTATTACTACACCCTCTACCGTTCCTCCTCTCATGTACTTCTACAAGATCAAAACCAGCAAAGATAAGTTTGATGAAATCTTTAACATGAAAAAGTAAACGAGAAAAATTTAAAAAGAACGCATCACTTACTTTGATGACGTTTTAAATTACTTTGAACTGAAAACGCTCGATCACATCTAAAACACTTAAACGGTTTCTGTCCTGTGTGTGAATAAGAATGAATCTTGAGTGATGAAGGTCTTGAAAACGTTTTACCACATCCGATCTCATTACATTGATATCGATTCGGATTAGAGCTTGAAAATGAAAATGGACTGATCCCATGGTTAATCTTAGTTTGAGTGAGGTCTGATTGAATCGAATTTGATGTAGAAGAAGAAGGATGGGTGGATGATTCTGGATGATGTAAAAGATGGTAGGATCCTTTAGGTCCGCTTGAATTGCTCCCTTCCTCTTCTGTCCTTCGTGTTTCTATTGATTCTTGATAGGTATTCACTTTTGGGGTTGTAGGGGTTTCGATATCTGTTCTACGTATCTCTGATGTATCATGATAAGACGATCCTTGCATTGATGTAGATGAAAGTGATGGATCTGTTGAATTAATTTGAGATTCTTCATGAAAAGGTAACCCTCGTTTTGTGCTGGTGGTGGTCGAGGTTGAATTGATCTCTATCCTTGGCCTAACTTCATGATGAGGTCTCAAAGACTGATTTGAGGTTGAAGGTAAGGTATGTGATTGAGAATTGGAACAAAACGTCTGATGATGATGATTAGGCGTATGATTATTAGAACTGAGTGAGAGTGAATGATCAAATTCGGTAGGTAAAGGATCATAATCACTTGGGAATGAATTAGATGAAGCTGATGATCCGTTACTCAGTTTTCTAGAGTGTTCTTGATATTGAGAATTCGGAGTGAAGCTTGATGTTGGATGATCATGATTGATGATCTGATCTATCCTTGAATGATGAGCCGAACTGGTGATTGTAGCTGTAGGACTGATGAGATATGAAGATGACAAGGTTCGATGATGGTGATGATCAGTATTGAGAGGTTTGATGGGGGAGATCATATGAGTTGGATGAGGTTGTTGAGAAGATGAAGATCTGAGTGGATGAGGAGAATGAGGAAAGTCTGATCGATGATCATGTGAATTTGGATGTCTATGATCTCGTTCGATTTCGTTTATGATAGCGATCGTAGGAGGTTGAAGTGCAGATGAGGATGATGGTGATGAAGCAGATGAAGATGAGGATGATGAAGTAGATTGATAGAGTAGATGATGTGCATCTTTGATCCTTAGACTTGAACTTCTAGTATGTATTTGCTGTTGGGATTGTAGTTGTCCGCTAGTTGATGGTAGAGAAGCAGACAAGGGTAATAGATGAGAATGCCTTGATGGGATTGAATCTAGAAGAGATGATGAGTTAATTGATAGTTTGAAAGAAAGTGAGAATGAATGAATCAATGGTTTGATTACCTTGACCGGCAAAGGCGAGGATGCTAGCGATCCCAGGTAGAGTAGGTTTTGTTGAGATTGTGGTTTGATGAAGAGTTGAATCTTGAGTTTGATGATGTGGATGATGATGTGGATGATGATGATAAGAAGAAGAAGAAGAAGAGGAATGAATGAAGTGAGATGAAAGATGATGATGATGATGAATGATGGGTTGATGATGATGTAGGATAGGTTGAGGATGTGATGATTGGATTGGTGAGGAGAGTGAATGATGAAGTGAATGTTGATGATGATGGAGTTCAGATGTTGATGATGATGATGATGATGAAGATGGATCGATTGAATGGATTGAAGGTTGATGATGATTTAAGATCGGAACTGACATTGGAAGTTTGAATTTCTTTTTTTTTTTTGATTTGATGAATTTTGTTTGGTTTGTTTGGTTTGTTGACCGATTGATTGAATCACACTTCACAGCTTGAATGATGGATGAAAGTGATGACTTCTTTTTCAGAGATGAAGAGTGGCAAGTGAGTTTGATGGAACTGACCAATCAAAAGCTTCAACTGATTCCAATTTGGCTTGGTAACTGTAAATCGATGGATTGATCGAAAAAAATTGAAAAAAAAGAATAATAAAAGAAGAGATATCAGATTGGATTACCTAATCATCTCATGTCAGTTTTACATTAAGATGAAGATCAGTTTGAAGAGAAATGAAACAAACAAAAACAAACCAATTCAATTCAATTCATTCAATCAATCAATCGACTAATCAATCAATCTGATCGAATTCGATCTCTATAATAATAATAATAATACTATGTAATAATGATAATCTCTTGATTCTAGATTAATGATTAGATAAGGATATGTATGTATAAGAATTCACTGTAAAATTAAAATTAAATTAAAATGATGGACTGGTAAGTAAACAGAAAAAGAAGATGGGTAAAGAAAAGCGGAAGAGTGAAAAAGTAGAAGGAGTAGTAAGTAAGAGTAAACTAAAGATTCAATAAAAACTTGATCAAGATTTGTAAAGTGATGATTAAAATTAGGATTAATGTAAGTGAGAGTAATGGAACCCAAAAAAAAAGAATCCTAAACAAACAAAAAAAAAACTTAAAAGTCTCGGAGATTTATGTAAAGTTTCTAAATAGATCAAGATTCTCAAGTTGAAAGAAAAAAAAAAAAACAAAAACAAAAAAGTGATTGATGTTCAGTTTAATTTTTTTTCGAATTTCAAATCACTTTAAACAAAATCAAAATCAAATCAAATCAAATCAAACTTATATGAAAAAACCCCCGGCTCACTATTTTAGACTATACTTAAAAATCAATTGTATGATTAAAGAACAACTTCACCAAAAAAACACAGAAGACAAAATGGTTTAAAAAGAAGAAAATTCATAAACCTAGAGAGAGAGAGAGAATTATTAAATCGACTTTAAAAGATTTTAGTACAATATATCCTATTGAAATCTAATTGAATTCTTAAACTGATAGATCGAGACTCGAGAGTGAGGTTAACAGAGTGTCCATGTGTTGAAGAAGACACTAGAACAAAATCTTGTGACTTTTACTTTTTGAAGG
Organism: Melampsora americana; assembly: GCA_022264835.1. Taxonomy (NCBI): domain Eukaryota; kingdom Fungi; phylum Basidiomycota; class Pucciniomycetes; order Pucciniales; family Melampsoraceae; genus Melampsora; species Melampsora americana. The sequence continues at coordinate 1,004,713 of JAIFHY010000036.1, forward strand.
AATGAAAAAAAACCGACCTCAAATCAAGTTTCTTTTATGTAGTATTTACACAAAACAGACTGATGAGGGTTTTAGACTGATTTGAAACCCAAGAGCGGAAAAAAAAAATCAATGTCGATCTGTAAACTGCTTCGGTATCATAAAACTCTCACTCGAACCCAACTAGTCAGGGAAAATGTCAAACTGAATGTTTTCAAACAAATCCTATCAAACTTTCACATTTCAAAGAGAAAAAGAAACTGTCGATGTACATACAATTGTATGTGTATGTATGTTTAGACAGATGATCGACATCTCCATTAGATTTTATGTCAACTGATCTACAACATATGTATATCCATCGATCACAAGAACAGACATATGTAGCAAGTACATATGATCTCATCGATTTCATTTCAAATCATGAGAAATTCATTATTAACTCAATTACAAACTCAATAGATGAGAGATCAAGAAAGACGAAAAAAGAAAAAGAAAAAAGTAAGTACCCTGTGAACTATGTACAACCCTTTATGTAGAGTCATTGATTGTAGATCATCAAACTGATCAAAAATAATCAAAAATCAAAAATCATCAAAAATTCAAAACCAAATGGGTTCTTTATCTTTAGGAAATAGTAAATTTTGTAGGTAGTGACATGGAGGGGTGTCAAATTTCAAATTACGTATAATCTTGGTAGGGGACTGTACACATCTATGTAACACCTTTTATCAAGCTTCATCCGATCAGTTGATATTAAATCTAGATCAGTCAATGAACACTTGGCTAAAAATGCCATCAGAACAGATTGCATCTCACTTTTTTGTGGGATCATTCACTCCCAAATATGAGGTTTGGCTGCCGGGTGGGCCTCAAGACTTTGAATCGCCTCCTATGAGAGAGCAAAGCGGTTTGGCTTGAACCTGCGATATGTGCGGGATGCTCTGTCGGGGTTCAAGTTGATCCTGCGAAGCTCATCAGAACTTTGCATTCTCTTTCACAAGCCTGAGAGGAAATAGGTCTGAACCTGACGGTAATGTTTCTTGAGCAAGGGACCTTCAACAATCTCGCGGACAAATGTGAATGATGTAACAGATGATTTAATTGATGATTACGAGTCCATGTGTAATAAGATTTTCAGATACGAGAAGATAAAAGTCATGCATAAGATTACAAAATGAAAGAGAGATACCTAGGTAATGATAGGAAACTTCGAGACATCCTACAAGATCAAACTTCACTTTGTTGATCTATGAGCCTGCACCAGATCAAAAACGATACAGAAAGCGGAATAAAGGATCTGAATGATGATCACTATTCTCGAATGAAGATCGTGTCAACAATCAATGAGAAGTGCTCTGTCCGCACGATCAGCACACATAAGAAATAAGAAACAAGCATGGTCAGCGAGAAATTGATTGACAAAAGCCAATGATTGGGCAAAACTCACAGCCACATTATGGTTGGCACCTGGAAGGTCGGGCTTCTCCTTCAAATCAGCCAACGCAGCTTCATGGGTACCAGTTCCTTTGTATACTGGCAAAACTTCGGCGTTGGAGTGTTCGGTTTCATGCTCACCGTGAGTATGATCAGAGTGTGGATTGACCGTATGAACCCCAGCAGGGGTAGTGGGCGCTGTCGAGAGTTCGTCAGGGCTGAGGGGTGTTTCTTCCTCTTCTGAAGACCCGCCCACTTCTTCATCCGCGGTGTCTTCAGCCTCTCTGTGGGTCACTGTAGCTGGTTCATGTTCTGCATTCGATTTGTCAGTTACCAAGCCAACTCCACTAACAGCTGCAACGGCCGCACCTTCCGGCAAGCTCGATTTCACAGTAGCAGCTGTGACTTGGGGAAAGGTGTAAGTGATTAGTACATATTATCCCGTCAAGATGTTCATAGAGGACAAGTGAGGAAAGAATGTTCAAAGATAGCTTACACGATGCCTTTGCCGGGTGCTGCATAAGGTTCCACCAGTCCATCATCTCAGCGTGAGTGCGAGCCTTGAAACTGAAAGCGATGTCCTTCTTGCCGATTCGTAGAGTGTTTTTGACTTTGTTCAAACTACCAGTGTGGTGACCACTGCTGCTGTTCTTTTTACCCTCGACGTGCCATTTGAAGGACTTGGCACCTTCGGGCGAAGTGGCACCAAGAACGCAGTTTGGTAGAAAGATGGACATTTCCGGTTCGCTGTGCTTAGTAGGATCGGAAGATTTGTGTTCATGTAGATATCCAGACGGCGTAAGGACGTAGAATCCCTCCTTATAATTCTTGGTGTCTGTACCAAAGAACGAGTTTTGTCAACATACACCTCGGCTCAAATGGCAACCAAGCAAATTAAACTGTGACTCACATCGCTTCTTTCGCTCAAGAAGACCTGACTTCACAGGTTTGGTCGTTTCGTCATCTTGGCCGGGGAAGGTGATCTTTTCAGGATCGCGCATTGCGATGTCCTCTGGAATCAAATGTCCGCTGCGTTTAGCAAATTCGTTCCACTCAATTTCGGGGTCAAGTTCGGTGATTCCGCTATGAATCAACTTCCACTCTTTAGCAATGGCCTCTTGGGAAGTAACTTGAGCGGTGTGGAATTCGTTGGTCGCAGTCTGAATGTCCTTGTTGATTCTACTCTCAAGCTCGGCCGCTTTCTTTTGATAGACTGAAAAGAAGGGATATCAGTCGAACGAAAAAACAGAACATCGACCACAAAGATAGTTGGGACACTGACTTATAACTGAGCGAGTGAGTGAATTCTCTTCGGCAAGCTGAGCCTTGAGTTGGGTTTCAACTTGACGGTGCGTTAGCACAGGATCGTCCTTGGACGTTAAAGCATGTGGGTTGCTCTTGGCGTTAGCAATCCCAAGGGCAAGCTGAGATATCAACTTGGTAGATTCGGCTCGGTGTTTGCCGACCTCAGTAGCGATTCGGCTTGGTTCAGCCTCTAGCTCGGCAATAAACTGCAGGGACAAAGTGGAGGCACGGTGAGTGAAGTTGGACTAGATTACGTGATCAGCACCAAATGACATACGTTCTTAATTTCAGTTTTGGTTCTCAACAGCGCATGAACAACAGTCGAGGAGATGGCATGAGCAAAAGTGCTGTGATGTTCAGCAATAGCTCGGGTGCGTTCTCGAGTACCGTAGAGGATGCTTTGCCACCCGCCCTCAGGGAGAAATTGGTTACCCTCTCTCAGAGGGACTGGCAAATGCCCTCCGATTCGCTGGAGCTCTGTGGCTGTGCTGTGGACAAAGTTGGTTTTATTAAAGATGTCCAATGTAATGAGTGAGAAAATCTCCTTACTGAGTCTCGAGCTTCGATATGTCCTCATAGTAGGCTGTAAGGCCCTTGGTGATGCTTTTGTATTCGACTAGTGGTAAACAAGGGTTTGAAGAGAGACATGGCAATTGAAGTCAATAAGAAGGATGTAAAGAGATGGTCAAGAAAGATGTGAGTTATGACTGACGAAAACGGTCGATGAGAATGTCAGTCTCGTGATGTTGAGGTTGATCAGCATGTTCAGCAGAACCAGAACCTATGGAGTGAGAGAGGATCGATTAGCTCGGGAAAGAATGGAGATTGACGGTACGCCAGACGATCATAGTATGCGCCGAGGTCAAGAAGCTTTTCGTTCAAACTGACCTTTTTTGATTGTAGCCGGAGGTTTTTTCAGAATACCACTCATGATTATGTAGATCAGATGAAGATAAGATAAAGTTTGAGATAGCTAAGAGAGACAATTGACTGTAAAGTGGGTTGATTGAAGTGATCGATGGATGAAAGGAAGAATCAAATGAGAATTTGATTTGATTTGATTTGATTTGGTTTGATAGATGAGGAAGGAAGGTAAAGAGGTTTTGAATGAAATCGATTGAAGGATTTAAATTGAAAAACCAAAAAGTTAACTTCACCCGTCACAAGCTTAGATAGTGAATAATTAAATAATGATTTGTAAATCAATCGAAAAAAGTAATCTCAATCTCAAGTCAAATCACAAAAAGGAAGGCTGACCGAATTTGGAAAGACAACCTGCTCGGTGTTGGTCTAACTAACAATCAATCCAAAAGATAGCGATGATCAAGTCTTCATTCAAACTTGATCAACAGCTCTAGTCTCTTGCCATTCACCTTCCTATTTGGACTGTCAAAAGGATCGCCTCCTCACTACTCCGACCGCTCTGATGGCTTTGGGCGAGTAAGTATGTAAGTAAAGAAAGACTCAAGACTTGAATATACTGCTTGACCCTGCTTTGATTCTTGAGATCACTTTAGAAATATCCGAGCTACATATAATTGGAATGTGTCATGTGAGCTCATGTGAGCCTTTCAATTCGAGTGACATCATTCAAGTCATCCTTCATTCGATCACACCCAAAATGACGTCATCAGATTACAGCCAATCCACAAAACCTTGACCAATCTTACCCACAAAACTTATGAAAATCGGCGGGGAATTCAAGGCAAGCCTTTTCCGAATGGGCTATACTTCACAAGTCACCATCACCATGCTTTGCTTGATTTGGATAGTCAGATCTCATCATTCAAGAGAAAGAATAGTTTGACTGAGTGGAATCTGAAGTCTGGGATATCTGATCAGGTCTTCGCGTTGTACCCTTTTCTCCTTTTCGATCAATGTAATCTCTCTTCGTATATAGCACATGCATTCGATTCAATTCGGAAAGCTCCCTAAAATTTTGAGGTCTGCTTTGAGCTTTCTTCATCCCCGTACATTTTCTACAATTCATCAAGCGTTAATGAGCTTAAAGGAAATTTGGTACATATGATAGTCAAGATTAATTAATGCTGAGTTGATCAAATTGGTAAGTCTGTGATCATAAATTTAAGCATAAGAGAAACAATTGATCAATTCAAGTCAGTTCTGTTAATGATCTTGAATCACTTCATCTTGACACTGATTGCTGATGTAGATAGATGTATGTTTTAGTCAGAATCCTTGGTGAACTCATCAAATCAAACCATCAGTCATGTTTCCATTAAGAATCAGAGCAGCTTCTGGATGATTATGTGTGGTGTTCATGCGGGAGACTCATTCCAATTGCCTATCATGTAAAACTCATCCTTACGTGCACTCCACATCCAACACCCTTCTTCGAGCAGCCGAGATTATTACAATAGAAAAGTTTCACACAAGTTCAAGTCATTGCAAGTTTATCCTTGACGCACATCCCTACAGTCAAATCTAATGATTCAAGACCTCGTTCGTGAATGATCCGGTTGCTTGATTCATGGCAAGTACTACCCGCACATAGGAGTAGAAGAAATCTTTAGAAGGATATATATATATATAATGTACAGTCTCCCGAATGTTAGCTATAAGATTGTGCGGGGAGAGCTACTCATCTATCTATATCTTATGGATATACAAAGTCTTCACAGTTGAAGTATTTTATTTTTGTGAATCCAATCATCTCATCTCCTAGTCGAGTCATTTTATTCTGCGTCTTCGTCCATTCGATCTTCTCGAAATCGTGGTCCCTGTGAGGAAGAGGGCGAGATGAAATGTGAAGAGTGTCGAAAAAAAACATAGAGATAAATCAATACACAATCCTTTGTACTTGACCTTTAACTCATACTGTAGATAATTTCAAGATTTACCCTTTCTCCCATCCCATCTGGAACATCTCGGTTTCCACCCATATCATGATCATCACGATAAACGGCATCCTGTTGAAGTTGTCGTTCTCTCTCTTCTTGCCTTTGTTTCAAATGTCCCCATCCACCACGTCCAACATCATAATCTTCTCGATACTCATCTCTGACCTGTGGTACGGACAAACATAGATGGGGTGAGCATTCGTATTGATTGATCTGGTTAAAGATTTTCTATACCTGTCCACCACTCTTACCCCTACCATACTGTCTTCCGTCTTTATAACCTGGATCAAGGTCAGCTCGGATTATACGTTCGTCGAGCTTAGTACCAGATATGTAACGTAAACAGCCGAGTGCATCAATCGGATCATAATATCTAATATCACCAAGAGATCAAATTGATGAGTTGAATCAAAAGATCACATTCACGAAAACTCAATCCTGAAGGTTATTCTGCTCAGCTGACTCAACAAAACAAAATCCACAAGGTGTTTTCGAATTCCGATCTAAACCCATGATGATCCGTTTGATAGGAGAGATCTTAGAGAAAAGTTCAAAGATTTGTTCTTCAGTTGTAAAGAAAGATAGATTTCCAACATAGACGGTAGATGATTTGGATAATTGAGTTTGTTGTTCGGTATAGGATAATGAAGAACGTGAATCACGATAAGACGAATAGGAGTCTAAGTTTTGGCACACCTGAGAAAGGTAAGTTCAAAGGTTCGCAAATGATGAGATAAACGAATGATTTAGTCAATCTTATGTTTCTACAACACCGGTTTTGTGAACATGTCGAGGAGAAAGTGAGAGACTCACGTGAGCCATGAAGATCAATTTCTGTTATGATATGTACTTCGGTCTCGCTTTGATCAAGCCCAGTTGGCGCTTATATGAGAGTAAATGTGTTCAGTAGGTGAGATTGAGGGTTCCAGCATATACCTCGCGTAGGTGGTCTTACAATGAGGAGTGAGAGTATTCCAGAAATCCTCTGATCTTGACCGCATGTGATGTGTAATGTCAATATCACCCCTCTGTGACATCTGCGGTAATTTTTTTTGAAGAAAGTCGTCGCCGCAGCGGGCAAAACCGTGAGCAATAGCAGCCCTGTGCAAACCTACTGACCAGCGCGGGCCGCGGGTCGCTGGCCAGTACAACTGACACCGTATGCATATGGAATTCCAGATCCGTCAAAGCAGTATCATTTCAATTTCCCCAAACTGACGTCCCGTGTATTGTGATCTCCCAAAATGTACTGAACGGTTACCGTGCCCTCCCCTTTTGGCAATGGTGGCAATGGTGGAAAAACAACAAAGATTACGATCAAAGATTATGATCAGAGATTGTCCCGACGATCACAACTCTACAATTCCATTAAAAGTTTTCAATCACAATTTCAAGGCAAATCATTAGATATATTGTGAAGGCCTTTGTAGAGGTATGTCCCAAGACCTTTCCCTCCCGCTATCAATACTAGGAATCAACCATCCAACTTGTCATTTTACTGTGATGCCAAAGAAAAACAGCAATCCTGAACCCTACACATTAATCGCACTCAACCCACAGCTACCCCTCCCTCTACCTCGCCCAAAAATAGCCAGCGGGCTTGCCTGCTCTTCAATCAAGTGTGCTCACTGAGCAATTCACTCAACGTCTTATTATAAAAGAAAGAAACAAGGCCTTATCGAAACAATCACAGCAAGGGTGAGTCCATTGGCGCCATGAGTTTTGCAATGCAATTAAACCACAGTTAACCCCATCTTTGCATACACAGTGTCCATATGACGAGGGACATCATCGAACATATTACCTCCACAAACTCACATCCGAGATTAGATCCTTCAACACCTTCCTCTCCCAAACAACACCAAATATAGACATTCAACACGCATTACTACCCATGGAACCACCTGGAACACTTAACGGAGCAAACCTCGACTTCATGCCTCACCCCAATCAATCCAACCAAACAACTAATCTTATGTCAAAAGGATGCCCACGATGTCACAACAAGCGAAAAAATGCCAGTTGTAGTAATAATGTATGTGCCGAGGTCTGTTTTTTTCTTCCCATTTATCAAATTGCCCATTTTATCAAGTCAGTTCAACCACTAATCAATAATTGATATCTCTTTAGTGTTGTGCAATGATCAATCAATCAATTGGGTGCAATCCACACACCAAGCAGCGCAATCGAAAAACAAAGGATGGATTGTCCAGCAACGAAGCTCGCAAGGCAGTTATCCAATCCACAACCGATAATGTGGATCCTGCACTCATCGCCAGCAAAACCATTCCTGTCACTAGGAATGGGCAGACTGTTGACGCACGTTACGCACAAGGACCCAGCTTCCGCCACTTCAGAGAAGTGAAAATCCAGGACCAAGCCAACGAACGTGTTAATAACACAGCCGAGCAAACTGCCAACCAAACAATATCCATCTGGTTCTGGTCGGGAAAGGGAAATGAGGTATGTCATCCGCAATTTAACCACCACAAGAAACCAAATGACTGAGATGTATACAGCATTTGCAGACTGCTTCCATTGCCTCAGATTGCTTGCGAATTCCTGCGCCTTCCTGGCCGCGTTTCAAACTGGAGCAGTGTCCTTTGTTGGTACAGCTGGCTGCAGACATCATGGGGCCCTCGTGGAATAGAACTGTGCGTGTATGGAATGATTCTGAGCAGATATGGGTAATAAATCTCACTGTGATTGCAATGAAAGTGCCGCCAACTGATGCCACAATACTTCACAGGCATTGACTGAGGTGTCAACCATGGAAAAGTATCCGGTTGATTTCTGCAAGGTCTTAGTAATGCTACCAACAACCAACCCCTTGCAATGTGAAGATGTTCAAAGGCACATTGACTCTGTCACAACGCGATCTACAAAAGAACGCACCAAACTCCACCCGTATATCACACCTACAAATTCGAACTATAATATTGTGTTTATAGACGGCAGCCCAACACCAATCAAGATTAACAGAGGCGAGGCTCAAAACCAAATTCTGTACGTTGACAACTGCAGCCCTTCCACCTCCCAAAAGGACGGTGAAGACAACAGTGACATGAATCAAGAAGACGAAATCAATATATACCAAGAATCTCAAAGCCAAGATATTGAAATAATCACCGCCTTTGAGGATAGAGACACCACCCCGACGCCTACTCCTAATCCTAAGCCAATAAACAATCTTAAACCCAATTGGCCTGAAGGTGTGACTATGTCCGAGGCAAAGAAATTGATTGATGCCACGTCAGCCCCACTTAAACTCACCAGCAGAAAGTCATGGATGAGTATGTTTGAGCATTCACATCGCAAATATTCAAAATCCACTGTTAATTTCTATCTACAATGGCTAGGTTTGATAGGCCCAAAACGATTGAATGCTTTTGTTGGGAGCAATGGGGGGTGCTTAGTGACCAAAGCACGAGAAGTTCATTTCAATGAGGAATGGAAAAAGTGTCACCATAGGCGCAATGATGAAGAACCTGGTGAGGGGGAGGAAGATACAACCAACAAAAAAACTAACAAAAAGCGTAAGATAGATACAATCACAATGTAGTTAAATTTTTTGGTTATGTACTACCTATTCTTTTAAACATTTGAATATGTTTTCACTGTATCCTTTACATCACTCATTCTCCACCTGTATATATCTCAATTCCGTATATCTCTGAAGACTTATGATTAGTTAGAACCTTTCACTCAAATGTTATGTATCCCTCATTTGTTCTTTTATGCATGTTTACTCTTCTAATTATTCATCTAAATGACTGCATGACAATGAGACCGAGAGCCTGAAGTAACTTGACTGTTCACAAACCTTGAGGTCCGCGTCTAACATTGGATCAGTGTGATACATAGAAGACAGTTTCTTTCCAGACTCTCTCTGTCTTTAAACTGATGTATTCAAGACTGTCACACGTAAAGTGTCTACATTCCGTGAAGGATATCCTGAAAATCTCTTTCTTTAGTGAATTCTTCAACGTTCAAAACCCAAGCAATCAATGCATGATTGAACTATCAATTTAATTTTTTGGAACACTGACTCCTAACAAATGGCAGTCAATTCATGCTCAAAATGATTTAACACGATTAAACAATTGCGTCATTCTTTTGGCACACTGCCTTATAATAAACCGCAATCAAGCAATGCTTGATATGATGAAGTACGACCAAACAATTGGTTTTTTTTATTGGCACACTGCCTTCTAACAAACGCAATGAAAGGGGGCACACACAATTGGTTTATTTTATTGGCACACTGCCTTCTAACAAACGCAATTGGTGAATGTGACAAAGTGTGAATACACGATTGGTTCATTTGATTGGCACAGTGCCTTATAACAAACACAATCAATGGATGCGATAAAAGGGGGCACACACAATCGGTTTATTTTATTGGCACACTGCCTTCTAACAAACACAATTGGTGAATGGATGCGATAAAAGGGGGCACACACAATCGGTTTATTTTATTGGCACACTGCCTTCTAACAAACACAATTGGTGAATGGATGCGATAAAAGGGGGCACACACAATCGGTTTATTTTATTGGCACACTGCCTTCTAACAAACACAATTGGTGAATGGATGCGATAAAAAGGGATTGAATTTATGTGGAGATGATCAAGTGGCGAGTGCAATATTCTGCACAACCCCCCTGGTTATATAGGATTTCAGAAAAAGCAGATCTTGCTTTTGGTGAAAAGTCACAGTTGCTTTTGATCAAAAGTCACAGTTGCTTTTGATGAAATGTAAGGGTTGCTTTTTGGAATTCAGAGCTGTGATTCCCCATTCCGGCAATTCCCCTTTGTTCTCATTGTATGCGCTTTCCAGCGCTTTTCCTACTTTTCGATACCATTGTTTTCTTTTGCCATTTCCTATTCGAACGGATCTTACCCGATCCGTCCTATGTCTTATCTTATCTTGTAACCATTAATTGTAAGTACCAAATCCGGACATACCGGACTCGGCCATTCGCGTCCTCCACACTCCTGCATCTCGATGATCTCCGATCATCTCATGATTGTACCACTTTCTCTATTTTATCTATTTTCCTCTTGTATACTTCAGTGACGATGTTTGTCCTTATAAGGAGCTCACATCTCCTCAGTAATCAAATCCCCAAGTTACTTCCTGCTTACATTCGCTCCAAAGATTGTGAGTAGATCACAAATAATTATTTGTGTGTTTTACCACTCTTTTCTTTTCTAACTTTAAATCATCGCCAACTTGATATCGAAAAAGATCAGTATATTAACCAGTGATTCTGTTCTCCCCTAACTCTGTGTTCCTATTCCAAACCCGATCTTAGATATCCCGATCGGATTAAAACCAACCAGCAGTTATAACCCTTTCTCCCGGTTAGTATTCTCGTCGTAAGTCTCGAAATTTCCTAGCTAGTTATTCCGATTCCCAACGACATCTTTTCCTTCGATTAGTTAGAAACATTAAGAGAATTTCCTTTCTTTATACACACAGAACCAACCTTACTCCCCAGATTTTTGAATCACCGTCTAGACCGTTCTTTTTGAAGAACTAACGTACGTACTCATAAGACTCTGATCAAGTCTTGTTCAAAGAATATTATAATTGACTTCTTTAATTCTTTACAAAACAGTATACTACCCAAACGATGGAAGAAAACCAACAATTTGTCTCTATCCCAGCTGAAGACCTCCGTCTCATCAAAGCTCAACTACAACAAGTCAATATCAACTCACAGAACAACGCGCAGAACTATGCGTGTGAAATCGCAGATATCCGTAACCAACACCAATTGGTTTATCAGCAGCAAGCCACTCAAATCCACGAATTGGAAACTCTCCTCAACAACCGCAGTAGTCGCTCCTACGACTCTAACCGACCAGATCCCTACCGAGCCAAACCACGAAAGTTTGGAGGGCCCGGCGACAACGCTAATTTGTGGATTTCGGAACTTGAATCCAACTTCACTATGCACCGCTATCCCGAATCCTCTTGGGGAGAGATGTTAGGAATCTACTTAGATGAAGAAACACACATGTTTTGGCATGGTATTCGAACCAAACAAGGCGGAACAATCACAGATTATCAAGATTTCAGATCCCAATTCCTTGAACATTACAGTTTCAAACTGATGATTGAAGAGAATCTAGAAAAACTCAAGGTCTGCTACTTTAGGAACGACATCCAAGACTATATCTTACGCTTCCGCAAGATCATGGCTCGAATGCCCAAGGACGAACTCCCCTTCTCACAACGAAAGTTCTTCTTTCTCGACAAACTCCCTCAGACATACAGGGAAAAGATCCTCAACAGAGAAGAAATCGGAAAGAAGAAAGATATGGAGTTACTTTACGCCGCCGCAAGAGAAGCTGAGCAAAACGCGAAAATCGTCAACCGCAGTTTCAAGAACCATGATCAAAAGACCCACTCTAGCTCAAAATCATACAAAAAGAAACCTCATTTTCATTCTAACCATCGCAACAATTATCGTCCAAACAACAACTTCGGAAAACCTCACGCCGTTACGAACGGCTCCGGTCCCATGGACTTAGACCTGACGGATCTTTCAAACGTTGAATGTTACCGCTGTCACAAGAAAGGACATACGATCAAGAATTGCCGCAAACCAGCCCACTCAAACAATTCTCGCCCACACAATTCAGGAGACAGGCAAAAGACCCCAAACTTACTTATGTTCGAACATCTTCCTAACTTTTCGGATCATTCTTCTAACTCGTTATCAGGAACCTTCATCCCACCTTTCCAAGATCACAAGTTGAAAGAAGAAGATCCATTCATAACCCCCTTCTCAGACGCTGATGGCAAGATCTTCCAAGCATCCCGAGAATCGTTCGAAAGTTTTGAACGGACCTACCGAAGACGGAAGGATCGATCTAGAGGATTACAAGAAACAATACCTTGAAGCCCTATACGACATCGATCCTGAGACTTTACTCGACCTTGACAAAGAACGAGAAGCCGTTGCGAGGGTCCTCCAAGAAGCCGAAGAATTTCGCTGTTGCAAGTCATGCAAAGCCTTCGGCAATGAAGATAGTCCACCCTCTACATCGGCTGGCATCAAATCCTTCGTACCGACACAGGATCTCAGTATAGTACAACATTCATACCGACCTGACAGGTCGGCTTATCGCGAATTAACCCCTGAACAGATCGAGAATGCCAACAACAAACGTCCGATCCACGAAGATACTCTTTTTGAGCGGGTACCAGCTCATGATCCAGAAGAGAATCACTCTTTGTACCATATAAACGTAGAAGCAGAACTTGAAGCAGACCAACATAAGAAAATGAAATTAGATCGATCGCTCATGGATGGGTATCAACATACTACGAGAAGAACCCCTTCACCTGTCCCCGCAATTGACACACTCCTAACAGCAGAAAGAGAATTAGAAAGTATCGAAGAATGGAACAGAATCCTCAGCACAACCTACACTAGCTACGCTCACATAGAAGGATTTGGATCAGATTGTACTCAAGACGATGAGGATTCAAGCATCACCGCTCAGAAATACGGAAGCAGTTACGAAGGATATTTCGAATCTGCAGCAGATTTCTACGAAGATATGAAGGCCAAGGCAATGAATTTACCTTACAAAGACCCCCCTATCGACCTATCAGTCGTAGAGTTAGCGGCACACGAGGAAGACAACACCACTTCACTACCACTATATCCTGTTCTTTTTAGAGGAATTCCAGTAGACGCCATCATCAACCGCGGCCGGCAGCAAATTATATCTCTTCTGAAAAAGTCAAAAAGATGAAAGAACTTTGTCCTAAGAGAATCGAGATCAAGACTGTAGACCAACAAGGAGTCAGGCTAGCAAATGGTGCTTGAGAATCCTGTACTAAAGTAGCCCTATTCAAAGCCGAGTTCGAAGACGAGAAAACTACGAACACCTTCAAATTCAGCATCAAAGCTTTCATCTTACTCCTTCCTAACATTTCCCTCATCCTTGGCTTACCATGGTTAAGAGACCACAAACCTCTCATCGACTTCAATACCGGGATCT